>CM070718.1:14372882-14787882 GCA_036346275.1 Otatea glauca | reverse complement strand
CTCTTTATCCTTTTGAGTATACTCTAATACTGATTATAAGATACTCCAAAGTGAGTTCTACGAAAAAGTTCATAAAAGTTCACCCTTTATAGCATAATTTGTTTATATATTCGTTTTACATATGAAAAAGGGTATGTAGCAAAAAAAAATAAAGTGCTCTGATGAAATTTTTCCAACCATGTCGTATTGGAGTATATTAGAATTATTATTGGAGTATACCGAAAGTGATAAAGGTGTATAAAACGTTCATTTAAGTGGTATATTAGAGGTGCGAGTATATATATATATATACTTCCTCCCATCACAAAAAAAGTAAGCTATTGAATACGATGTTGTCAAACTCTATTAATTTGATGAAATGTACTGTTTAAAACATATGGTTTCGATACATGAAAATGGTACGATTGAATTTTATCATAAAAAATGTTTTTATAATATTACATTTGTATAACTTTTTCGAATATATGATAAGAGAATTCAGTGGTCAAAGTAGTATATTGTTGACTTTAGAAAGTAAAAAATGATTGGATTGAGTATATGACAGCAATCATCTGGTCAAGTTCACCCTTCGAAGTTCGAAAGCGTACCTCGACAGGGTTCAATTATCATATACTCCTCTGTTCAGAATATATGATCTATAGTTAGAATAATTTTATTTATAAATATAAGGTTTACATGTAGATTTAACGAGACTTTTCTTATTATACCCCTGTTTATTCTCTCTCAACTACATGTATTTATTCATTAGCACCACACATAATCTATTATATCTCATCTTCCAAGATAATTAAATAAGATATCTAAGTTATTTTCACTTATATCTTTCTCAATTTGATCATAACCTTAATCCTCTTGCAAAGTCACCTGATACACACAAGTCGGGATGTGAATTCTGATCTTACATCGTATCCCGTGATACTTATTAAACATACTTCTCGATGTTCAGTACGTACTAATTGACCGGAATTGGAGCATAGCCCTCCGGCTCTTCGACGTGGGCGGGAGCGACGGCGGCAACAACCACGGAGGCGCCAAACAGCACGACGACCAGGGCCGTGAAGTTCACCAGGAACGCCTCCGCGCCGTACTTGTCGAGGCCAGAGCTCTGCAGGAAGGTCAGCTTCTCCAGAAACCCGAGCTCCGCCGTCGCCAGCGTCAACACGTAAACAAAGAGCCCGAACAGCACGTGCCACGGCAGAGCGCTGCGCTTGACGTACGGCGCGGCGCCGGGGAAGAAGAACGTCACAAACCCAAATATCCACTGCAGTAGGCAACACAAATCGATGGGCATTAGCTAATCTGCAAGAAGTAAAGGTTGCAAATCTTTTAGGTAGATGAGATGGCATTGGTTACCTGAATACCGTAGAGAGAGATTGTTCCGATCCCAAGCCAGGAATGCAGACTGTAGAGGTTGGCGATCCCACTGTCGTTGTGGTACTTGAAGGCGCAGTAGATTCCGACGGCACCAAGAACAATTGCGATCGCGTGGAGAATCAGGTGGGTCAACTTGGTTGTGTCATGGTTCCATCTCGGAAATATCTTGTAGATCATTATGGCTGCCAGAATGAATTGAGAGAAATTAACTAATTTATGTTCTTCGTGCATGTAGCACTACCACAAAAAAAATTCGACCAGGGGTTCTTTTACCCTTACCTTCACTACCAAGGATAATGTAACCAATCAGCATAAGAACAGGGTGAACCTGAATTATACACCACACCACAACACAAAAGAGTTGAAATAATGGATGAATCTTGAAAAAAAACAACACTTAACAAGTTAAGCGTTGAGTCACTGAAGTACTCTCAGTAAAAGAACACTTGGGACATAGTCCGTAATAATAAAAACAGCATCTGCCAGTGGCTTTTTCAGTGATCCATTCGGAACAAGGGGGCAGATATTTTAATTAGGCTCATGTGCAAGAAATCACATGCTCCAGCCAATTTTAAGTTGCAGTATGACTTTTTGGTCGTGATACATGATTTGAGGGTATTCTCAAAAAGAAATGCTTAAGAGATCTCTTTATCAATATTTGCTTGGAATCATAAAGGGTGAAAGGTTGTTTTGCAAACTTTTGACATTATTTTTCACAATGATATTGGCACCAGATGCACCGCACAGTATTCCCATACATCAGCAATGTTCAGATGCAGTGTGGAACAACTGATCAGTCATTACTAGTGATAAAGCTTGCAGTATCTATTATAGGACCACTTCCCATGTTCTTCTGTTTTTTGTATATAACAACGTCATTTTCGTCTAATTTCTTATCTATTACCACCGACCCATGCGTACTGACTAACATAGAGCATATGAGCATGAGCTGCGGGCAATCAAAAGCGAAGGATCCAGATTGAGATTTTTTGCTGCCTCAAACGAGGGCTTGAATTACTAAATTGCAGCATGGTTCTTTGTTTGGTATTCACATGCTTTCTTGGACGAGCATGGTAGTACTAGACTGGAGATAATCTTGCAACACATCGAAATCTGTCAGACAAACAAAAACGCTACAAATCAAAAGCTCGAAGCTAATTATCTAAAGATTGCCATATAGATTCCCTCTTTTTTTTTTGAGAAATTTTAAATCTCGTACTACTACTCCTAATTAGCTACCCTAGTCTACAACCTCCAGGCAGGTATGAAACAAACACAACGATCCAACAATTGCCTTTGTTCATAAGGCCACCACAATGATGTGACTTGCAACAAACAGGGCACAAAGCGCAGCAGAAGCGACGTAAGCCAACCCGAGGAGAAGAATAAAAAAACAGAGTGACGACTTACGTTGAAGATGAGGTTCTTGTTGGCCGCCTCGAACGCGAGGCCGCCGCGGAAGTGGATGCACCAGACGAGCACCATGACCGCCGACGCCGCGGCCAGCGCGTGCGCCACGTACGTGAACGGCGCCGCCTTAACGCCCAACCCAGCAGCCATCGGTCTTCGCTCTACGTGCTCTCCTGCTCCTCTTCCTCTTCTTCTCTTCCCCCGGTGCAGGTAGGTGCTAGGTAGCTCGCTCGATCTGTCCCGCTACAAACGGCTCGAACCACGAGAGGAGGGAGAAGTGAGAAGCGTGTGGCGCACGTACGGCCTCCTGGTCCTTCGTAAGAGAGAACAGCGAGAGAGATCGAGCAGAGTTATAGCTACCTGTTTCCCAATTTTGTTTCGTGGAATCGTGGTGTTGTGCTCCGTTTGGTGCCAAGCTAAGCTGCTGATAAGGCCGGGAAGGTGTCTTTATTCATGGATGAATCTGGAGAAGTGGAGATGGGTTGACCGGAAGGTAGGTTAAGTAATCTATGCTGCTAGGAACGGTTCCCGTGCAGTGGTAAAGGGAACTGCAAGCAGTTCCAGTTTCTCAACGTCATTTGGTCTGATCGCACAACATAACTCGGCTACAGTATATTGATGTAGTATTTTCAAATAGTGTTTCAAAGATCTCGACTATTACTTTTTATCCAACCGTCCGCATACAAATGTTAAAGTTACAGTTAAATATCGATTGCATTGGGGCTCTGTTTGTAACTTAAAGCCAGCTTCAGTTTCTAAAAAACTTGTAAGCCCTTCAAACGGGTCAGCTTTTAAGTAGTTTTTGGTATAAGCTAGAAGCTACATATAGCAAAACCAAAAACAAAGTAGATATGCTTTTATAGCTTGTCGTGAAGAGCAAATAGCTGTTTATCAAAAAACATATCATTAAAAAAACTATAACTACTTTTTAATCCACAAAATTAATAAAAACAGCTTTTTAGAAAAACCTTCTCTAGAAACAGTCCTAATCTCTTTTCATACTCAATCATATAGCAAGCTGCCTAATCCTGGAAGACTTCCGGCCAGCAGACGCGGCCACGTCGCCAGGTGAGCCGGCTCGGCTCGCGGCTCGGCTCGAGCCATGAGCCGAGCCAAATTTTTTACGGATGGGTCCTTTTTTAAATTACGGATAGGTCCTTTTCAAGGAAAAAAAATTACAAACTGGTCCTTGTCCGGAAAAAAAATAACGAACAGGTCCTCCTTCCAAAAATAAGAATATATATTACGATTTGGTCCTTTATGCGTTTTGAGGCTTGCGCTGGTCCTTTTCCACAAAAGCAAAATTACGTCTAGGTCCTTTGAACTTACGTCTGTGTCCTTTTTTAAAAAAAATATGTTACGCTTAGGTCCTTTATGCGTTTTAGGCCTTTCGCTCGGGTCCTTTTCCGCGCAACCAAAATTACGTCTAGGTCCTTTTTCGCAGCCACAGAGCCGTTCGGATCCTTCTTCACAAAAAAAACTTACGTTTCTCCCGCGTTTTCTTTACCATTACGTTTAGGCCTTTTTCCCGGAAAAAAACTCATCTTTCTCGTGTAAAAAATGGCGCCCGCGGCGTGGCACGCCGCGAAAAAATTCCTAGTAAATATTACAATTGTTAGGAAGGTACGGCCGGCCTCGCACAAACACGACACGCCCCAGCGCAGCGCAGTGTATTCAATTTCCGCGAGCTACAGTAATGGTGCAGTGTTTTCCTTTTTTTTTTCTTTTTGAAAATAGGAAATAACTTCTCTGATTTTATTGAGATATTAAATCGGGTTACAAATTTTTGAATCTTTTTTAGAATGGTTCTCAGAGCATGCTTAACCTACCATAAAAAATTTGGATCATGATCAAATTTGTACAATTTTTAAAAATACTAGCAATGCTACTAATACATTTAAAGCAATTTTGCTAATTTGGTTGAGCTGCTAAATTTGCAGGTTCTTAAAATTTTTTGAGAAGGGTCCTGAAAACATACCAACGCTACCGTACTGATTTCAAATCGTGATCAAGCTTTTGCGATTTTTAAAGATTCTGACAATGCTACTGACGCACTTCAAGTAGCTTCACTGATTTAATTGAGTCGTTAAGTTTGTAAATTCTTTAAAATTTGTTACAAGGGTCCTAAGGGCATGCCTGAGCTGCCTTAGAAAAAATAAGATCGTTTTCAAGCTTTTGCGATTTTTAAAAATTATAACAATTTGGTTTTGTTTCTCCTCTAGGTGTTCCCGAAGAATTTACTTTTTCTGTTAGAATCTCTGTCTATATCCACGATTCCTTCTGCTGCAGCAACACGTGGGTCCGTTGAGCATGTACTTACACCCATTTCCATGGAACTCCCAAACACACGTAGTCGCTGACGTTGGGGGCTTTGTTTATATTGTTGCCCACATGGCCACATGCGAGGAGGATAATCTGATCCTTGGCTCCTCTCCAGATTGGGAGATTCTTGGATGCCTAGTACTCTAGTCAACCTTTTCAGGATTGCCAGGAAATTGGCGTTGGATGCATGGCAAGGCTCCGTGCACAGTAACATTTGCCAGTGTTGTGTGACCGTAAGTGCGAACGTGCCATGCGATGGCGATGCGGCTGAGGTCCTGAGGACGACCGGGAGTTGAGTACGAGGGTGCGCACGATATCCACGCGATCGGGATTGTTACCCGCCCGTCTGGTTGACCGATTGGAATGAGATCAGGATCCGGGCGGCAATTTAAACAGTCTCTCTGAGACCGTTCGATCCAAAATGGATGATCCGGATCGGCTCAAAGTGCTAGAAAACTTCTTTGCTGAGCACAAAACACCGTTATGTACTGTAGCAAATCACTGTTCATCTCGTTTTCAACCGATCCGTTCGATATTTCGATTAGACGATCCGCTCCTGTAAGGACTGATTAAGGTGCAGTCCCCGGATCCCTCTCCATTGGAATGGCACAGTCGTCAGTTATTACACAAAATTAAGAACCGTACCATGCACGGAACCACAGCACGCACCGAGTTCGATCTCCACTACAAAATTTAACTCGGAGAGAGAGACTACACGTTCCATCCAATTTTACAGAAAGCATTTTTCCAATAGATTGTTTATTAATTTTAAAAGATATAAAAGTATACATTGAGATAGTATCAAGACGTAGTAAGAGTTTAAAATGTAGAGGTAATTTAAGGATAATTTGATTGTACCATCTCCCAAGGATGGTAAAAACTCTATTTTTTAATGGTCTTATTCGTAAATATAAACGTATTTTATATTACAATACAAATTAGTATGATATTCCCTTTATATCACTAATAAGTATCTAGATTTACTTGTTATTCTTTACATGTATGTATTGAATATTGTACTTAGAGATAATAATTAGAGATAATCTACTTATTTTTAATAAATTCTTGATCTATATGCTAAAAGAAAAGGGTACACTAGTTTGAGGTTATCCCAAAACTAAAAAAAAATGCAACGTGTCATCTTCTTCATCCACTTCTACCTTTCCGTCTACAATCTTCTCTACTCACTTCCCTACCTCCTTTCCTTATTCTCTAACACAAAAAATTTAAGATTGGAAACTTTTTAATCAGAAAATATCAACTCGAAAATTTTTAAATTAGAAAGTTTCAACTCAAAAAATTTCAAATCGAAAAGTTTCAAATTATAAAGTTTCGACTTGAAAAATTTGAAAACGAAAATTCCCAAGTTAGAAAATTTTAACTAGAAAATCAAATAAAAAAGTTTCGACTCCGAAAACTTTAAATTCAAAAACTTTCGGTTCGAAAAGTTTCGATTCAAAAACTTTCGAAAGTGGTTAAAAATACTTGTTATTCAAAAACTTAGGGGAGAATATTGAAAAACAAAAATATTTTGATTTTAAGGGGAAGAAAATTGGGGAGGAAATAGAGATAAATGGGATGCCATCAAATGTCATGACGAGAGAGCCTTTGAGGAAAAGAGAAGTAAGAAGGTGATACCACTTGTCACAATGAAAGAATGTCTTCACAGACAAAAAAAAAATTGTGAAAATGTTATCAAATTAGTAATTCCCAAAACAAAATATGTACAATGTATATATATATATATATATACACACTTATAGCGGAGAGATTTCAAGCGCTCAGGGAGGCCGTCGTACAAATTCCGTCAGAGGTTGTGTTGTCTCCGTATTTTGCTATCATTTGTTAGTTTCCGTTTGCCGTCAGCGTCTCCCTCCGTTCTTTGATCGCGCTTGTGCTGTCGACGGTTGATAACGCTCCATGGTTTCTCGGTCTTGCCGTTCCGTGCGGGCAGGGCCTCCGTTCGTTGCCTTCCGTCTTGCGACCGACGTTGTTTCGTTTCTCGGGTCTGCACGTCGTGGTGGGGGTCCATTCGCTGCGGTCCGTCTCGTGTGCCCCGCCCTTTTCCCCAAGGCAGCCTTTCCCTGAACGCATCGACGCATCCGTTGTTGCACGCGTCGCCGCTTCGCTTCCAGGGAGAGGAGTTTCGTTCTTGTGAGAAGGGAGCTTGCGCCTGACGATTTGGTCTCGCCTGCTCTGTCGATTCCATCTCGCTTCCTCCCTATTTTCCTACTGCGTCAATCAGCTTCGTATGCTCCCTATGCTCATCTTGGGTTCCCTTCGGTTGTTCCGGCTTGGGTTTTTCCCCCTTCGTATTTGGTCTGTTCCCCCTTCTCCTATTTCGTCAGCGTTTTATTTGTGGTTTCGATTTGTTGTGTGTAGGCTTCATTCTGGGCTTCAGTCTGGCATTTGTTCTTGCTGTTATTATGCGTTGTACCCTTCTCGCTGTGCTTTGTTGCCCTGTGTTGCCTGCCGCGTGGTGTTCGGCTACTCTACATCGATCGGCTTCGCCTGTTCCCTATGGTCATCCTGGGTTCTCTTTGGTTGTTCTGGGTAGGGATGAAAACGGGTCAGATATCTCCCGCCCGATCCGGGACCGGATCCGGTCGGGACCGGATCCGGGACCGGATTTTACTATCCGGTCGGATTCGGGACCGGATCCGGATACTTGAATCCGGATTCGGGATCGAATCCGGAGCATCCAATATCCGGTAAATATGGGACGGGATTCGGATATTCGGATTTTTCTATTCGGATATCCGGATTTTTCCTATTCGAATATCGGATCAGATATTCGGATTTTCCTATTCGGATATCAGCAAGGCCCAGCCCATTTTCATCATTTTTTTCCATTTCAGCCCATTTATATTAACAATTAGTTGGTTCTATTAATCCTCAAATAGCATATTCTTTCTACGAAGTTTGTTGAATTTAATTGATATATAATTTGTTACTATAGTCATGTATTCGTATGGTTTTAATTCAATATATATTACTCTATATATGCGTGCATTATCCGTATATCTTTATCCGTTTCCGACCCGAATCCATCACATATCCGTTCCGTATCCGTATCCCGAATAACCCGAATCCGTATCCGGTTCCGAATTCGGAAAAAAAAATATGGGTTAGGATACGGGAAGAGCGATATCCGCCCGTATCCAACCCGTTTTCACCCCTAGTTCTGGGTTGCTGTTTTTCCCCTTTGTTTTTGCTTTATTTCCAATTCTCTTGTTTCGTCAGCGTTTTATTTGTTGCTCCGATTTGTTGTGTGTAGGCTTCGTTCTGGTATTTGTTCTCGTTGTTCTTCTATGCCGTGACCTTCTCACTGCGCTTCGTTGCCCTGCATCACCCGCCGCCTCCTCTCACACCACGTCGTGTTCGGCTACTTTGGCGCCAATCCTTCTATGTTTCCTCTCTTGTTGTTTCATCGTTTTTTTGTTTCTATTGTTGTTTTTCTGTGTATCGAGAGGCTTCTACATTTGTAACTGGCTCAATTGTTTCTGTACAGGCTCCTGTTAATCGTTTGGCCTGGATCTGTGGTGTAAACGGAGTTGGTCTCCATCGTTGCCAACCGGAGGTGATGTTCCGTTGCAGATTGCTATCACCAAATACTCCTGACATTGCCATCAGACTTATTGGCCCACGCTTGGCTGATGGTCGTCGTTATAGCCTTCCGGAGGTATCTGAATTAGCTGCTTTGGTCGTCGGTGATTTCTCTGTGCAAGCTTGCAGAGTTGATGTGATTGTTCAAGCACGATCTGGTCAGTTCAGTCATATTCGCCGGTTCATCCTGCTCTTATGTCCTTACAGTATCCATTGCTCTTCCCTTACGGTGAGTAGGGATTCCATTTGGGGATCAAATTGAAGGAAATTGATGGCCAATGCCCAGGAGGGCATGCACATGTTTCTATGTTAGAGTTCTATTGCTACGAATGCCATTATCGTATCGGTGAGCCGAATCTGTACACCTGTTGTGGGAGACTTTCGGATCAACTTGATGTTAATGTGTATTCATGCATCGAAGCAAGTCGCTTATCCTTCCTATTTTTCAATCAGGATAAGCTTAGATCCAAAACTTATCAAGGTATATCCGATGTTGTTTGTAGAGGAAACAGTGTAGGCAAGGATGTTGGTATAAAAACTTTATTGCCAGCCAATTTTACTGGTGGAAAAAGATATATGATACAGAATTATCATGATTCAATGGCGATTTGTCAGACTTATGGAGCGCCACAGTTATTTATTACTTTTACATGTAATGCTAAGTGGCCGGAGATAGCTGAGGCGATCCGCTTTGAGCCAGGTCAGAAGCCGCATGACCGCCCTGATATGGTTACGCGGGTGTATCACATGAAGCTAGGTGAATTCATAGCTGATATTAAAGATGGGTCTGCGTTTGGCCCTATACGTGCAAGTCAGGCATCCTTAGTGTTCCCTTATTTTCTTTATGTTAGTCGTGTTTATCATGCTTCTTGGATTCAGGTTTTCCTTCTCTATCTCTCGCAGTTGTATATACTGTTGAATTCCAGAAGAGAGGCCTCCCTCATGCCCATATACTTGTGTGGTTATCCATGCAAGATAGAGATCCTTCTCCTTCTTTCGTTGATAGCTTTATTTCTGCTGAGTTACCTGACATGGCAACTAATCCATTGGGTTTCTCTCTTGTGGAAGAATTCATGATCCATGGCTCGTGCGAAGATATTAATCCTAAATGCCCATGTATGAAGAATGGTCGTTGCTCAAAGAGATATCCCAAATCATTTCGGTCTGAAACATTGATTGATCGTGACGGGTTTCCTATTTATCGTCGCCGTGATGATGGTCGGCTTGTTATTAAGCACGAGGTCAGACTTGATAATAGATGGATTGTCCCTCATAATCTTCGTTGTCTAATGAAATATAAAGCTCGTATAAATGTTGAATGGTGCAACAGAACATACCTTGTGAAATATCTTTTTAAGTATATCACAAAAGGTCATGATTGTGATACTATGACTTTACGTGCGGCTGGTGGCCTCAGTGATGTCACTCCACCTGGTCAGAGCAGTGGCCGGGGACAAGTAGCTCGAGCAGCACATACCGATGCAGGCAATAGAAATCTCAGCCTTACACTTTTGGATGGTATTGTTCACGCTTCGAATACGCTCTCCCGGTCTAAGGATTGTGCTACGGATGATGCGGATGCCGGCATTAATGAAATTGATGAATATATTAGGTCTTGATATTTATCCCCATGCGAAGCAAACTGGAGGATATTTGGGATTGAGATACATGGTAGGGTGCCATCTGTTGAGCGCCTGTTTGTCCATATGCTGGGTATGCACGTGCTTACATATCATAAGGAAGTTGATCTAGATGCTATGATAGAAGACCCTGATTCAAGCAGGACTATGCTAACCGAATGGTTTGTTGCCAACCAAAGATCGACTGCTGCTAGAGAGTTGACATACTGTGAATTCCCTACAAAATGGACATGGGATGCTGGCCGGAAGATGTGGTCTAGAAGAAAATGAGGAACTAAGATAGGTAGATTACGTGAATCTTTTTACTTAAGAATGTTGCTTATGGTTGTTCGTGGTGCCTTGTGTTATAAAGATGTACGAACATATGAAGGTACTGTGTATAGTACATTCCGTAAAGCATGTCAGGCACGTGGATTGGTTGGCGATGATGCGGAGTGGGCTGCTATGTTTGAAGAAGGAATTATATGGGCGACAGCATATCAACTAAGAAATCTATTTATGATAGTCTTAGCCTATTGTCATGTTAGCGACCCTCTTTTCTTATTTCAGAAATACTGGAAATACATGGGTGATGATATAGTATATAAAATACGTAGCGGGCTTCCAAATAGAGATTATGTTATTCTTGATGTTGTGTTGTGTGATAGGTTGCTGAGAGAATTAGAGGCTATGTTTTCCAGCAACGGTCTCTCCATGTCACTGTATAACCTACCAATACCAACGGATGCCGTAAACGATGGCCTTGGCAATAGATTAATTCTTGAAGAACTATCATATGATAGAGAGGAACTATCTGTACAAGCCGATTCCATGCATAGTAGACTAAATGATGAACAACGTGCTATATACTACATCATCATGTTCAAGATACTGCATGATCAGAAATGTCTATACTTTATTTCTGGGCATGGAGGAACGGGTAAAACTTATCTATGGAATACTATCATTGCTAGGCTTCGATCTCAAGGACAGGTAGTCCTAGTTGTTGCGTCGTCTGGGGTGGCTGCTTTGCTATTGCCTAGAGGCCGAACTGCTCATTCTAGGTTCCGTATTCCGCTGGATATCCATGATCGAAGCATATGTAACATACGGAGAGGCACTGTTCTTGCGGAGTTGATAAGAAAAGCTACTCTAATCCTGTGGGATGAAGTTCCCATGAAACATAGGTTGTGCTTTGAGGCTCTTGATTGTAGTCTTCGTGATATCCTGTCTCTTGATAATCCGTTTAACGCTGATAGACCGTTTGGTGGGAAGCCGTTATTGTTAGGTGGTGATTTTCGACAAATTCTGCCTGTTGTTGAAGACGGAACACGAGCGGACATTGTAGCAACCTCTATTCTAAAATCTTCGCTCTGGAAATTTATCGATGTCATGTGCCTAACAATTAACATGCGGTTGCTAAATCCTGGTTTATCTCCAGAGGAGAGAAAAGACATGCATGAGTTCGCTCGGTGGATCCTTGATGTAGGAGAGGGTCGTGTGCCAACCTATGCCCAGCCAGAGAGCGCAGACCGATCATGGATAACCATTCCAGATGATCTGTTACTGAGACCTAAAGGAAACAAAGTTGGAGCAATAGTTGATTTTGTATATGACAGCTTTCTTTCTGGCTATCATGATCCTATATACTTAGCGCAGCGAGCTATTGTATGCCCTGCCAACTCTGTTGTTGATGATCTAAACGACAGTATGCTTGCCAAATTGCCTGGGAATGTTAGGGATTATCTAAGCTATGATACGATTGCGAACGCGCGTGAGCAATATGCTAACATCGATATTTTGTATCCACCTGAATTCCTTAATTCGATTGCCATCAACAATTTTGCGCAGCATAGGTTATCTTTGAAGATTGATGCTCCTATTGTCCTCCTTAGAAATATCAATCAAGCTCTTAGCCTATGTAATGGCACACGCCTTATACTAACAAGACTTGGCGATCGAATTTTAGAAGGTAAAATCATTACTGGGACACATATCGGCGAAATGGTATGTATACCACATGTTATACTTGGTGGAAAAAGCCCAAAATGGCCATTCACTTTGATGTGCCGTCAGTTTCCGGTTAGGCTCTGCTACGCAATGACGATTAATAAATGTCAAGGACAAACGCTGAGCAGAGTTGGTGTCTATTTGAGAAATCCCGTGTTCACGCATGGACAATTTTATGTTGCTATTTCCAGAGCCACATCGAGAAAAGGGCTAGCAATACTGATAGAAGACGAAGACGGTGCAGCTGCTTCGTCTACAAAAAATATAGTCTACCATGAAATACTTGCCTTTCTTTAGTACTGCTTATGCATCCTATTCCTGTAACAAAATGTAGATTATTTACCTGTACTACTATTTTTATGTCACACTCTTTGTTTCCTGTTATGATATTTTTGTGTGTGTCGATAATAATTCCTATCATTTTCGTATGGTTCTTTACGGACCTATACCTTATTGCTTTTTATCGCATTATGCATGCTATACTATAACAATGATGTATGCTCTCTGATTCCTGTTGTGGTATTTTTATGCATGTCCATAATAACTACATTCCTTACAGATCTATAGCTCATTGCTTTTTATCGCTTTCTACATGCTATACTATAGTGATAATCTTCGGTCTCCTTATTTATGTAAAAGCACATTTGTGTAAAGTATATGCTGCTCAGCGATCTCTTTGCTATCGTTATTTCCTTTCTTTAATACTGCTTATACATCCTATTCCTGTAATACAGTGCATACCATCTATCTGTACTACTGTTTTTGTATTACACTCTCTGATTCTTATTGTGATATTCTTGTGTATATCAATAATAGCTACTGTCATTTCCATATGGTCCCTTACAGACCCATAGCTCATTGCTTTTTATCGCTTTCTGCATGCTATACTATAGCGGTGATGTACGGTTTAAAAATATAGACTACCATGAAATGCTTTCCTTTCTTTACTACTGCTTGTTCATCTTATTCCTGTAGCAGAGTGTAGATTATCTATTCGTATTGCTGTCTTTACATTACGCTCTCTGTTTACTGTTGTGGTATTTGTGTTCGTGTCAATAATAACTACTGTCATTTTTGTATGGATCCTTACAAACATATAGCTCATTGCTTTTTATCGGTTTCTACATACTATACTATAGTGGTAATGCACGGTATTTATGTAGTTGCACATTTGTGTGAAGTATATAATACACAGCGATCTCTTTGCTATCGTTATCTGATTACATGCTTTCACATTTTCGAGGCTCTTATTTTATTCCGGAATACTACTCACTTTTCGCTCTACACAGATGGACTACACTTTGTTGAAGGATGTCACTCATGAGTCACATCGTTGGTGGATACGTGTGAGAACCACTCGTTTCTCGCAGTATATCGATGAGAGCAAACCTGGCAGGATCCTTCGTCTGGACCTTGTTTTGCTTGATGAACAGGTGCTCACCCCGCTACTCTTTTCTTTAATTACTTTCCCAGCCATTGTGTATTTTTTTTTCAAAGTCTAACGCCACTTGCCTCATGATCATACAATTTTTTTCAAAGTCTAACGCCATGGGCGCGCAAATCCCGGAACGTCATATATCATGATTTACTCCACTACTGAAAGAAGGCTCTGTATACTATGTGGAGTATTTTGAGGTCACTGATTCCCGACTGAGTTATCGACTTGTTGACTGTGCTCTTATGGCGAAGTTCACTGCTCACACAAAAATAAGAGAGATATCACTTGCTCCAGAAACATTCCCGGTATATACGTGTGCTCCTGTCCCATTTAATGTTCTCAGAAATAGATCAAATGACAGGGTATTCTTATCAGGTATTATGCACTACTGTTTTAACTTATAGACTGTGCATCTATTCAGTACCAACATATTCCCTATTCTAACACTAGAAATTATGAAATGCTAATCACCGCTACACAGATACTATTGGGGTTGTTGCAGCTATCTCACACATTAAAACTGTCCCTGTGAAAGGTATTCCGAAGCCAATTTGGAACATTCAGCTCACGGATGGCATGTACCATTGCATAGAACTATGTTTCCTGAACTATTCTAAGAACAGCAGTGTTTTCACGACTGATGCAAATACGGATATCGTCCATTTGCTATTTTTATAGAATATATTTCTATGATAAATTCTATCACTATACTCCCTACATATTCAAAGATGATACTTTCCTTCTAATAGCCAAAACGCAGAAGTCACACTGTGGGGCCCGCATGCGATCCAGTTTGACGCAGATGCTATCCAAATTGAATCACGTCGAGGTCCAGTTGTCTTACTGCTGGTTGGGTTAATAGTTAAATTGCATAATGGTATGTACTCCCCATGTACCTCTTTTCTCCTATCTACTTAGTTATATGTATCTGTGCAGTAGCTCTTGGTCGCTCCTTTCATTTTGTACTGGCTCCGTATCCCATGCCATTCTTGACAGAAATAACTATCTAGAACCTGCAGACCAGTTGTCACTCCAGGAAAGTACTATTTGTAAATGGTATACAAATGTCGCCATCCCGGAAGTTGCTTCTCTGCAAACAAGGTCTGATTTTTACCCGACCTAAACATCTATACATACCGTATCCAGATCTACCTTCATGCTCTGTTAACTAATTCTCGATAGTGGTACTTCGTCACACTAAGACCTGATTGTATTCATAGTATTTATACATCGTAGGTGCTATATCATTTAGTTTTTAGCCCACTCAGTCTCCGTAATATGCGTGTTTTAGATTGCCTAGTTAACAACTGCTTCTATGTTCATTAACCTTCCTGATTCTTCTGTTCACGATCATGCTATAGTGCGAGCGTTCGAGGAAAAGCAACCTTACTTTAGAATATTCATAACGTAGTTTTACAGCTGTACCGCATGTTGTTAAATGGACTGGCCAACCCCCTGCTCAAGGTTAGTTTCTTCATGCTACAGTTTCTGAAATCAGTGATCTTAACCCCCACGATGTGCTGATATAACTTCTTCCTCTGATTTCATCCCCGTAAGACCATTGTACATAGATATTGAATATATTGTCTGTCTCAAGAGATGTGTTCAGGATTGTACATGTAGTGGTATATATTTTGTCCCTGGTTTGATCCTAATAGGACCACTGAACATGAATATTGGATATATTGCCTGTTTTGTTTATTAAGAAATATTAGTTAACTACTGTAGGGTAACAATTATACCGTCATTGTTACTATCAAAGGCCTTGCTCCAGAGCAGCCATGGTGGTATTTGGGATGCTTTTCTTGCAAGAGAATTATCACTCGCGAAGGAGACGTTTATAGGTCTCCTATATGCGGCATCACAACAGCCGAAGCACGGTACGTTTGTTTTCGCTTTCCGTTAGTTCACTGTTCTTTGATGTCCTGATTGAATAATTAAGATTAGCCCTATTTCTTTTCCCTTTCGTATTCTAATTGGGAATCGAGAATTCACACTGTTTTTTATACTAGGTATCGAGTCACAATAAATGGTGTTGATCCGACAGACATTGGCAACCCAAATGCAAAAACAGCGAAATTCATCTTTTTTGCCGACATTGCACAGGAGCTTATTGGCTGCTCGGTTGAGCCTCTTATTGCAGCTGCTCAAGGCCTACAGAGTTTTATCCCACCTCAGATAGCAAGCCTTTATGGAAAATCGTATACTCTGAAAGTCTCCGTGCCACGCCGAGCCCTACAACGAATGAAGATATCGTACCAGGTTGATTCCGTATGGTATCTTTTATCTCCATCACCATCCACATCTGACAGCACACACGGAAAGGGCAAAACCACTGCAATACTTAATGATGCCGCTACTATCGAAAAAGCGGTGCCATATGGTGAAGTCAAGAAAACTGCATTATCACCAACAGTTATCTCGGCCGAACTGATTACTGAGCAGCCAAACGTTTATCAGTATATCTCCATAGACCATGAGCTCACGATTTCCTCTCAGGAAAAAATACATTTGCCGAACCCCGAAAGCCATACATAGTTCACCACCGCCTGTGACATCACTCCAGTTCCAGTTGCCTTGATTTACGAGTCTACAGAAACGCCCACATTTGGCCAGGTCTGTTCTCAAGACCTAGCCTTCATCTTATAATTGCTAATATGATTATCTGCTTGTCCGTATTACTGTTGAGGAAAAATTTAATACTTAGTATCACCTGTTAGCAACAATGTTTCTACAATATCTATGCCCAACCTGTACTACACAGTATTGGCCACACGCAATAGGAAATAGCCCATACATTTTCTCTTCATGGTCATGTATTTACCGTACTTGCTATTTTACGCCGTGCAAACATAATATATTCCAGCTTCCTATACAACGATTGCTCCCTACGTATCCTACATATATGTCTCCGTATTTTAAGAGGTACTAGAGCTAACAATTGTAAAACTAATTCTATTATATAACACCTAGCATTTCTCTACTTATCACAGGAGAAAACCAAACCAGCTCATGCTGTTATCCCCGAAAGCACACCACCCTTAAAAGAGGTTACCCCTCTTGATCAATGCATAGTTGCCTTTTTCGAATATACATCTTAAAGACATATAGTATCTCATTATTCTTTTACTTCATTAGCAACATCTCTCATAGCAAGACTCTAAGCTTAAACGAGCGTCGCAGAGTACGGCCAGCAGCTTGCTTATTCCTGACAGCGGCACAAGGTTACGGTTTTATATGCATTTATGCACGAATTGTGTATCAAACGTCTACAGTGCAAAACTAATGAATTCTCTTCGTTGCCCATAGCCTACCGATGATATTGAACAAAGGCTTGCAGTCAAAAGAAGATTGTTTCCACAGGACGGAAGTGATTAAAAATGAAAAAGGTATTCTGCATACACTGACAACGTTACAGTTAATTGTGCTCCGTCCTGTTCGTTTCCACGGCAGCTTACCCGGAGGAACTTCACTTCGCACGTAATGACCCCTCACAATGGTGCCCCAACGCAATTCCCTTTCTTCGTTTACAAGGACTATCCTCAGCATACTCCGTTGTTCATGGTGTTGAATTCTGTTTAGACAATTACGACCTTCTATCCTAAGAGCATTTTGTTGTGTTCCAAACTTACATATGCATGTGTATAGCTATGGGCTTCTTTTGTTCCCTATTTCATGGTATCCCTATGTATAGCAATACAAACCATAATACCTTATGGCTCATCTTTCTGACTCCTTATATGTTACTATGTCCTTTATACTCCGACTGCTTATCTATCTATTGTTAATCCACTTTGTTGACTACCCTGGCAACTTACATACACCTGTTCCTATGCAAAATGATGCTGCTATTCTAGGTTTCGTAATTTCTGCTCATTTATTTTGTTTCGATCCGTAAATCGTCACTACTTGCCTTTTGTTATATGCATCGTAGAAACATTTTGTTGTGTTACTTACATATGGTTGTCTATACCTTTGAGTTTCTTTTAATCCCTATTTCATGGTATCCCTATGTATCACAACAGCAACCTTAGCAGCTCATAACTCTTCTTTCTAGCTCCTTATATGTTTCCATGTCCTTTATACATCAACTGCGTATCTAGCTATTACAGACTACTCTGACAGCTTGCTTACACACACCTATACCTGTGTAAAATAACAACGCTATTCCAGCTTTTGTAATTTGTGCCCATTTATTTTGTTTTGCTCCGTGCATCCTTAGTGTTCACCTTTTGTTATATGCATCGTATTTTCGCATGCTCCACATTTTTTAGATCGTCAATACATCATCATACTATTTGTATGTCGCTGCCAGGGCCAGGTCATCTGTATGGCTTCATATTACTAGTGGAATTCTTGGCAGTCTCATAGAGGGACCCCGTACGTGTACCATGTTTGTTACCGCATCGTTCCTACGTTACAACGAATATAACGTATACCCGGTTTACTCTCTTCTAGAGAATGCAACATCTAACAATAACACGTCCATCACTATAAACGATGCAGAACACAAAATCAATTCACCGATGAATCATATACGCAACGGCGCAACAGCGACGCAGCGGAGCACGCTGCACTGGCTAGTGTAAACTTAGACACAAAGGGATTACTTTGTTCAACCCCAAAGGAAAACTTGGTCCGACTCTAACCCAGCAAAATAAAAATGTGGCCTCAAGAGAACTGAGTTTATTTGGCCATGTAAACTGGGCTCTGATAGACTTTTACTCTGCCTGTTTTTCCGTAGAACGTCGATTCGATATCATCAAGAATTGACATGTTTTGTTTTAAAGACATCGAGTCGACATCATCAGACATGTTTCTTTTCTCATTTTTTGGTTGCTAGAGAAATTTTAGGGAGGTTGTAATTGTTTTTTGTTTGTTTATTAGAGTTTTTTTTACAAAGATATATTTGTTCGCACATAATTATTATGAAAGAGGAGATGAGAAGAGAGATAGATGAACCACTACCACCTTAAGGGACTATTTGTTTTAACTTTTGATTCTGGATTTTGGTTTCAAAAGCAGAATAAAAAACAAACAACCCGATTCTAGAATCCGATTCTTACAATTCAGCTCACCTATATACACTGAATCAACAATCCACTTCATATGTACTTTTGGAGAATAAGTTTCTCTACAATCACAATCCAAAATCAAATTTTAGATAATCCAAAACAAAAACAAAAACAAACAGGTCCTAATTTGAGTAGTAAAGATAACAAACAAACTCACCATATCATGGATCGCTGCTTGCAAATCGCGTCGCACGCCGGCGCGGATGCGCTGGCCGGGCGCTCCAACTTCATCTTGTCGCCCGTGTCCATCCGGGCCACGCTCTCGCTCCTCGCCGTCGGCGCGAACGGCGAGACGTTGCGCCAGCTGCTGGCCTTCCTGGGCTCCGTGGAGCTCGAACTCCTCAACGCGGTCAATGACAGGCTCCTGATCTCCTGCAGGTCTTCTTCGCCGTCTCCTCGGTGTTCCTTAGGCTGGAGTTCTTCTACACCGCCGCCTCCCTCCACGGCGCCTCCGCAAGATCAGTTGACTTCTAGAATGAGAGGTAGTACAAGTCAATGAAAAAAAAGTTACATGTGACCATAAGTACCTATCATATTACATATGAGTTACTTGGCAAGAAATTAATAACGTGGCAATATATGTCGTGGACTGGACTGAGGCTGCCAAGGCCGTGGTGAACGCCTTCGCGGTTCGAGCGACACGCGGCCGCATCCGGGGCATCATCCAGCCCTGCTCGCTGCAGAGCGATGCCAAGATGATCATCGCCAACGCCATGCACTTCAGGGCCAACCGGCCAAATGGGCGGAGGGGTTCGACCCTTGCAACACCTTCGACCACAGGTTCTACCGCCTCGACGGCACGGCCGTGACGGTGCCCTTCATGTCGAACCGCGAAAAGCACTATGCCTCCAGCTTCGACGACGACCTGGGCTGCTTCAAGGTCCTGCAGTGTTTCTACAGGATGGAGGGGCCCGGCGGTCGGCTCGACCACCGGGCGGCCGTGCTTCTGCATGCTCATATTCCTGCCGGACCGGAGCGACGGGCTCGGGGACCCCCTGCGCGCCGCCGCCACAAAGCCGGAGTTCATCCTGCGCTGCGCTCCCCGGCGCGAGCAGGAGGTCGACCCGTGCAGGGTCCCGAAGTTCAAGTTCTCCTTCGGCTTCGACGCGACGGACGCGCTGCGCAGGCTCGGCGTGGACGCGCCCTTCGATCCTCTCGCCGCGGACCTGTTTCGGGACCTTTGTGAACATGCCACCCGAGGGGCTCTTCTTGTCGACCTTGCGGCAGACGTGAGCCGTGGAGGTCGACGAGGAGGGCACGACGGCGGAGGAGGTGACGTACGAGCCCCCCAGCCCAACGTACAGTCCCACGGCGCCGCCCAAACCTCAACCGATGTGCTTCGTGGCCGTCCATCCGTTCATGCCCGCCACCGTCGAGTTCGTCGGACACGTCATGGATCCTTCTTCTACGGTGTGATACGTGTGCCGAAATAGTAGTAGCAACTAGCAAGCGCTGGCAGTTATAATGGACGGTTTTGGTTTGCTGTTGAACAGATCGAAGGGCCACGTTCAAAAAAAAAAAAAAAAAGAACAGATCGAAGGGCTGAAAGGGCGTCTGGTCGAGGGCTCGGAAGTTGGAACTCCATTCGGTTTGCAGTTTTTCTTTTCTTTTGAGATGCCTCGCCGTTTTCATGGTTTGACTTACAACATGAATCCATGAGACCATGACCTTATTCGTTTTCAAATCGGCTAGCTTTAAGTAGGTCGTGAGTAGAGATGAACTACACATACCGTGTAATCCGTATGTACTTATAAGTCGGATTCCCACAAAAATAAATCGCTAGTCCGATCAAATCGTCAAATTTTCCGCAGAACGTTCGGATGATCAGATCATTTTCTTTAAGGCGGTGCACGCAATGCCCTCCATAAATACTGGTCGATGGCCAAGCAGTCAAATTTCTTCTTCTCGCCTCTGTCCCTCCGGCCGCGCTCGCGCTGTTCGCCGCCGGCATGAACGGCGAGACGCTGAGCCAGCTGCTGGCTTTTAGGGATGGATTGGTATTGGGTCATGGGTAGGGGTGAAAACGGATCGGATACGGACGGATAATAGCTCTACCATATTTATTTTCATATTTTTTTTCTCGGATGCGGATATGGATACGGATAGTCCGGATACGAATACGAATACGGATAATATCGAATACAGATACGGATCGAATACGAATCGAATCGGATACGGTTTCGAATATTTTATCGGAACATGATAACCCCTTAGATTGTATATAAAAAGTCAACGAAAACACATAACTAGTTGATTTGATGAAAATATTATTGAAAATTGAACAAATATAAGCATTTTCATTCACTTAGACAATAAGTAGATACCATGTCGCAAATAAAATTATATAAGAATTAGTTTATCACACACATACAATTAGTTCATTATTCACGTAGATCAAAACACAAAAATAAAGGTAATCTTTACTCAAAGATACAAATGGAGGCAAACACATAACACACTAAAAGTTTGATAATACTTAAATATCATGTCTTTAGAAAAAGAATATAACACTTATATGTAATGATCCAAGATTTATATTATTTGTTGAATTATGTTAAAAATAATAAATTATGTATTTATGAGTTTTATGATTTTTAGCTACTTATTTAAATATTTTTCTATTAAGAATAGGAATATTTGAATCTTTTCGAGAAAATTTAAAATCTGATAAAATCTTGAAAATAATTTTTAAAATGTTAGATTATTTCTGGAGCTTTCTCAAAAAAAATCGTAATTTTTAGAGTTTGTTTGCTAATTTTAATAATTGAAACTTACTTTATGGATTAATTAAATTATAAAACAATTCTGAAATTAAGAAATATTTTTGGGCCAGAAGAGTAGTTTTGGCCTAGCCCAAATGTATATCCGGATATCCGATCCATCAATATCCGGATTATCCGAATTCGTATCCGTATCCGACGGATAGTGAGCTACCGAATCCGTATCTGTATCCGACAAAAAAAATCCGTATCTGTATCCGATCCGATACTATCCGACAAATATCCGATCCGACAGAATCCGTATCCGAAAATATCCGGATCGATCGAAAACTATCCGATCCGTTTTCATCCCTAGTCATGGGTGTACAGATATATACCTAAATTTTTTGGCAAAAAAAACTCATTATTTAGTAGGTATATTAGGTATATATACTAGTAAGTAGGCCAAAAATACATATTTTAGTGTTTTGCCCGGTCCAACTCAGCTCCAATCGGCAAACACCGTAGCCCACCCCAGCTTGATTTTCGCTGCGTGGCCCAACTTGATTTTCGCTGCACGGACCGGCTCCAATCGGCAAAACAACGCGGCGACTCCTGTTCCCATAGGTCGTAGCTCCTTCCGACTCTCCCAGGTCTCCCTTTGCCTTCTCCTCTCTGGTGGCAGTGCACGGGCGCAAGCTGGCAACAGAGGCTGGGAGGCAGCGCCAGGCACCGCAAGCATCGAGGTCTAGATCCACCACTGGCGCTACCCCTTGTAGCCAAACTGGCAGTGACAGAGGCCAGGACTGGAGGCAACGCCAGGTACCAGGGTCCAGATCCGCCGTTGCGTGGCTCCCTCCGGCTCTCCCTTTCCCTTCTCCCCTATGCCGAGGTGAAATCCCCAAACTGAAATCCCCAATTTAGTTATTCACAAATTAATTTTCCAGTCTTCCTTATGTTGATTTGTAATGGTGGATCATGATTTGCGAAATGTAGACCGTAGATCTAACGACCCTCATTTTTGCATAAAATGTGAAAATAAGAATCTATGTGCATACAGTACTAGTCCCATGATCAGTGACTAGTACGTACATTTCAACAATTGGAATCACAACCATACATCATAATATTAAAGCGGAGGCTATTTATACAATTCAGAGTATATAGCAACAGAGAAGCAAAGTCTTGTAGTGTGCCCATCCAACCCTCAGGCAACTGACAAGACATAAATCCTTAGAAAGATCGTTTCATTGAAGTTCTCATATCCTGTGACGAAAAGTAATCTTCGGAGCCTCGTTATCTTTTCCACCTAAAATAACATATTAAGCAAGATTGAGTAATTTCGTACTCAGCAAGACTTAAGGTGGTATTTACAAAATGCAGCAATGCAGCCTATATCAAAAGAAGCTTCTACGGTTAATTTGCATAAAGTGAAATCTAATTTGTAAAAGAAACGGAATTTGTAAAAGCAAGTTTAGCTGATATGAAAGTAACTCGTAAAGCATTAGTAATAACTCACAGTCCCCCATGACATGAGCATCGGGAGGTCCAATTCCTGCTAACACATTCCTTGCTAAAACGAGGCATAACAGATGAAACCAAACCATTTTGAAAATAATAAAACATCTAACTGTGTGATGACTTTACCAAGTGCTCGTGACCGCGGGTACGGCTAACCGAATAGATTTATACTCTGCAGAGGTGTACCACTTTACCCACAAGTCATTACCTTTACTTTTTGCCGCATGTTTCATGCACCTTTGGCGTGTGGCCAGAATGTTCATGATATAAACCTTTACATTAACTAGATTAACTTTGCACTAGTCCAGTGACGATAACCCTTGCTATAAAGACAGAAACACACACCCAAGATATAATATCATTCACACAATAACACAAGCATTTCCACATACGTTTCTCCCTATAGCAAAGTGTACACCGTTGTATTGGTATGTAGAAACCCCTACAAGCAGGCCTAACCGGAATGCCTGTGCTACTTCAGCTTTCCAAAGTGCAAAGTTAAACTATATAACTTAATTGGTTTAAGGCCGTCCCATACCATCACTTGTGGTTGTATGTGTTTTTTGGCTCGATAGTGTCTCATAGTTCGGTCCTTAATTCGACCTGGGCAATAATCTCCCCTCTACACTATGTGCAAGTCCATTTGCACCTCCAACTATTGCCAATAATCGTCCGCGTCTAAATCATAGTTTTATTTTGACTTTTTAATCAAAATACCATCAACCTTTAAAAGTCATATCCAACCTTTTTACATTCTTAAGAAGCAGTGTAATCTATTTATCTCAATTTTCACTACTAAAGTATGGCTAAGCATGATTAATATGTAATCGCATATGCCCATATTGACATTATGTATTGTCTAACCTTATTCTAGAGTTATCAAGGTTCACATGTCCATACTTATCGAGGAAATTCCATGAGATAACAGGTATACCTACTAGTACCACAATATAGCAAATTTACAGAAAATATGTGCATGCATAAATAGATTTGACAAAACAAAATAGAAATTAAAACACTGGGATCAATATGATCAAAGGGGGTGCTTGCCTTTATTAATTGTTGTTTACGACGAAGTCGTGGTCGCAGTTGGTGTTGTCGACGATGGAATCAGTGACGTCGGGTTCTAGACATCTTCATTGGAAATATAGCAAATAACAAACTTCAGTAAGGGCAAAACGAAATTAGATGGAAAATCAAATAGAAACTTGCTATGAAAAACATGTGTGGTTTAGGCTTACGGTTGTATGATTTCATGTATTCACGTTTTAGTTCACTATATATATATATATATATATATATTACATCTTTAGGTTAGAAAATGATATTGTTTCTTTTATAGATTATCTATCTTTATTTTACGAATTAAAGAGGCTAAAATTATATATTCTTGTATTTATAACTTTGAATTGAAGAGGCTTAAATTATTTGGATTAATATAATTAAGATATTAGTTATTATATAATATGTTATGCATGAATAGTACTTGACCTTAAACGATTTTGCATTAGAAGTAGTTTTGTACATGTTAGGTTTGTTAAGTTTAGGCTACTGTTTTAATAAGATTTTATTTATTTGAAAAATTTTATGTATAATACTAATGATTATTTAGAATTACCATAAAATTTTCAAGTGATGATCAGTTATATTTATTTTTATATAATTCTGACATTGCCAATATTGCTTTTAAATGTACTCTATTTTTGATTTTATAATTGCAATAAATTTGAATATTTTTTCGAATTGTTTTTTGAAACTTTTTTTAGAGGTTACTTATGTCTATCATATTTCTATGTAAAACTTTCAAATCAAGATCTTTTATATTTAATTTATAAAAATTCTGACATTGATAAGATTGTATTGAATTTAATTCTATCTTTAATTTATTTTTTGAATTTAATTGAGTTAAAAAAATATTTAAAACTTTTGGAAATGACTTTATGATAAGTTGTGATTTATATAAATGTTTCCAGAATTTATTTCTTAAAGGATTTGAGTTTTGTTTTGCAAAGAAAAGAAAACAATTAATTTAAAAGTTTTTATTAAAAACCAAAATTCAGGAAAATTTCAGAATAGATGGAATTTCAAAATAAATTTTTATTTACAACTCATTTTCATAGTCTTTTTAATTTGGAAGAAGAAGTTTTATATTGAAATCTTATTTTCCTTAAGACTGAAGTCCAAAAAAATAAAGAAAAGCGAATATTTTAAATAAAAACCTCGATTCAATTTAGAGTTTTTATTCAATTTCATTTTTAAATTTTAATTTTTAATTTTTTTCTATTTTTGAAAATTTCAGGATGTTAAAGTATAGCATTCGAAAATGAAGAGGAAGCATGTAAACTTGAGATCCTTGTGGGATAAGGCTGGAAAAAGGCAGAACATAGATTGTAGCTTGATGCCAAAACCGATATCAATTGAAAACAAAGTATGTAATAAGAGTGATATCAGAGAGAAAGCCTCAAACTCAGAACCAACTCAACAAAGCATAGAATCTAGAGTAGTATCCTTATCCCCAATTATAGATGACGAAGAAGATGACGAATCAATTTATGATATCCCTGGCCGCGCTGTTCGACCCTCTCGCCGCAGACCTATCCGGGACGGACTCGAACATGCCGCCGGAGGGGCTGTACGTGTCGGCGGTGGGGCAGACGTGCGCCGTGGAGATCGATGAGGAAGGCACGACGGCGGTAGGGGCGACGTACGCGACTACCAGCCCGGGCTACAGCATCCCGGAGAGGCCCAGACAGCCGCCGATGAGCTTCGTGGCGGACCATATATCCGTTCATGTTCGCCATCGTCGAGTATGAGAAGGCCCAGGTCCTGTTCCTCGAGCACGTCGTGGACCCTTCAAAAGAGTTCTTGACTTGTGAGCGACGAGTTAGCCACTTCGCCGTGCAGCGAGGCCTGACAATTAATGGATGGTTTCGATCTAATCGAGCGCAGATCGAAGGGCTGCAATGACGGCTGGTTGGGCTGGGGACCTGCCTCCTCTGTTTCTGACCTTAATTAGCTGCACTAGTCGTCAACCCACGCGTACGGTCTAGATATTCGATAGAGCTTTTAATGCTAATGATTTTTTGTAAGCTTAACTCTGAATTGCTATATAAATCTTAGCCATATATTATATTGCTATAAAAAATTAGACGATCATCTGAATGTTTTCTTTTTCTATGATTAACGTGAGATTTTTTTAGTTCTTTTTCTTTTTCTTCGATTAATGTGAAAAATTTATAGCTTTTAACCTTATAGAATCTATACCCCTTTATAATACACCTAAGCATTCTTTTCTACGTCCACTCCAAATAATGCACCCCACTAGAGATGGCCCAACCTTCATGCACCCAGCGAAACATCTCCGGAAACTTGCCTCCATCAAAATTAACCTCTCAGATCTTTCCTCAGCTTTACTCACCCACATCCGATGACCATTGTTTAATGTGTCTAATTCATCCCTGTGGTCCACAACAGATCTCCCCCCACCTCCAGCATCATCTCAAGGAAAAGGAAACAAATATCCTGGAATTAAGGAAAAGGAAACAAACGTTCTAGAAAAGAAAAAGACCATATATTACGTGCTAGGAAAAAGAAATCGAAAGACATGACACTATACTAGTTAACTAGGTCTCGACTCTTGTTTGTCCCCGAGAAAATCAAATCGTTATGATGCATGTTACCGCATGTATAATGAATATATTGACGTGTTTGACTGCATGCATGTAGCGTGTGCTTTAATTTCTTTTCTTACCACGTTTGATGTAGCGGTACTCTACTGCTTTTTATTTCTTTGGAAGATATACATGGCAACAGAAATTCTGTGGTCGAGTCCAATTCAATTTTTATGCATATAACCACCGGCCGGCCAGAGTATATGGTGAGAACTGTTCCTAGAGTTTTATCCGTACCCTCAATATAATCATAATATTATACATACATGTAGTAATCACAACCGTCGTATAATTAAGATCACAAAATTGATGGTCCAATCTTTTCTTTTTCTCAATTAATGTGTGAATGTCTAGCTTTTATTCTTTTCTCCGATTTATGAGGTAATTTCTATCTTTTTTTTCACCTAGGATTAACGTGAGGGCTCTGAAGGAGCCTCCAATTAGTAAAGATAAAGATTGTCCGTATCTATTCAGAATTTTACGAGTTCTATGCATTCTACGGTATACTTGAGCACTTCCCTAGATTAAAACCGAGTCAAAACATTGAATATCTTGTTAGAAACTCTTATATTTGATGGCCTATCTCAACCTTGATGTCTGGCCAAGCGAGTAGTCATAGGCAAACAGTGAAGAATTATTCAGGCAAGCGATATCATGTACCATAATTTTTTCAATGCTCCTACAACAAATGCACCCTGTGCTACTGTCCTACTATACATCTGCAGATAACTAACACGTACGATGAATGTATACACCAACTATGGTCTTAGGTACGCACTACAAAGCATACAAGAAAGGTACAGTAGTATGTTCATCCTTAAAGTTGAGTAGACGAGGCATCGATGATTTGAAACTACCGAAGTTTGATCACTCCTTTCTTATCATCCTTCTCTTCTTTGGCCGGCCCAAGAGTCGATATCGATCTTCCCGAACTTCAACTTATTGGCGCTTGCGACGGTGTCCATTTCACCTATTACAGTCATCTTCTGATCTTTGTGGTCGGCGGCTATTTAATCAATACCTGTTTCGGATCGTAATTAAGTCAGGAGATGGGTCCGTTCGACCATGATTCAACTTTAGCAGTTCAGCTCAATATCAGAATAGAGAAACCATGATTTACTAGCAAGACGTGCACGCCAAAAATATCAACGGAATCTAAAAAAAGAGAACACATCGAAGTAGTAATTCACCATAGATATCTACTTTCTGCTTCACTTTCTCGTCACTCGTAGAAGGAAGACAACCTTCTGCTGCCATGTAAACAACCCAGCAATTACAGTGGCGAAAATATAAATTTTTCAACAAGAATGTACACTTTACACGTAACTCTATAGCTTTATACAATAGTTTTGTAACATTATAAATCTAATACATATATTTCAAATTTACTAAAAGTATAATTTTAAGGTCTTACAAATCCCAAACTATCAATACCAGAATCAATTTATTCAACAAATTTGTCCTATTAAAAAAAGTAATCTCCTTATGTTTTTAAAATTTTTGAAGGAATCGATGCATACTGGTACCCACCTAGCTCCGCTCGTGAGCAATTAGGCCATCTCCAAAAGATGCTCCATACGGTTCCCTACCTGAAAAAATAAGCAATCTGAGAGAGAAGTAACCAGAAAATGCACTCCAACAGCTTCTCTATTGCATTCCTGATCTTTAGGGAAGGGAAAGAGAAACCCCAAATCTCAGGAATCTCTCCCCCTTCCCCATTCCATTCCCCATTCGCTCGCGGTGTACCGGCCAGTTCCGTCCCGCACTCACGAGGAATGTCGAGGGAGCCAGTGCCCTGGAGGAGGTGAGCGGCCGCTCCACCACTCCGTCGTGAGCCGTCGTGGAGGTGAGGCATCGCTCCTTCCCGCGTCGTCAAGTCGGCGAGCCGAAGCTCCGCCGCTCGATCCTGCGCCGTCCAGGAGTCAGCCGCCACTCCGTCCACCACGCGAAGAGACCCAGGCAGCTTCCCTCCCTCCGGATCTGGTCCCTGGCTGCGTCCTCAACTCGATCTGCCTCGCCGTCATCCCCTTCGACCTCGGCCACTGCAAGGTATGGCTTGCGAAAATAATCTTGATTGGAAGTTCGGATCGGATCTGCGCACCATCCATGGAGGTGGACCCCTCGTCGTCCCCGCCGAGGGATCCCCGCGGCCATCCGCGCGCTACAAGGTTTTTCTTATCTAATTTATGATCCTCCTGTGTTTAGTTATGCACTGTGGTTTGTGCGGTGATTCTGTTCTAATCGATGAGCCAGCAACCGGTTTGACCTTTGATAATAGGAGAAGCTCGGGGTGGACTGGAGAGGGGAAGGTAGGAGTTGGCGATGGGCGGGTGGAGCTGCTTCTGCGGCGGCGGCACATCGGTCGTCGGAGGCGGCGGGTCCGGTTCTTTAGGTCATTCGGATCTGCAGCGCCCTGCTTGGTGTGGCCGCAAGGTTTGGGACCTTTTCTCTCTTCTTTCTCTCAGATTTGTTTCTTTGTATTACTAGCTAATTGGTTCTTGAATCAGCTCGTCAATTGTCGATATCTATTGGCCTCGACAGGATGGGTTGTATGATTGGAAGTAGTAGTTGCGGACCTTGCAGTGTTGTGCAAATTTCAGTTCTTGTGATCTGTTCATGAACGGACTCAGTAATTAAGCATAGAAAAGATAGATTCCCGCGAAAGATGGGATTTTTGCGATTTAGGATGTTTCTGAACATGGTTGTCGACTGTTTCGATCATTGATTTCTTTGGGCTATGGGCGTGATATAGGAATTTGCTTGCACATAGCTTGCCATAGTGGCTTTTGCCACCCTCTTGGTGCTTTCCTTGGAAGTGGCGCATGTAACAAATTGTTCTGTTTCACAATTTGCTTGTCATTGTTTCGCCAAATGGATTTGCTTTCCTGAACACTTGACCCTCAGATTAACTTTGTCTACCAACTCTTTAACAGGAGGGGACTTTGCTAAAGGCACGATATGCATAGGAGAGCTTGATGTTGTAAATATCACCAAATTGCAGAGTATATGGAGCTGCTCAGGAGCTCCATTCTATGAGCCAAATGAAGTTCTGATGGTTTCCACGCCTTGGGCACTACGTTATGAATGAATGACCAGCCTTTACATGGATTTCTTCTTGTGGCAAGGGAAGTGTCTTTTATCTCTGTTTGCAAAAAAAAGTCATGGAAGTGGCATCAGAAAAGCTTGGAATGTCTAAATTTCAAAACTCAAAAGCATGTAGGATTCCAATAGTGCAATTATACTAAGCTCACCTAGCTAACATAGTACTGAGCTCAATTATACTGGCCTTGAGTGATTGCATGTAAGATATATATCATGTTAGTTTGGAAAGAAGTATTTGATAATAAGACTAATATGTTCCTATCTCCCTATACTAAGTTAAATGCATTAATGTGGTGATAGCATTTGTTCTGCAGATTTCTGGTAGCAAGGACCAAGGTTTTGGTGCTAGGGAGATGGGCAATGAATAGTAATTACTTGTGCTTGAATAGCTCCAGGGATGAGGTGGGAGGTGGACTTGGTGTTGTGCAAGACAATGCTATGATGCAGCTATTTGGGGTTCCTTGCATAGTGAAGATATTGCAATTCTTGTGCTCCCTCTTGAATATAGCAGAAGATATTGCAATTCTTCTGCTATTGAGTTGTCAGCTTCGTCCATACACAGACACCCAAAATTGATGGCTTTTGTCCATAGCAGAAAGAGTTTATGGCTAAGATGTATGCGAACATGGATTGTGATTTACATAACATATACAAAAAGTATAAATGATATTTTTTTTGTAACTTCAATTCCTTGAATCAACTTTCTTTAGCTAAAGCTTATCATGCGGTCTTTAGTTAACTGCATTAGATGGTCTGTGAATAAAGTGAAGACCAAAAGGATTAAAGATCTATTGCCAATTCGGAAGGTGAGGGGAGTCATAAATTACACCCCTCCATTACAATACATATAAAATATAAATTAGTACATAATTGAAACACTACTAAATTACACCCCTCCATAACGCTGCCATAAGTGCTCCACTAGATCGTCTTGAAGCTGGTGGTGAGTTTCCATATTTCGAATGGAATGATGAGTTTGAATAAATTCAAAGAGTTTAAGTGTATGTTCGTGTGACATTGAAACTGTTTCTCTCATTCCTTTGTAATTGTAGTCAAGTGGTCCTCTGTCCCGCTCATCTTCAACTATCATGTTATGCATGATGACACATGCTGTCATGATATCTCTTAGTGTTTGTTGATCCCAGAAACGTGCTGGTCCTCGAACAATTGCAAAACGAGATTGCAGAACTCCAAAGGCTCGTTCCACATCCTTCCTAGCTGCCTCTTGAGCTTGGGCGAAATATTTTTTTTATTCCCTTGGGGAGCTGGTATTGTCTTCACAAATGTTGCCCATGCAGGATATATCCCATCTGCAAGATAGTACCCCATTGTGTAATTGTGACCGTTGATAGTATAATTCACTTCCGGCGTTTGTCCTTCTGCTAGCTTTGCGAAGAGATGGGAACGATGAAGAACATTAATATCATTGTCAGATCCTGGTAAACCAAAAAAGTTATGCCAAATTCATAAATCTTGTGAAGCAACGGCTTCTAGAATTATTGTTGGTTTGTGTACATGCCCCAGTATACAAGCCTTGCCATGCTGTAGGGCAATTTTTCCACCTTCAGTGCATGCAATCTATGCTTCCTAGCATTTCAGGAAAACCCCTTTCCTCCCCGATTGCAAGTAATCTAGCAGTATCATTCTCATTTAGAGATCTCAAATACTCATCTCCAAAGAGGACAATGATAGCTCGCATAAACCTTTTAAGACTCTCTATGACAGTGCTTTCTGCAATCCGTAGACAATCATCAATAGCATCTGCTGGTACTCCATAAGCTATCATCCGAATGCTGCAGTTACCTTCTGTAAAGAAGATAACCCGAGAATTCTAGCACAATTCCTTTTTTGAACAAAATAATCATCATGGGCTTCTATAGCATGCAATATGCGAAGAAATAGAGAACGACCCATTCTAAACCTGCGCCGAAAAGAAAAATGAGCCATAGACAAGATGATCAACCAAAAATACAAAGAAATAAAATATTTCTCATTGTAAACCTGCGGCGAAAGAAGGTTGGGCCGTAGACCGGAGAATCAGCAAAATAGTCTCGGTATGGCCTGACATGCCCTTCCTCTCTATTGCGATGTATGTATTGATGGCAAAAAATAGAACCCCTATGACGTCTGGCCTGACATGCCCTTCCTCTCTATTGCGATATATGTATTGATGGCAAAAAATAGAACCCCCATGACGTCGAGCATTTACACACTCATCTTGCTCCTGTGCTAAGTAAGCTATTGTAAGAAGAGATTCATCATCGTTATCCGACGATGAGTCCTCTGAGAGGAAATGCTGAACTAAGTTCTGACGATTCATTGAGATATGCTAGATAGTGAACATTCAGAAATAGGCAAGGATTGGAAGTGCAAATGGCTATGTATATATAGCCGTTACAATATAGCCGTTACGATATAGCCGTTACAATATAGCCGTTCTAATAAATTTCAAATTTTAGATTCCCGTAATTAAAAATAGCCGATCAAAATTTTCCCGGTAAAAAATAAACGTAGCTCATATGGCGGTTATGAAATATCATTATAATATAGGAGGGAGAAAATAGAGAATAGGATTTGGGAAATGATGTTGGAGAGGGAAGAGATATAGGGAATGAATCTTTTTAGTGAATTCTGTATATGATGATATAGGGATCTAAATTTAGGGAATGCTGTTGGAGATGGCCTTAGAACCTAACCGAGAGACTGTTTGAAGGAGGGAAAGATAAAGATGTGAAAAATTAAACCAGAATAGGTTAAGAAAAGAAATTAAACTGGAATAGTACCTGCGGCGGATAGCAGAGAGATAGAGATAGAGAGGCCGTTGCTTGGATTTCGGTATGTAGATTGTAGAACGAGCCAAGACCAGGTACAGACTTCCCTTTTTTTTCTTTTGCTCGTTCCTTGTGGGTCCAAGTCATTAGGACTGAAGACCATCTAGCCTACACAAATTTCTATCAAATCACCTGACAAAGTAAAACAAATTTGTTAGTGGTTACGGATGGCAGGAATGAAGAATTCCAGCCTACTGTTGATCATTAGTCACAAGTGCCGCACTCTTATAATACGGGTGTATTTGGCATAGCTTCAGATCCGTGAAACTGATATTCTTAGCTTTACCAGATCCGTGGAGCTTAAGCTATGAATACATTAAGAGTGTTTAGATGAATCATCTTGTTTACATTTTAAACTAAAAATATAAACTTAATTCACTTTATTTTAGCCTACAAATTTCAGATCTCAAGTAAAGTTAAGATCTGAATTTCTACCGAACATACCCTACACATCTCGTTTAAATTTTTCCATGCCAACATTGGTGGCTCGGGACTCGGGAGTTGTTGACCTGCCACCACATTGCTTCCTAGTTCGTACAGTACTCTTTACGTCTACTTGTAATAAAAAAAAGAGTTGGCTTCCTTTTTACACGAAGTCAGAGACTGATTCGTTAAGTGTGGTGAACCTTGTTCTCTAGAGTGTTCAGTATTCCACAAGCGTAAAAGAAGAGAGGACAAGGGTGACTCTACGCTTCCTAACATAATTAACATACTAACACTAATACTAATAATAAGTCATGTCTACCACATGGCGGTCTACCATATGACACCTTTTGCTTTGAACAAATGGGCGATCAAAAGGCTGGACATGATTAGAAGAAGTTTCATCTGGAAAGGGGAACAAAAATGTATAGGAGGCCACTGTCTAGTCAACTGAAACAAGGTGTGCATACCGAAAGCTTTGATAGGTCTAGGGTAAAAGAACTCACTAAATTCGGACGAGCGCTCCGTCTTCGCTGGCTCTGGTATGAATGGAAAGACAATCGTAGGCCTTGGGTTGGGTTAATTGGACACGCCGTGCGATGACACTGGCCGCAGCCTCTTCAATACGAGTACTCACATTGTACTGAGAAGTGGGACTACATCAAAATTCTGGACTTCTAGATGGCTCCTGAGGGTCGCTCCAAAGGAACTAGCACCGGAGTGTTTCTGCCTCATGTCAAGGCGACACAATATAGTCCAACAGAAGCTATCTACGAGGAGTTGGCTCCGGTCTTTGCGACGAATCATGACACATATCCAGCTAGATGAGTACGTTCGCCTATGGCAGGCCATACAGCATGTTACCTTACAACCTCATGTACAAGACAACATCATTTGGAAGTGGTCTGCGGACGGGAAATACTCGGCCAAAACAACATACAATACACAGTTTCATAGTTCAGTCATGGATCGTAATTACACACTTATTTGGATCATAATTACACACTTATTTGGCGATCGAATTCAGAAATAGATGCAAGTTTTTCACGTGGATCCTTCTCCAGAACAAAATTTTAACTATTGACGGGCTGACAATAAAAGGATGGCCACATAGTACATCGTGTCCGTTATGTGGATATGTATTGGAGACGGCAAATCATTTGTTGATCCAATGCCCATTTGCAAAGCAGGTTTGGAGAAAGGTTTTCCATTATGGCCGCATACAAACGCCTAGCTCACAACTCGGCAATAGAGATGACACAGTAGCCAAGTGGTGGCATGCAGTCAGGGAGAAGGCGCCATAGAAGAAGAGAAAAGACTTCGATGACATGCTCATATATGGGTTTTGGAACCTGTGGAAAGAACAAAACATTAGAATCTTCAACACATCCTATCAAACAGTAAAAAATGTAGTTAGCACCATCACTCAGGATCTTCAGAATCGTAGATCGGTGCTGAAAATACGAGAAGCTCAGTCTCTTCAATTGAGACAGTCGACCTCTCAAGCGACATTTCCATCCTGCCTAATCTCTAGTCCCATTGCATAGTTTTTGTTCTTTCTTTGGCTTTTTTCGTTTGTCTTCCTTGAGTCAGAACTACTTATTGTCAGAACTTCTTTTCATGCTTCCTATATATAATGCAAGGCAGAGCTCCTGCCATTTCCTTTCAAAAAATAATAAGTCATGTCTTCTTCACATAGACAATATAAATATTCATAAATATGTTGATGTCTTGGAAAATATTAACATAGTTTCTATTCTACCATTTTCAGATACATAATACTTATAAAAATTATTGTTGTTTAAAGTTAAAATAGTTATTTGACTACACGTGGATGCGCTGCTCTCAGCAGTGCAATGTACATTTTCATCGTGGTGAAGCGTTTACAAGTTTTTTACACTGTTTTCAGCTGGCTATGTACGTGAATAATAGTAACGGAATGACGTGCTCTGACGCAGACCACTACAAAATGGTAGAGATTAGTGGGAGCTCCACGCAACTATTAGCACACCGAAGGCGAAAATAATCAGTAGGTGACTGACCACCTTCGTCTAGGAAACTATATCTGATGTAGCAGAACGGGCCGAAGGGGGCAGAATGGTTAGCCAGTCCACGTCAGAGGACGTGCATCGCATTCTTGATTCTCCCATTTCCATAATCCCATTCCATATCGTACACGTCCAAACAAAGTTAAGCATTAGTGAAGGCCGAGTAGAAAGCACACGCATGGGTGAGGGAAAAAGATGAAACTGTAATTTAAACAGACGTACGTGAACTGTTGAATCGATTTTTACTATTGTAAATACTATAGTAATACACTGTTAGATGATTCAAATTATTCGTTGGCCCAATGGAACGGTGCTGAGAATTACTTAAGTTACAACCCTGTTGGGATAGCACATAACCCTTTACGCGAGGGAAAGAGATCCAATGCACTTATGTCATACTAAGCAGGAAAAGGAGGATGAGCGTCCACTTCCGATGTTGGCTTGTCCGATCAAGGAAGCAAGAAGGCATGCCGTCTGATTGAGGGATGGAGACTGCCACGAAGGCTGGTCGGCTCCCTCGGAGCCTGGCAGCTTCCTCTCCGGCTGTGAACGGCGGCGTGTTAGTCTTCTTCGCCGCGATGGTCGCCGGAGCTCTCGCGTGGTAGATTCTTGGTAGGTTTCGAATTGCGGCATTCCTTCGCACCAAAAGATTCATCCTAGTTAAAATAGTAGTACGGTTGCCGACAAGTTTTCTCGCACAATCGAAGTTGGTCCACTGAAACTAACCAATTAAGAAACAATTTCGCTAACCTTGTTCTCGGAAATAGTTTTAAAAAGGGACCATCTGAAAAGGTCGTGTGAAATTGCATCACTTGCTACGAGCTACGACACGTGTGATGTATGTTGCAAAACATTAGTAATTTGTGCGAGTTACAGGTCCCTCCGATCACTCCGGTCGCCACTCCAACCATAGAGCACGATGCTGCAACGAGCCCGGAGGTGGCGCCGAGTCTGACACGCTTCACCGGCCTGGACAAACGGAACACCGTCCGCACCTGCCAATTTCGCGTCCCCGCCGTGGCAACGACCTCTGCCAGCCGAGGCGCCGGAGGCCGTAAAAGCAGCGGCAACCTGCCCGTCCTACTTCCGGTGGATCCACGAGGACCTGCGGCCTTGGCGCGCCACGGGGATCATGCGCGTCACGGTGGACGGTGGCCACCGGTACGGCCCAAAGTTCCGGGTCACCGTGGTCGCGGGGGGCTCTACGTCACGTGCTACGGCCGGAGCTTCGAGACACGGGACGTGTTCACTCAATGGGTCATTCTGGAGCTGCTCCGCCGCTACCCGGCCGCGTCCCCGACCTCGACCTCAAGTTCGACTGCCAGGACTTGCCGGCCGTCGACGCCGGCAAACACGGAGCCGTCAACGTCAACGTCGAGTCCTTGGCGCGTGGAAGGCAGGGACTGGAAAGGAAGTTCGTGATGGACACACTGGTGAACGGTTCGGGCAGTGCAGGACCCTGCGAGCTGCCGTCGCCTTTCAGTCCGGAAGAACTGGAAACGCTGACAAGGAAAGCGGATGTGGTGAGGCAGGTGGAGACGTGGGAGAAACGGTGACAGACAAACGGAAGGAAAAATTGATTATTTGTTCTTATTTACTTGTGTCATTGATAATTTGTCATGTGATATTTAAGTGGTATGCGGATACGGGTTCTAGGGCTATATACTAGTAAGATATATAAGTCAAATGATCAATTGTATCAACTAAAATAGAGCAAATAATTAAATCTCCCCACTGCAACACTTGGTCGAAAAGTCTAGGCATTTTTTTACTAAATTTAATATAAGTGGATACTTGAGGCAAAAACATAGAGCAAGCCTATGAAACGTTAACTGTATCAGTATTTTGAACCCGATTTACAAACTACATTTTTTTTCAACAGTTCAACTTTGTTGATACACTTCTCCCATTATCTCTTGCAAAAATCACGTGTAATAGGTCAGTTATCGAATACCAATAACATATTTGCATAACAGGGCTTACATGTCACTTTTAGTTTTTTATAATTACAAGAAGGCATACATGCATATGCACACATACCACCATGTACACACACCACATGCACATATAAGCGAGTACGCCTCCTTAATACATGCCTAGAAAGATTGAGGCCGAGAAGCACATGAGTGTTTTCTTGTTAAATAGCATTCAAATTTTGAGCCTTCTAATCTAGATCCAATAGATTGAATCAATCTGCCTCCTCCCTTCGCATTTGAGTACTCTATAGGCAAAAAATTTGAGTGCTCACAAACAAAAAAAACACTCGAGTGTTACCTAGCAATTCTCGAGAATAAATCTACGATTTCACAAAATTCCCGTTGAAGTGCTCTCACATGTGCATAAATATGGATACCAAAATTTAAACTTATATGGGTGGAATCATATACCCATAACTCTATCACCTCACAAAGACATGGTTCCCACTTTTCGTTTTGTTTTGTAAGAGTGCAAGGAATGCTCTACACCTCCGAACCTCAGGCACACCATACACACATAAACGTTTGTGTGTCCGACTACACATATCAAGGTGCAGAGATCCATGACCTCACGTGTGCGAAGATCAACTATACATTTTAGGGATTGCAGAGATCCATGACCTCACGATAAACAAAACTCAACTAACGTATACGATGGGTTTACCACGAGAGTGATACTACTGCATACTATACTATTAGAATTGATTCTAACGGTATAACATGTTTCACAGTTAAGTTTCATCTAGATAAGTTTCATTTTGTTTCATCCAGATAGGTTTCATGTTGTTTCATAGTTAAGTTTTATTAGGTTTCGTAGTATATTTATAAATTTTATAACGTTTCAGTTTCGTCAAACATACTTTGACAGATATGTTTCATGTCAAACATGTTTGTGAAATGTCGTGAAATTTTAATGTGAACACTATGAAACTTGGTGGAACTAATTTATCAAAAATCATGAAACCTAAGTATGCATCGTAGTGAAACTTGTAATTGAAACTTTGTGAAACTTCGCCTACACTGGTGAAACTTCGCCTACATGTAGATTTCGCAGATAGGTTTCACTCAGAAGTTTTATGAGGTTCCACAAAAACGCATGAATCTCCCATGCATGAATAGGAACGAACACGAAAATGAATCCTACGTTATAAGTGAATCCATGGCTGCATTCATGCGTCCATCGAAGAAATAATTGCTTCATGGATGCATCAACTTCAATAATCCACCAGCGTCCTCCATGAAAAAAGGACGAAATGTATGTGATGCATGTAGTGCTAGAAATTCACAGCGTATCGAGAATTAGGCGTACTCTGTTATGCCTAGTAAAAACGAAAATCTCCCGCTAAAAAGTAGAGTTGCATGCACCAAAAATTCCAAAAACGAATGGATTACAACGAGAATGAGAACAAAAAATTTTGCGGCGAGCCGCAGGGAATCAATCAAGGAGCGACGCCCAATGAGGATGAGAATAAAAATATAAGAATACTCATCAGTATCAGTACATAATGACTCTCGTCGAACCGCTTGTTGATTGGAATCCATACTCATTATTTTTTCGGTAAATTAGGAATGCAGAACACTCATAAGGATCCCTTTACACGAAAGCACAACTATCAAATAATCTCTCAAAATTTTCTCAATTTTTCCTACTCTTTTTCTTTTTTTCCCTTTTTCTCTCTCCTTTCTTCATTGTTCCCCTGCAGTAGTCGTACGTGACGTTTCGCACGAAACATTGCTTCCTTCTGCAGCCTCACGTCACCTCGCCTGGGGGTTTATCCTTTCTTTCTATACCGTTTGAAAAGTCAAGGAACGGTATACCATTTTCTAGTATTCCTGTTACCCCAAGCTGTCTCTATTTACTGTATAGGAGTTTCTAGCCTTTGTTTCTCTTTCTTGCCCGAGCGCGACATTGGGTCAAAAGCTGCGAATGTGGTAGACCGCAGTTTCCTTCCAGCTCAGTGTCCGGACCGGTGCTGTGAAAAAACGATGAGCGACGGATGTGATAGCGCTAAATAATTAATCATTATACAATTGACTAATCGAAATTTAACGGACGATTATGCATTCTTATTAACATATTTATTTACGTTAGAATTAATTAGAAATATTTTAATTACCCAATGTTACTGTAAATTATCACTCTACAAAAACATGTTTTACATTTTATTATTTATACTTCATCCAAAAGATACATACTAGGAACACTATGGCATAATATTATAAACTAATTTATCATACTTAGTGAATAAAATAAGCTATTTTCGTGATTAAACGAGAAAAATAGATGATTAATCAAAAACAGTATATTAATCGAATTATACGGTCATTTAATCTTCGACGACTACGTTAATTATACTTAGACCTATTCGTGACGATTTAATCGATCGAGTGACAGTTTTTCACTAAAGTGGTCCGGACTCCCATTCCGGCCACCTTAAAAGTCGCCGCCCTGCTGCACTCGCCTGTCGAGGCCTCATAAATTACCAGTCCCGTCTGCGCCGCTGAGAGCGTCATAACACACAACTTCAGAAGAGCTCCTGCTTACTCGTCTCCTCTTTCAGAAAGCATAAGAGGCAAATATCTTTGTGCACATCGAGGCCAACAAAGAGGTCGCTGGCACAGCCCCGCTGGCTACGGCGATGGCGATGGCGACGTCGACGGCCCCGGCTGCGGCGGCGGACGGCCGGCGATCCACCAAGCTCGTCGCGGCGTTGTCGAGAACGAGCGCGGGCTTCCTCTTCTTCTCAGTCGTCGTCGTCGGTGTAGTCGTGTCCGCTCGCTGGATCTCCACCACCGCCACTGTGAGTTGAATCCTCCTAATTCCCTAGTTTTGCGTCTTGGATTGCATGCTCTTAGTTCGCATGATCGGAAGCAGAGCACATATATCTTCCCTTCGCAAATGATCCAAATCACAGGCCCCCTTTCTCCCCAGAGAATGGAAGTACGTTTAGTTGATCATAGCCAAACTGCAGATGCATGGCTGCAACTAATTCAGCGCTGCACTAACCAGCTGCCACGTTAATCAGAGGCTTAGAACATCTTGAGTTCTTGGCCCCTTTTATTTTCTCGAGAATTGTTGCGTGATTGGCTGTGCCCCCTGTAACGACTCAGTCAATCACCCTATGGTTACTTTAGTTGGCTTGAGCCTTCAGGAAGCGTCGTCGTCGTTTGTCGTGTACGGGGCATTGAGAACGTGAGAATGACTAAGGCAGCGATAGCCATGGAACTACACGGCGTCTGAGCGAATGCTGCTAGGGGACCCCGGGGTCTTACTTAACATTGTGATTCTCGAAATGCATCTTCTCAGTCTCTGTGTCACTCGCCGGCTTTGGACCACCGGCGCAGTCTCAGTAGGTAGGTAGTCTGTGTTTTCCCGTTTCTGCTTTCCTCCTCAGTGTAACTGTCACATCGCGTGTTTATCATCCCCTCTGCCATTTTTGGGGAAAAAAAAAACTTAAAACGAACCAAGAAAAGGAAAAGACACGGCTTGGTAGGATCACGAGTGGTTCATGTAAAAAGAAAGGAAAAGGATACGGAGGACAGGACAGGAGGAGACCAGGGTTCACGAGAGAGGGATCACATGAACTTGGAAGCTCACCACGACTGTGCCGCTGCCGCGTGTCTTTCGCTAGGTTTCTTTAGGATAGTTACCCACGTTACGGAGTGAGTTTGGGCTCCTAAAGGCTCAAGGCCCAAGGGCCTAAATACCAAAGGGCCCAAGCCCCAAGACGGGACGGGAAAGGGTGTTCGAGGGCCTAGATCCGCATAAATTGGATAGAAGTCCCAGAATCTACAATTTGCAAAAGAAAAAAAAAATCCTTTCATGATCGCCTCGTTCCTCTTTGCGGTTGCAGGCAAGCCTCCCCACCACCGCGGCCATTCCCGCCGCCGCTCACCAACGCCAAACGCAACACCCACCACCGCTGCCGCCACCGCCCTCAGGACCACCACCACCTCAGCCGCCACCGCCCTCCGGACCACCAACACCTCCGCCTCTCACCTACTCCATCTCCTGCCCCACACCTCCCCTCCGCCTCAACATCTCCCACGCCGCCAAAACGCGCAAAACCTCCCAAACCCTCGCCCTCGCGCTCTCCTCGTCGTCCTCCTGCCGCTTCTCCCTTCACCCACGACCGGCCACCACCACTACCACCTCCTTCTCCAACTCCTCGTGCCCATCCTACTTCCGCTTCATCCATGAGGACCTCCGCCCATGGGGCGCCGCGGGGGGCATCACCCGCGCCATGCTCGCGCGCGCCCGCGTCACGGCCAGCTTCCGCCTCGTCATCATCCGCGGCCGCGTCTTCGTCCAGCGCTTCCGCCCGGCATTCCAAACTCGGGACCTCTTCACCATCTGGGGCGTTCTCCAGCTGCTCCGCCGCTACCCCGGCCGCGTCCCCGACCTCGACCTCATGTTCGACTGCGTCGACCGGCCCGTCGTTCGCGCGCACCTCTACCGCGGGAAGCACGCCGTCTTCATGCCGCCGCTGTTCCGGTACTGCGGGGATGACAGGACGCTGGATATCGTCTTCCCTGATTGGTCATTCTGGGGCTGGTAATTATGCTTTCTCGCATTCCTCATTCTCGCTGTTTGTTGTATAAAGTACTAGTATGCTTAATGCCTTAATTGCCTATGTTCATTACTGACAATTACGAAGATAACATCGAAATTGTTTGCATATGATAACCTTTTGGTCTGAAAAACATAAATGAAGAACTGAGTATCAGAACTTTGATGGCATCAAAATTTGCGTATGATATGTTTGAATCATGAGTCATGATTTAGTACATGCATCATACTACTGTGCAAAGCATTGTCCACTCAGGTATCCACACACTAGTAAATTACTAGTAGCTAATGCCTTCAGTATCGCTAATAGGATATTCGGATGTTTAGGGCATTCCAAACCTTAAAAATTTGGACCTTTATGCTCGGGTATGCGTATGAAGCTCTACCACTCTAATAACTATTCATGTTTGGTAGGCCAGAGATCAACATAAAGCCATGGGACAGCCTGCGGAAGGCTTTGGAGGATGGTAATAATAGGGTAAGATGGTTGGATAGAGAACCTTATGCTTACTGGAAAGGGAATCCAAGAGTTGCTGTGACACGGCAGGAATTGGTTAAGTGTAATGTCTCCAGTACACAAGATTGGAACGCAAGGATTTACACGCAGGTAATTTTTCTGTTAATGGTGTCACCTCTGTAATTACTGGACCTTGAATAAAGTATACTTTCATGGTTTAATTTGGCATACTCAAAACCATCAAATTCTGCTGAGTGCTGACTTCTGTAAATATCTTTGCTTTTGAGGACCGATGCTAACAGCATTTATGGTTTTACTTTGTTCCTTGGTATGTAGAACTGGTTCAAAGAGAGCAAATCAGGGTATAAGAATTCAGATTTGGGCAGTCAGTGCACTTACAGGTTTATTTTATTTTCCTATCCATTTTGAGTAATAACAAGCATGAAGTTATGTAGTTTTATTTGTGGTACTTAGTTATTAACATTGGGTTAACATTTAACAGGTACAAGATCTATATAGAAGGATCAGCATGGTCAATCAGTCAGAAATATATTCTAGCATGTAATTCAATGACATTGTTGGTTACCCCAAAATACTATGATTTCTTTTCAAGGTCACTTTTGCCGATTCAGCATTATTGGCCAGTTCGGGATGACAATAAATGTGACTCCATAAAATATGCTGTTGATTGGGGCAACTCTCACAAGCAATTGGTACGCTGCATCTATCGACATCTATGTATGTAGGCAATTATGTTTTGCAATGCTAAACAGTATAGATGGAAATGATAATAGCAAACCCAGTTTGGTACTAATATATTCCACTTGCTCTGCAAAATATGGGCCAAATCTTTGTAAAGCTATCTGTGTTTCACTTGGGTAAAATGGTTAAAACATGAGCCATATGGCAAGGTCTTCTATGGTACGGTGTTATTAAAAGAGCTCCAAACAAACAACTATTTTTTAATGGGACCACAAAAACAACGTCTGCTCCTAACAGCGCACTGAGAAATTACTGGTCATGGTATATCTTTTACCTTTTTGTTGGAAGTAAATGACGTCAACGTTTGCTGTGCATCCTGTGATGTAAACTGTGAACCACGCCCAGAGCTTATAATTAGAGCAAATGAATTGCTAATATTTGAGCATTGGGGTTAAGCACTGTTTGCTAGAAATTTTCATCCAAAACTTTGCCGTATTGTTCAATTGAAAATTTGAAATCGATCAAGCTGAATAAATGCCTGATTTTTAATGAACTACGTTTCACCTGTTTTTTCTTTACTAGTGACCATTTGGAGTTTGCTATGGAGTTTATGATTTTCTTAAATTCTAACTTTTACTGAGTAGAATATTGAGAAGTTTAGCCATGTCTTCATGTTACAGTCTATTACATTGTTATTTTTCTTTTTGAGAAATCTATTACTTCGTTCTTCATTAAAATACTGTCCTCATACTTCTAAAGCTGTCATAGGCACAGCGCATAGGAAAGCAAGCAAGCAATTTTATACAAGAAGAGGTTAATATGGACCATGTTTATGCTTACATGCTTCACCTTTTAACCGAATATGCCAAGCTTCTAAGGTTCAAGCCAACTAAGCCACCTGAAGCTGTTGAGGTCTGTCCTGAGTCTCTGGCCTGCCAAGCTGAAGGCATCGAGAAGAACTATCTTATGGAATCCATGGTGAAGTCTGCCCATGATGCGGGTCCATGTGATCTGCCTCCTCCCTTCAATCCTCAGGAGCTCACAATGCTAAAACGGAGGAAAGACAATTCAATAAAGCAGGTTGAAACGTGGGAGCGAAGAGCTTCAAGGGCTTAGATAACAAGCTTGGAGGCCCTGCTTCCTGTCTCTCTCTCTCTCTTTTTTTTTGGGTTCCCAAACACAGGCATACAGAATTGGCTGACTTTAGGATTTATGTTTTATATTGGTGTTATTGGTGGTGCAAAAAATACAAGCATTCATTGATTGAATTGAACGTGTAAACATCTAGAGAATTTGAACACGGTGCTACGCTCTCTTTCCCCTTCTTTTTTGGTAGATTTCTTTTCAAGGGATGTTTAATTGTAACCATTATTTATGTATTTAGTTTGTTTTGTTTGGATTAGTGTTACTTTGTAAAGCCATTGTGACAGTGAGAAATAATATGGAAATTATTCAGAAGATATAATTCTTGGTCCATCTTATGCCATCTTTGTGTTCAAATTTGATTGTTTTCGTAATATATTTTCAAATATTGTTGCTGCCTGAGATTTTTGAGAGATGCAGTAAGCAATGAGAAGGGTATCATAGATCTGTGGGTGCTAACATGTTTAAAACAACTGCAAAAGGAGGCTGTTCAATGAAACCAGGTATGCTCTTTTATACTCACTATGAACTGTCGGTTGTTCTTGCACTGTGTGCAGAGTTTGCTGGAGCACGTCAAGGGCATCATCTGGCAGGTAAGCACAGACTTTTCAGTTCACTGTCTTAATTTTACTTATGATGTGTTCTTCTAGTCCTTTTCAACTGGCGAGCAGACTGCGGCTGCTGCCAACGTCTCAACAGAAACAACCGTTTAACCGGTATTTTCACTGTGAGGCAGACAAGTACATCAATGGCATACTGATGCAGTGATGCGCCCATGCATCGGGAGGAAGGTGTCATTATGGGGGGATGTGCCGTGAGGCTTCTGATACATGCATGCTTGCGTCACTTGGTGGTACGAAACCTGTGCCAACTTCAGTTCAGAGTCAGTTTCTCTGTTCGATAGGGCAGGAATCCAGGCCGCAGTTCTCCACTGCTTCCTTCGCATTGATGCCAGTAAAATCTGTTATTGTTTCTAAAATATACGACGTTTTAGAATTTTTCACTTCAACTAAGACATATATATATATATATATAAAAGATTAAACTACCTTCTTTTATTAGGTCATGTATTGTTCTTGGATGGAGTGAGGAGTCTAGTCCATAGCAGTAAATAATCTTGGAAATATCCAAATGGGAGGGGTATTTTAGGAAAAGATAGGAAAATGTCTTCTTGAAATTATAGAATGAAATGTATTTAGAAACAAAAATTGAAAGCTAGACTTATATGTATTTAGGAACGATGGAGTAGTTACTGAACTGGATGTCTGACTTTTGCCGGCAGTCGAGTACAAGAGACTAAACATCAATCATGGGTTTGGTTATTGTAGTGAAACCATTCCCTTGTTTTACGTTCTGTCAGTTGGAATAGTTAGAATCTACAGTCCAGTTTTAGAGAGAGAGGCTATGGCGGCATCGGAATATCATCTAAGAGTTATTCAAATGCTTTACATGCTACTGTCAATTTTAGTTTGGCATCAACAACCGGTAAGCAAGTAGTCAATAGAGGAAAAGGGAGACTTTGCGAGCAAGTTAGAAGGGTAATTACTTCGAGCCTTCTTTATTGACGCCCCTGTTTGTTCTCAAGCTGTTCCCTTCTTAATATTTTTTTCTGTCCATTATATAACATCACGGCTACATTTCCAGCTGGTCAGAAATTATGATTCTCCGACCATAGTGACGTGACAAAGAATAAGATGCCATCTCATTTTCATTCGGTGAAATGCGGCATCGAGAAACAAGGAGGGCTGCGAAGATAATTAAATTCTTAATTCCATAAGAAGATTGAACCTGGATACCGACCAACAACATCCTACCTTCAGTATCGTATTTCTTTACTGAGCTAATGCATTGAAAACTTCATCTTTCTGTACAAATATATTTCCTAGATAATGAAGACCATTGCACAATTAAACATAACAAGGAGAAAACTATTCACTTCTTTTTGAAAGGCTAATATAGAAAGGAGGGAGAGAAAAAAAAGAATGAACGTCTTTGTCAGGAGGAGTCCCAGAGAAGATTGTGTTTGAAGGCTGTTCTGCACACCATTTCATTTTTCCAGCCAAAGGAATCATCATTACTCATTAGTCTCCCGTTGATTTGCTTGGAAACATACCTAGCTCACTTTCAGGTCATCTTTAAGCTGAACAATCTCCATTCCTTTGGTCTTACATCATGTGCATAATCGCATAGAGCTTTAAAATTATGTTGGTCTGCAAGAAATTCACAGATGCACAAATTAATGTGACCACTGGAAATAGCGAAAGTACTGCATTTTTTTTCTCAAAAAAAAGCAAGTATGTGTCCTAAATCAATTTGCAGCCATAGGGATGCTTCTGAGTTAATCAATTATTGTACCACATATTGTTTTTCCTTGTCAAGCAAACATTTTGGTGGGTTACCGCATGATGGCGCCTCACTCTTGACCTTTCCCTTGTCAAATTATGCAAACATGGTGACGTGTACCCTCTTTGAATACTCTAGCATTGGCGTAACTTTCTGCAATAGGGGTTGCAACAACTCCTCTAAGGTTATTGCGTCGTTCTCTGTAATAAAAATCCAACACAAATCAGAGATTCAAAGAGCTAGCTAGTAGCATGGAAACAACCCATGGCATAAAGAAACAACCAATCCGGCCATGACATCGAACAAAGCTATATCTTTTGTCCTGATCCATGAAAGATTTTGATTAGTCTTCTAACACGTCGTTTTCAGCTAGGGAGCGTGCTCTGCCTGCAAACTGAAACTTGAATTAGTTGGAGAGATTTCAAACTGCATTAGATGGATAAACTTCACTTGAGTACTCTGATAAGCTTGAGTGTTAGTTTCAGGTAAAGATGATTTGGCACCTGATTTGGTACGTTGGGGTTGGGCATGTGTCTTGATCTCGACTTGACGGTACTCTCCGAGCTTTCCTGTCGGCATCTTCTTGCATCTCCAGTTCACTGCAATACAAAACCAAAGCTTAGTTTCTGTTCCAAGTTTCTCAGGAAAGAGCCTCATACAGTAATCCAACCAGTCTTTTTTTAAACCGACGGCCACTGACGATGGAGCAAGCGTACAAATGTACAGTATGTCATGTACGAGCCATCAGACGAGCTTGTAGAACAGTAGGTACGTGGCACGTGCTCTCAGGCCTCAGCGTGTGCGGGGGGAGAGAGAGAGAGAGAGTTATAAAGTGGAGCTGATGGTTAAATTAATACAGGGGGTGGTTTGGTTGTCTTGCTTGTCTTGGACAGTGTAGCCGTGTACCATCATCGCTGCTTGGCGTGGCCGTTAAGTGCAACCGCCGCCGCTTCTTCTAGCTCGCGACCATAAACTCAAGGGAATATCAGGAGCTTGCCATGTGAACAAGTCTCCTCTGCTTCAGGCGAGGTGGTACGACGATGGTGAGGCTGCTCGGAGTCTCCCTCCTGGCCGCGGGGCTCGTCTGCGTGCTGCTCGTCGCGCCTTCTGAGTCCGTTTCAGATGACGGTATCTCCCTTGCCTTCTGTCTTTTCCTTCTCTTTTATGGACGAAGTTCATTTAGTTCTTAAGAAGCAGTTGCTTGCTGCTGTGTTTGGGCAGTGTCTGCGCTTCTTGCTTTCAAGAGAGCCATCTACGAGGATCCTCTTTCCAAGCTGTCGAATTGGAACTCCAAGGACAAGGATCCTTGCGGCTGGTCCGGCGTGTGGTGCTCGGCGTTCAGCAGCCGTGTGGTCACTCTGTAAGAACTGCTTTACTTTGATCTCCTGCTCGGGTGTTCTTTCGTTGCATCACTCAAGATCATGATATTGAGATGAATTTAAGGCTCTTGCTAGATCAATGCACTGTTTCTTGAGGCATATTTGAGCCCTTTTCTACCTTCAAGCTTGCCCAAATGAAAGAAGTTGTTCAGCCATATCCCATATGTTGACATGGGTACGAAAACTCCATGCACTTTCTCCAATGGAAATTAAAAATTGGCTGGAGGTAGAAGAAGCCTGTCTGCAACAACAGCGGGACAGAACGATGCATGTTCTTTCAGGAGATTATACTGGTAGTATATAGCGGGCAGTAGAAATCAAATCTAGCTGTTGATTTATTAAGTGTATTTCTACTACCATAGGAAGTATAAATAAATTCTAGTTAATCTGATCTATTGGATCGAAAAGAATGAACGGTTTATATTGAATTTAGTGTACAGTAAAAGAGACGCAAGTGGATAAAAGTTTCTGACAGCGCAATAAGACATCCAGCTGGAAGTTATCATAGATTTTTGCCGTATTTTATTATTCCTCTCTTATCTTCTGTTGACTCAATCAGCACCCACAAAAAATTTAGTTTATGGATTTGTGGTCCCTCCAGAACAAAAAACCATCAAGCCAAATAGATTTCACTTATTTTGTTGAAAATTCAAATCCAAGTGGTATTTAGGGTAAGCAAAATGTTGCTTCCTCAGGTGGTTTGTTCAGCCTCCGACTATGTTTTGAGTAGTCAGACAACGGTTTCTTTCAGTTATTTTCTTTCTTCTTCTTCTTTTTCGTTTATCTAGTGGTTGAACTTATAAGAACTGTTTGTGGTTTCAATAAATGAAGCCGGGGGTCTCTCCCTGTTTTTTTTTAAAAAATCCAAGTGGCATTTATTCAAAGTCAAATAAGGATGGCTAGTTTTATTTATACATACTTGCTTGTTTTAACCAAAAAAAATGGCTATATGTTCAGCATTGCAGAAATTGCAATTATTATGTATATTTATGCTGATAAACTTGCTTGTCTTATGGTAAAGTGTCTTATTTCTTACGTGGTACTATCCAGAGAGCTGCCAAATTCATCTCTCACAGGACTTCTGGCACCAGAGATTGGATCCCTGAGTTCTTTGCAAAAACTGTATGTGCTTATAACTCCATAGTTCATATGATTCTAAAATAAGCTTCACCTGCAAGAACTACAAATGACAGTCTTGGCGAACTTCTTGCAGTATATTGGATCACAATAGACTCATGGGCTCGATACCGAAAGAGATCGGCAAGCTAAAGAACCTGACTGTTCTGGACCTCAGTACCAACCAACTCGCGGGGCCCATTCCCAGTGAGACTGGTGACATGCCAAAGATATCAAAAATGTACTAAGCAAGAAGCTGATCAATTTGTGTTTCTGTCAGCATTTCTTCAAAGTCATAACTCATCTGTTCTCTTATGCCCTAGAGACCTTCATGCGAATCTGTTAAATGGTGCTATCCCTCCTGAACTTGGCAAGTTGACGAACCTCATCGAGCTACGATTGAGCAATAATAGTCTTGCAGGGATTATTCCTGGAAGTAATGGTTCGAGCATGTAAGTAAATGTTCTTCAGAGTTTCTCAAAAGAAAAAAACTGTTTTTAGCATCCATGAACTGAAAGTGCATGGAATGAAAGTGTGTCTCTTCTGTACAAAGGAATAAAGAAATTTAGTTAATAAGTCAGCATCAATCAGCATTGACTCAATTCTGCGAATTTACTGTGAAAGCGTGTAGCTATGATTTTATTGTCTGGAAACAAGCTGAATGAGACAAAAAACAATGATCAAGCTGCCAAATGTTTAACAGATAAACTTCTATGTGGACATCAATTGACATGACATGACTAAGCAATTGTCACCCTTCTTTCAGGGTGTCCACCAACAGTGATGATCAAATTGGGTTGTGTCAGTTAACTCACCTAACTGATATGGACCTCTCATATAACTTTTTGGTTGGATATATTCCTACATGCTTCAAGCAAATCCAAAGGTACACCTTTTGATTTTGTGGCTTGGATGTTTCAGTTAAATGTTTCTGAACTTACCTGTTATACAGTACTTGAACAGATCAAGCTTGGTAGGAAATTGCTTCCAGAACAATGACACAATAAACCGTCCTGTCCAGCAATGTATGGTGATACTTCATTCTAACATACTATATTCATTAATGCAGTTTAATTCTGTTTTCAGCACCATAATTCTGTTCAGTTCTCTTGGTGTTTGCCACTGTGTTTTATGTAATTCGACAAGAGATGTAAACATTACCAATTGTAAAATATACCAAGCAGTTCCTTTTAGCAATCTAAATACTGCAAAAATGAAATTCCCTTATACATTTACTTATTAATAAGCTATTTCTAGCAGTCTTAGCAACTAGTATTAAACTATTTATTCAAGCGGCAATGCTATACACATTAACTTTTTTTAGTACATCTTCACAACACTTGGTTGGATGGTGCAGATTAAGGGTTGTTGGTGTAGATCATGGGTAGGATTGGGTGTTAGGGGGCATCAAAGGTTGAGATTATTTTGTAGTACACATGTACTACAAAATTTTTAGTGTGTGAAGTATTTTCCTTATTCAAGGAACTACTCAGCTACTCCTTTAGGCTAGTCTGCAGAAAGAGCCACAGTCAGTTGCTCGTCCTTAAAAGGTAAAAGTGGTGCTTTTTTGGGCTCGAGGACATAGATAGTGCAACTATAGGAACTTAAATATAGGCTGTTCAAATTTAATTGACAATAGCAAAGTAGGATCCACGTTGTGAATGACATCATTAGTTTCCATCACTAAATTCTTACTCGTCTAGTGACCTAGGGATAGTGGAATCTTAGCTAATGCTTGCTAACATAAAGAACTGAACTTTGACACTTTGTTTGCTTCCTTCTTGGACCCTGTCTCTCATATTCTTCCTTTTGTCATGCATGGTTTGATCTCTAGTCTTAACCTTTTTGTGTATTGTCCGTATCTTCATCTTTTTCTAGGTATTCAGTTCTCCTGTAAGATTTTTATACTTAAGCACTGCATTACAAGTCTGCAACAAATCAGGATGTAACCCAAACTGATTTTGTGCATTTTCATTTACAGCATGCAATACATTAGAGCATTATAATATAACTCAAATTGGTTTATACTTACTTTTATGTCTGGTTTATGAGATCGCATATTCACAGGTTTTTTTAACCAATTCAGAATTTTTAATTACTTACATGTCTTACTATAATTTAGTTTACTGAACAGTGAGAAAGTACATTACGTTATAATTACAGGTGAAAATAGCCAGGATGCAGGCAAAGACAACCGTAGTGGTGGGAATGGGCAGAAAAGCTTGCAAGAACCACTTTGGCTTCTCATTCTGGAAGTCATTACAGGAGTTGCATTGCTTACTTTGTTAACACTTTGTGCCATCATTGGTCTCAGAAGATGCAAAGCTAGATCTTCCGGAAACAGTGTTCCATGGGCAAGAGCTATAAGCTGGAAGGAAAATACTGTAATTTCGATTGGTCAGTGTTTTTTTTTTATGTGAGTTAGTGGCAAATGTGAGGTGTACTGTTTTGGTTACAGATTGTTGCTTGTGTAGATGATGACTTGCTGGCAAATGTGCCAAAAATAAGTCGGCAAGAGCTTGCTGAAGCTTGTGAAGACTTCAGCAACATAATTGGATCTTCTCATGACACAGTAGTGTACAAAGGAACTATGAAGGATGGCCGGGAAATTGCTGTTGTGTCACTACCTGTTTCAGTACGTTACTGGACGAATTACATCGAGCTTTACTTTCAGAAGGAGGCAAGTACTCTCCCACTTGACCCAGTTAAGATTTTACAGCTCTATGATCATATATTCATATCTCATAGTATTCTCGATTCTTCAGGTGGTAGAAATGGCCAGATTGAGTCATGAATATGTTGCGAAGATGGTGGGATACTGCAAGGAGTCTAATCCGCTTTCAAGAATGCTAGTCTTTCAGTACCCACCGAATGGGACACTCTATGAGCATCTTCACGGCAAGTCAACATGCTCTTGGCCTTGCAACCTTGTTGTGTTTGTGAATGATTCCATATGACTATAATTTATTAACTTGGTTTGTGTTTTTTGCTTGCAGATGGGGAAGGGTGTCAGCTATCTTGGCCCAGGCGGATAAAAATAGCACTCAGCATCGCTCGCGTTCTCAGATACTTGCACACTGAGCTTCAACCTCCATTTGCCGTTGCTGCATTGACGTCCAGTTCCGTTTATCTAACCGAAGATTTCTCACCAAAGGTCTGTCTCATTTGTTTCTCCGTGACACACTACTAAGTACAGCGTACTAATTGCTCATAACATGGCAACGCGGACATGACGTCCTAGTCTTAGTGCAGTTAGCAAATTGTTCAGTTCAGGTAACAGCTGAACTTTTTTTAATGGAACACGCAAAAGCTTTGCGTGTCTTTGCATTAAGATAGAGAACACAGAGTTAAGATACAGCACGGTTAGCAAACAAGAGGCGATCGACGCAACAGCTGAAATGGGTTGTGCTTTTGCAGATAATTGATTTCGAGAGATGGAGAGGTCTCGTTACCAAACCAGGAGTTAGCTCCGGTTTCATAGTAAACAGCGCGTCTTTCAACAACAACATGAATTCTCGGCACAGACGTTTCATGGACGTCCAGGCCAACACATTTGCTTTCGGGGTGATTCTGCTGGAGGTGATAAGCGGCAGAGCCTCTGTTTCCAAAGATACAGGAGACTTGGTAGACTGGGTAAGTGACTTTCTAGAATCAAAGACCTCAGAATTTGAATGGCTAAGCTTCACTTCTTCAGACAACAAACCAGTAATTCCAAACACAAAATCACCAGAGACCTGGAGCATATGAGTATATGACACCTCTATAAACATTCATATTAGTCTCGACCATAGTGAGAATGATCAATAAGTTGTGTGTTTCAGGCAAGGAAGCACTTGGACCAGCCCCAAGAATTCAGCAAGCTGGTGGACCCCAAGCTGCAGAACGTGAACCACGAGAACTTGGGCATCATCTGCAACGTGGTGAACCTCTGCATCGACCCCGAGCCGTCGCGGAGGCCTTCCATGAACATGATCGCCGCCATTCTGGAGGAAGGCGTCGACACGTCGGCGGCAACCGTCCTCAGGGATTCTTCCTTGGCGTGGGCAGAGGCGGAGCTGGCCATCTCGTAGATGCCCTTCGCTGCTACTCAGAATGTGTAGTTGCACAGTGACAGTGATTCGCTTGCACGAAGGGTTGTTGTTTTTTTTTCATCCATGGCTACTCTCTTTCGCTCTATGTTGCTCTTTTTGATCCCGTTCTCTTATCGGCATGAACAGAGAGCCATTTATCTCTCGCAGTAATCTATACCCCTTTATAATGCATCTAAGCATTCTTTTCTATGTCCACCTCAAATAATACATCCCACTAGAGATGGTCTAACCTTCATGCATTCAGCGAAACGTTTGCCTTCATCAAAATTAACCTCTCAGATCTTTCCTCAGCTTTACTCACCCACATCCAATGGTCATTGTTTAATGTGTCTAACTCATCCTCGTGGCTTACAACAGATCTGCCCCCACCGCTAGCATCATCTCAAGGAAAAGGAAACAAATATCCTGGAATTAAGGAAAAAAAAAACGTTCTAGAAAAGAAAAAGACCATATATTACGTGTTGGGAAAAGGAAACTGGAAGATAGAGCACGTCTCTCTCTTTTTTTGTAAGAGGACGGATATGGAATGTGAGTGTTTTCCTCCTCTCAAACAAGTTCACAAGCGTGCGTGTTCCTCTCGGAAAAAGAGCAAGCATGTTATTCGTCAGCGTGTTCGGGACTCGGCGTCGGCGGCATGGAAGCTCCGCTGCCCCAAGTAACCGCACGGCACGGCGGCCCAGTCCTCGCGGGCGGCACACCACCCTGCCCGCATCGCGCCGTAGCGACGTATTTTCGCGGCGTCGAGGAGGCCGGAGCAGGCACCCGTTCAGCCGACGGCGCGATTGATTTTCTCCCTTCGCACCCTTACCGTAATCGGCATTTTCCCGTTCACGCCCTACAGGATTTGGATCGCGGAGCGATCGTGGTCCGTTCGATCAGCATCGTACGTCTCATATTTCTCGCTCACGCCCCTCGGTTCAGATCGCGGATTTTTATCCGACATCCTGGACCGTTCGATTGGTGTTGTGCGTCTCAGATCGAAGCGGACAATGACGGATTCTGGAGGAATTTTGTCACGAAGGATCCTACTCTTTTCGATAATTTATTCGTGAGTAATGCTTTAATGTTTTTTCTCTTAAGTTGTACAAATCTTAAAATAAATAAAAGGATAAATCATCACTATTTATTTTTTATTTATGTTTTAGTATTTACGTATGAAAACACTTCTCTTTATTCGTTCATGTTCCGGTCTGCTTCTCGAGGAAAAGAAGAGAAAGGGGGAGGGAAAAGAAGAGACACATCGCATTTTTTCCCCTGCCGCCGCCTCGCCATGGCGGGAGAAGAAACCGACGCCTGCGAGGAGCGCGAAGGCGCCGCCGAAGCCCAGCCCATGACGGACTACGAGAAGGAGCGGCTGTCACGGATACGGGATAACGAGGCCCGCCTCCAGGCCCTCGGCATCCGCCGCCTCGCAGCGTCCCCCCTCCTCAACCCGCCGGCGGCGGCGGCGGCCAGGAGGAAGCAGAAGAACCGATCGGCCGACGCGGACGAGGATTACCTCCCGTCTGACGGCGGCAGCGGCGAGGAGGAGGAGAGCTCATTGGCCAGCGACCAAGATTACGACGACGAGGAGAGGATCAAGTCCTCTAGGTCTTGTAAAAAGGTCCTCTTTTTCCCCGTGATTGTATTTTAGCCCTATTTTAATTTTTTGAGGTCCTTGGTTTTAACTTAATTAAATAAAATTCTCTCATTTTGTGTCAGCTGTAGTGTGATCTTGTAACTTGTACCGACATTTTCTTCTCATTTTTACTGTTCTCTCGTGACATTATTAAATTTTTAGTAGGCTTGAGCAAAATGATAAGCATATATTAGTTCATGGCATCCTTACAGGCTAAATTGTTTCAAATTATTGTTCCCTTATGCAACCAGTAACACTTTGTGTTTACCAAGTTAAACCCTCACAAGTTATAATTAATAGTTTGCACTGCACAATGGATTGGAGATTCACTAATGAAATGTATATCAGAAAATGGCATTGAATGTAAATATGACTGTAAGCTGTTTTATTAGTATTAATGAGTAGTTGTCTTTTCTCTTTTTATTCAGGGAAAGAAAAAGAAGCTGTTGAACTCAGGAAAATCTTCTAAAAACACACCTAGAAAAGAGAGTGCTTCCATCGCTGATTTTGTGGATGATGATGCGACCTTAGAGCAGGTAATATATAATCACAAACATATTCACCAATCTGTCATGGTCCTAGAATTTCAATTGTACTCCTAACTTATTTGCCTATGTTTTCATCATGACATCGGGTCACTCCTTAACAATGTTGATTATGCAGGCAATTGCTCTCTCCCTGGAAGGACCTTCAGAAAATTCCGTGACAGCAATGGGTGCAGAAACTTCAAGCACAGGAATGAGAGTAAGTGAAGGCACTCCGTGGAAAAAGAACAACTATGTACCCATTCAGGACTCAGCTAAAAACAGGAAGATAAAAAAGCAGGTACATTCCTATCAGCATGGTCTAGCCTGTATTAATTTTCTATCCTATTCCTATCTTATTTGTGTTTTATACTTTCACTTTTCATTGCTTTTAGGGCAAGAGCAGGATACAACTGACAGAAGATGATGTAGTTGCATTCTTCTTCTCATTTGACGGTATATTATTTGGCTCCAAAGTCTGTTTTGTGCCCATTTGAAACTTGAGTTTCCCTAAAAAAAAACTTAGATTGTATTTAGAATTCTCCACAATTTTGTTAAGGAAAATAACACAGAGAAATAGTCTTAGTAGGAAATCCTGTGAACTTAAAGTAACTTAGGTTTTGTTGATCCATTTATACATGCAAGAACCACAGAAATGCTATGGTGCACAATGACATAGTGTTGTTTAATTTGCTTATGTGATGCTCTTGCACTGATCTCCTGCCTATGGAACATGTTGGCCTTAATCTCCATCTGCATTGGAACTACTTCAGAGTTCAGATTTAGATGTACTGTGGAATTTGATATAATCTAAACATGTCTTTGCGCATAGCTTAATTGATACGAGTTTTTGCTTCATCGTTTATTTGCACTTTTGTCCAAATTTACAAGTTTGATCTGCCACCTTCTTTGGAAGTAAGGAGAAATACTAGTTAACTTATGGTGTACAATTTATGGATTGTGCAATACGTGCCAAGAGAAGAAAGTAATAGATAATACTTTTTAACAGCGTCGAACAAGCTAAGCTGAATTTTATCTATGCTGAAGGCTCTTCCTTTGGGCATTCCTTTAGAGACAAATGGATGTAGTTATCTTAAGAGCAGAAACATCAAATTTGGATTGGCATAGTTTATCTCTTATCTTTTGTGGCATGTACTCTAAAGTTTCAAGTGTTTTTTTATTCTTTATCTTTTTATTTTGTAAGCAGTCTTAATTGGTTACAACTTTGATCTACAGAGGTTGGAAAAGGATATATCACACCGTGGGATCTTGAAAGAATGGCCAACGTACATGATTTCATCTGGACAGATTCTGAGATATCTAAGATGATACATTGCTTTGATAGTGACAGAGATGGAAAGGTTTGTCTTTTTTTGCTTCAATTAAAATATCAACATTTCTACCTTTAAAATGTGTTGTTTAGAAGCCAATTTTGTGCCTAGAAAAAAAAACAATTTTGTGGTTTGGAAAACCAGAACGAATCTAATTCCTATCCACTCATGGAAGCATTTCCCGGCCAATTAACAGTAGCAACCAGTTGCAATCTAAAGAATTTTACATTTAAAATCAGATAAAGATGTAATTATTTCCAAACCGCAGAACTGGCAGATTTTCATCCTTTTTCCTGCTAGTGAACTTATTCTAAATCACTGTTAACTTACTGAATTGGCAATTCTTTAATGTATGAATATCCCTTCTGGTATGAACTAGTTTTACTAAATGACTAGTGATCATCGGGATGCCTGTTTTCTCAAGTAACCTCAAGTACGAGGGGACCATCACTGTGCTGGTTTGGATCATTAATTGCAACATGTCCAGCTGTCATTTTAATTTGTCAATTCGATTAGATGTTAGTGATCATGTTATGTCCCAGTCGCGGCAATGAGATCGACAACGAACAAGCACAACAAATCGCAAGGGGAACAGCAATTATAGACTGGGAAGGGAAGAATTTAGGGAGAAATCAAAGAAGAGCTAGAGCAGGAAGAAGAACAGTAGGTGGGGAATTGGAATTCTATTTCATTCATTTGATATCCCAGTTGAGTACAGGGGCTCCCCTTTTAAACCCAAACACACGCACGCACACTGCCCTGTGGGCCTCCAGTCATACACTACACACAGGACCCACCTCCACACCATGACCCCACTTGTCATTGTTTGCCTTTTGCACAGGCATGACAGATCAATATTCATTATGGAATATGGATGCCTAATACTGATACCAATTGTCAGTTTGTCATATGTTGTGAATGCTTGATCATCATTACTCCTACTAATTTTGTATCAACGCTACAATGCCATAACTTTTGAAGTTCCAATTCTGTTACTCTTCCCTTTCTTACATTTGGGTTTTACCTCTCCACAGATAAACCTCGAGGATTTCCGCACCATTGTATCCCGATGCAACATGTTGCAGGAGCCTGGGAAGTGAGGAAACACGATCGTGTTTCGAATATTCTAGCAACCTTTTGTCTTTGCGAACAGTACCTTTTCATAGCCTAATTGAAGACCGCAGGAACTGGAAGTTGAAAGGCGGTGCTCAGATTTCACAAAACAAAGAGTTAACGAAAGCCCTAGGACTGAACAAAACAGAAGCACATCAAGTCCAAGCTCACTAGGACTAAATATTGCTCTGCTTTACTCTGCCTGTGTGCGATGTAACCAGTGTCCGAAACTGGTAAGTGTTTCGGTGGTGCCGATGGATACGCACGTCGTCGAGTATTCAGTGGAATACTGTCGCTGTTGTAATGGGAATCACCGGTTCACCGTGTCCTCATTTCTTGTTATACGGAAACGTACGCAGGGAAAGAATGGACATTGAATAGCGCACGTCCGATCCTAAGCAAAGAGTAAGTGAAACTCCGAGCTGTCCCGTCTCCGGACGGTCCGGAGGGCAGCTCAGCCTCATGAAATCTTAAACTGAATGAAATGTACTCATAGTGCATCAGCGAAAATCGAATATCCTGCACTGTTCAATTGCCTGAAAAACGTCCTAGCATTGTCTCAGTAAAGAGGAATTTACTCAATATACTAATTTGGAAGTTATACTCAAAAAGAGCCATCGGAAAGCACTCACCCATACCTGGCTTTGAAAAATTACATACATAGGACTAGTTTGCTCAGATACAACGAAATGTAACCACGCCTTATCCACAAAGCATCGGGCAAATATATCAGAATCAGGCAATCAGCATACTAGTTTGATGAAAGTATTTTTCAACAATTGTGCCGAAGATACCAATGCCCAATCTTCTTAATTGCACAAGCTAACGCTACAAGCTTGTGACAAACCGACAACTAACACGAGGTTACCGAAATGTAACATGAGACAAGTCAGCCAATTGACACACGCAGTTACAGATGATATCGGATCCTAAGATGAATATGCTATGTAGTGGTAGTGCAGTACATGTAAATAAATGCACATGGAAATGCAGACAATATTCAATTCTTATGAGGAAAAAAAACCTCACAAGATGCAGAGTTACACACGCTCATCTATCGCTTCATGATAAATCCCAGTACAATTCCCAGAAGAGCAAGGACCACTACGAACACAAATGAGAAACCACCATTCTGCTTGCTGATTTCCCTCCTGACAAGGTCCTGTTGAGATTCAATAAAAGATGTTTAATTACAACTAAATTAGGATTCTATGTGCACAACTGAAATTTAACAATTTCCCCCGTATCAACATTCCGATCAAGCAGGCAATATAACAAGTTTGATATGAATTATCATGGATGTTGCACCTTGCAATATGCAACAGGCTATGAGCCAAAAGAGATGTTTAAGCTAAATGAACAGTTTGGTACATTGTAGCCGCTAAAAAATTACAAGGGAAAAGGAGTATAGATATTGGCAGTGAGAACATGACATCGACAATAATAGTAGTATGATGTAGTGAATCTCAAATCATTTCTTCAAGCTTTATCAAACTAGGAAAAGAAGACTGCTACAGTCAAATAGTAGTTTATGCCACAAAATGTTTGCATAAAGATATAATCCACTAACCAGCTCCTCACGAAGCTTATTGTTCTGCTGAATAGCAGAGTTTCTCTCTTCTGTTAATCTTGAAATCAAAGTGGATGTCTACAAGGAATAAATAGAATTAATGAGATATTATTGATGTCAGTACAAGGTAAGCAAAAATTACTTTATTCAAAAAAAATTGCTGAAAAGCTGAACAATGTTAAATGTTGAACAGGACCACACATTAAATGCTTCGTAATGAAGGCCTAATGCAACAGAAGGAGCATATCATTATCAAAAATAAAATATTACACTGTCCACAGAAGTTTTGCATTTGCACCTATAACAATGCAATTACTATAGTAGACCATTTTGGTGGATTTATGTATCACTGTGAAATTAGCTACCATTGACAAACTTCGCAGTGACTAGAATAACAAATAAAAATATAAACTGACAACAGATAAATAACAAAAGGTAGACCAAAATGAACTGGGAAACTTGTCATAAGTTGAGCTGACAAATGATCCCTGAGACGAATGTGTATAAACGGATCATGCGCATGCACATACCAATTGTACGATAATAAATATGTACTGCAGCAAGAATCATCAATCAGCACCGCAGCACCTAGTTGCAATTTGGTCAAGTTCCTCATAGTACTGTTGACACACAGGGATGTCTCACCACAACATACCATCACAAAGTTGCTAGAGCTTGAATATAGGCTCATTAGTGGCTTAAGTCTATTCCCTTACATGGCGCTATAAATTCAAAATACCAAACTTCCACCAGCTTGAGCCTTTGAGGCTTAAAGACCCTATGTCCTGGCTTCCAGTTATTTTGTATCTCAGTATTAAGTTGAGCATTCGCTCAATTTCAACGGCGTAAACAAGTACAGCAGCATCTGGCAAAAAATATTCTTTGCATCGTTTTGTGTGATTCATGAACTTAGTTTATCATAAAATGGTTTCTACATAACCATCTGTTCTTCGACATGATGCTTACATACTAAGCAACGGGTTTTTCAACTTACTGAATGTCTCATTTAAAAATCTCAACACCTTATGATGCACTACATTTACTCATCATTTACAAGTGTCAGGCAAATTTTGCCCAAGTCTGGGCCTCATTAACATTTGAATCATAATCTTTAGCTCCAAAGAGAGTAAAATATAGGAAGGTTGACTCTAAAACATTTGCATTTAGAGTTATATTATAAAACAAACACCGCAAGGTTTAGGGGAGAATAGCTACAATCATGGCAGATATGTGATTTAGGATGAACCATTATCACAACTCTGACCTCTTTGGTTCTTCCAAGTTCATACTGATAGATGAATTTTAAAAGGTAGCACTAACTATAACAAACCTATTTAGCACTAGTGATGTCATCATTGAAATGATGAATTGATACTAGAAAAAAAGGACAAGTCATATCTCTCCGGTACTTGATATTCACTTCAACAGAAGATTCAAGTGCAAGATTTGCTAAGATCTGGTCCAAAGCTATTAGTTTTGAACTACTTCCATTACAAGTTGCAAGCAAGCATAAAGAACTTTTTGAAGGAACTCACCTCAGAGGCTATCTCTTCTGGTTCCTTATGCGCTCCTATAGCCTGGAACCAACAACAACTCAGTTTGAAAAAAGAGCAGAATGGGTTAAGTGCGCATAAAAGTTAAGATACTAACAGAGAACAATGGTGGCTCATCAGATTCCCTTGTTGTCTGCATCTAAAAAACAATCAATCACAACCAAACCAGCTTAGGACAAACAAGGAAATGAAACAAACAATATGTAGACAGAGATCTCACGTCTTGATAATTCAAGTTGCCCCCATCCGACAACGAAGGACGAGGTGAAGAACCCTCTTCAGATCCCTCGCGCACAGGGGATGGAGGTTGGGGTGGTTGGACGTAGAGAACCTTCAGCTTCACCTCATCCACCACATTACCTGATTCTTTGTTAAACTACACAAGGCTAACTTGTTAGTAATATAGAAACAGATATACATCAACACAAACCACCAACAAAGAGACATTAGAATATGGAACTACCATCTCTCCAGTGATATCCTTGGTTGTTGTGCCCTCCCTCACCACAACGCTCTGCACGAGAAACTTGTCCTTGCACTGCATATCTGGCGGTGCCTCTCGTTGCGCTTGCATTGTCACTAAGAAATCGCAAGAAACTGTCAAATATTTACACAAAGATAACAATTTGGGGAAAGCACTCCCACGAATCCGTTCGCTGGAAGGAAATGGGAGTTAACATTACCGATGACATCGCTGGTGGAGCGTGGTGGCACAATGCCGCTATTAGGCCGGACACAGTACTTCTTAGGGCTGGTTGTCTTAACCTAAGAAGAACAATATTTCACCACATTTGGCATTACATTCCGACATTCTGCAGAATTGCAGAGCTCTATGCTCCGAGAAAGAAAAATGCTTGGCGGGGGGAAAAAGCTGTCAGAAATTCCGGTTACCTTAAAGGCGATGCAGTCATCTGTTCCGTTCGTCAGCTGCATAGAGCACGAGATCTGCTTCTTCGTCTCGACTGCGCGATTTAAAAAAAAAAACGAGCAGAATTTAGCACAAACAAACAAACCAACGAAGCCGCCAAATTCCCTCCTCCACACTCTAAAACAAAAGCTCGCACGGAAATCTGAGAACCGCACCAACATCACATCAGAAATTTCTTCAGAAAAACAACAGCATGTGCCGGAGCAGTTAAATACAAGCACGGAATGTTTGGCGGAGAGACTGTACAGGGGAATCGGAGCTCGAAGGGCTCGATTCCGAGCAACTCCTTGGAGTCGGAGCCCATCCGCCGCTCGAATTTGAGGGAGGGGGGATGCTCGAGCTCGGTACGGGCTTGATCCGGAGTGGCAGCGACGCGCGTGGGGAGCTAGGGTTTGGGAAGCGAGTGGGTTTTGCGCTTGCCTCGGGAGGCGAGGAAGAGGAGGAGCGGATGGGAATTTGGAATCGCGGTAGGGAAACTGGGAAAAGGACAGGAGGGAAGGTTGGTTTTTGGCCGACTAGTGATGGACCCGGTACGGTAGGGTCCGTTTAGGTCCTGAAAGCAAATAGGCTGTGTTATGTCGAAGCTACGGTTAAAATATAATCCGGGTAGTTCTCGTACCGTATCAGTCTATTTATCGTGAAAATTTCGAAAACAATTCAAGAAAAAGTTAAAAAAATTAGAGAATCGTAAAAGTTTTAAAAAAATTAAAAATATATATAATAATTAGAAAAAGTCAAAGAAATATAGAAAAACTTCTAAAAACCTATGTAAATTATGAAAAGCTAAACGGGACATGCCCACAGTACTTTGCCATGGGTCATCCCAGTTGGCACGACCCGTTTGGCCATCTCTAGAGCCAAGTAAAACTAAGCTGGGCCAGTCAAATGCGGCAGTAAGAGCATGTGCAAAAAAATCCACTACTTATTTTATTTCTCATCTATGTCATCTAGAGTAAGTAATAAATTCAGTTTTGTACCATAACTATCTCTAAGAGCCTGCTTGGAAGGCTGGTTTTCGGCCCAAAAATAGTGTAGTATACAAGCCCCTAAACTTTTCCATTCTGAGCTGTGAAAATCTGCTTGGATGGGCAGGTAAACTAAAAAAATTACACTGATTTCGGCACATTACAACGGGAAAATAAAAATCTGATGAGAAGACAACAGTTTTTTTACGACAATTGTCGGGGAGACTCGACTGTGCTCACGAGCCATGACGCGAGTCGCATCCTCGACTGCAGGCGAGGAACCCTAGAAGACGAGAGCGATCTCGACAGTGGCGATGGCGACAGCAAGCTCATCCACCTTATGACGGCGATGGCGACGGCAAGCTCCCCTACACCATCCGCCTCACCTCTCCTCTCTCCAACCAGATCATCTACGTAACAAACTGATCTATCTTCGCTGTTGAGTACAAACTGATCTATCTTTGCTGTCGTGTTGCTCTGATATGTGAGAACTTGAAATTTTTTGGGTACTAAATTTCAGATCTGGTCACTTGAGGGGCAATGGTGTGTCTTTGAATCCATGTAAGTTGCCATCTAAATTCGAGGAATGAAAGAGACAAGTGTTTCAGAAGATAACTAGAAGATTTTGATGTTACTGTAGTTTGAGGTGGTTGGACTGAATTTAGCTTGTTGCTTGCTACTGCATGCTGAATGTTGTTTTGTTAATAGAGAGGGGAACAAAAATGTTGTTTTCTTCATCGTTATTTGAGTAATTAGTTACTCTTGGATGGATTTGTGCTATCTTTTTGTAAAATTTGTCCAATATGTGACAAAAGTTCTATTCCTGGTCAGTCACATTTTAGTTCAACTAGGTTGTTCTCTATCAAATATGTTACGAATTGTGAATCGGTTAATTCACTTTTTGATCTTGGTCAAATATGTTAAGAGCAAGAAATAGCCCTACCCTAATGCAACTTTTTTTAAAAAAGATAATCTTGGTCATGATAATTTTTGCACTTTTTCCACAGTTTTTTTTTCATAAGTAGCTCCATGTTTGGACATTGTCCTCAGGTAGCATTGCGGGGAACTGAGAAGTGGGAACTGGCATCTTTCTAAGTAAATCTAGTGATCAGTACACGATTGTTAGATTATTTTACTGCAAAGCTTAGTGTTGCATGTTTTATGCAAACTAATGTTATTCCAACTTCAAGCTTGCACCATTAGTTGGCTAGTTGCTAATGTTGAGGGTAATATTAGATCTTGCATCTACAAAAGCTCAGTTCTTTGGTTGATTTTTGTTGGTGAATTATGAATCTTGCATCTTGCATTGTGTTTTGTCCAAGAGTATGCCTGCTGTGTCTAAAACTGGATTCTGCTCTATTTTCTTCATCTTGCTGTTGTTGTTTTTTTTCCAAATATCTGAACTTGTAAGGCATGATTCCCCCTAGCAAAATCTTATGGTGCATGGTTACTTGAGCGATGCTTCTAGTCATAGTTAAATATGTGAATTATGCAGGGTGAGTTGTTTTCAGAATTATCTGTGAAAGTTAAGTTTGTTGTGCTGAGTTTTAACAAGGATAAGGTTGTTGTGCTGAGTTTCAGAATTATCTGTGGAAGTTAATGTTGTTGTTTTCAGAGCTGATCACACAAGTTAAGGTTGTTGTTGTGCTGAGTTTCAGAATTATCTCCTAGTTTTAACAAGCTCCCCCTCCAGTTCTGCAAGAACAATTCAGTTCTTCCTTCTGCTTCCACCTGATATTTGGACTGCAAAAGCTGTTGAATATTAGAGCAGTAGATTTGACATATTAACAGCTTCTCCTCATGGTGGTTATCGATTTCTTTATCAAATATCTGACGACTAAATCTCCACGGGAGTTTAAAGTGTCAGCGGTGTCCAAAACCATCTTTAACAAGTAGTCTATGTATTTCAGCCAGTGGCCAAATAAAGAAGTTAGGTAGTCAAAGCTCAACTCAATCACTCTATCCACTTGCTGTGGTGTGGAATCATCACAAATGTTATTAGCTGACCCCTTTGCTATTATCTTCCGAACATTCCTGGAAAGATTTTGTCTAAGATAGGCATCCTCAGGGGCGAATCCACCATTGGGGCTGGCTGGGGCGCCAGCCCCACCTCCGGCCGACCGAATCCCCCTCCTCCAGTATCCTCAACGCCAGAAAGAAGTAGAGACGTGGCGCCGTGACGGCAAATCGGTAGGTTTGGTAACTGTCAACTGGAAGTAAGATGTAATAAGAAAAGTAGAAAACAATACTGTCAGGCAAGTGAGTCATCAAAATTAGCCATGGGATCCCTTACTCTCATGGGCTTTCATCTGGTACAGTATTTGGCATCCTTTACTGTAGCGCAGCACTAGGAGTTCGAGAGATAAACAGTGTCGTTGTCGTTTCGCAGGCGACAGACCATTGCACGGGCGATTGCGGCCGGAACGTGCATCACCAAAGGAGAGGAATTGGCAGCTCGGAGCGTCGTCTAGCCGGCAGCCGAACACGCATCTCCAGAGCCTAGAGAGGAACCAAGGCTCACTCCGTCAAGCCGGCGGCCGAACGCGCATCGTTAGAGCCCAGATAGGAACTGAGGTGATCGGCAAGGAAGAGCGACCGAGGACGAGGAGACTCTCAGCTCCGTATTGATCGCTAGGACGAGGACACCAGAGCCAGACTAATTCGCTAGCTCCACTGATTGCTTTGCTCGGTATAAAAAAATTGCCCTAAGCCCCAATGCAATGCCTCATGCCTGAATGCCTTTTGTTGTAATAACTGATGTCTGATTTTTGTATTCTATAGCCCCAAGTCTATATTCTATTGACTGATTGATATTTTTGTCTCTCTGATTTAATATGATGAATTTGTAATTTGGTTGGCAATATATCGGTATATGCATCATTAGTATGCGTATGTTGAGTTAGAACTTCGACATAGGAGCCCCACCTCTACTTTCATCCTGGATTCGCCACTGGGCATCCTCATCCTCTAGCAACTGGATGCATATGAACCATAAGTCAAGCATCTTGCATGCATAAAGCCTGACAAATTCACCCACACTAGCTTCCGAGCATTTCTCCTCGATATGGTTTTCATCATGTTCTGAAGAAAGGTATATGTTGGACACAGACGAAGCAACAACTGAACAAAGTTTGCCTCTTCAAGAAGACCTGAAGCTGTAATTGCTTCAGCAGCAGCCCTTCGAGAATTCACAGTTTCAGATGGTGCACTTTGCATCTTAACAAGACTGACAAAAAAGACCAGACTGGTATAATTACTTTACATATCCAAACAGATCATCGTACATGTTGACAAGAGAAAATAATTACAATTATATTTCTTTGTGCCCAGCAAAATACCAATGTAAACTGCTTACAGGTGGAGATTAATTTGGGGCTTCCAAGCGGATCCTAAAGATTGTCTCTAGATAAACACTTTTGGTTATAATATTAGAGTTTGTACAATAACTATCTCTCAGACCCTAAAGATTGTCTCTAGATAAACACATTTGGTTATAACATTAAAGCTTGTATAATAACTATCTCTCATGCATGTCATCTAGAGTAAACATGCTTGCTCCAACACATGTTTTTGGCTGGCTATAGCACGTTGTTTCTCGTGCGATGTTGGCTGCTGCATGAGATGAGAGATGGTTCTCTACTCTCTCCTCTTCTCACTTTTTCACATAGGACAAAACTGATATGTACATACTAACAGTAAGCTAAGATAGCCTTATTGTAACTGTCCTAAATAGACAAAATTATTTGCTAAGTGTGGTACATACCAGCTGATTATAAGACTATACTATATAGTATTTTAAGTGATGTAAAGAAAAAAATATTATATACTATTTAACACACAATTTTATAGAATGATTTATATTATGGATATCATTGTATAGATAATCAGTTATTTGTATGAGAGATTATTACATACAACTATATAGACGATACATTATATGAATTGTCTTTAACTCTATATATAGATGATATAGAAGTATATTATAAATAATCATCGTGTGTATATATATATATATATATATATATATATATATATATATATATATATATATATATATATAAAGAGAGAGAAATGGTTCTATACTCCATACTCTAGGAGTATGTACTCCCATTTTACTTCTGGTTCCACCTGTTCCATCTATCGTTGATTTGTCTCCCCCGATCAAACTGATCCCACAGGCACCCTATCAGATTGTAAAGAGCTAACCCGTTTTTTGTTTTTCATAATAAAAAATACCGAGCAAAACCTGTCATCGAGATTGAATATTCGGTGACCCCCGAATTTGTTGGATCACAGTTTACACCTTGGATCTCTGCTCCGGCGATGTTGTGCACCTGGATCTCTCCTTACGCCCGTCGGCGGCGTCCATACCTCCTCACACCTGGCGGCGGCATCCTTACCGACCTCGTGCACGGCGACATCATCAACTACATCCTCGCATCCTTATGACCTTCGTCCAACGACATCATCAAGTACCTCCTCACATCTCCTCATGGCCAAAAACGAGAAAAAAAAAATGTTGTGCCGACGGCCGCCATGTGCAAAACAAAATATGTTAGGTCGGATGCTGACTAGAGGGAGGTGAATAGACGGTTTTAAAAAATTCTTCAACGACTAAATGAATAAACGAAGAACGCTTAAGTCAAAACCTAAATAATATGCGGAAGCTTAAATCTAAGGTTTTGACAATCAAGACCTAAATCAACTAGACTCACTATATGCACCAATAATCTAAGTATCTAACATTAGTTTGCAATTCTATAGACAAGCAATCAATAATAATACAATAAATATAAATTGCTTGAATGTAAATAAAGAATAGAATGCAAACCATAAGGAGACACGATACTTTTACCGTGGTATTTAGAGACTCGCCGGTTTCCCCAAATCCACGTTGAGGTAAGCCCACACCACTTTAGACCGGCTCCAAGAATTGAGCATCCACCTCGAATCCACTAGTGGTAGCTCTTTCTCCCTCCGGTTATGTGAGCTCCAACCTTTACAATTTCGTCGGGACTTGTCACAACCTCCATAGAGAAGCTCATCGTGCACGACACCTCCACACACCCTTTAGCTTGAACTCTACCAAGTACAAAATATGTAAAATGGTGATCACCAAGTGCAACACATGCACAAGGATCCCCTCAAGTGTAACACATATACAAGAGGCTCTCAATCCACTCCTAATTACAATCATGCAATTAGAGCTCACTCTTAACTCAAGAAGCAAATGTGAGAGTGCAACACATGCACAACTCACCCCAAATACTCAACAAAGCCAGCAACCCGCAAATGTCAGCCTCCAAAGCTCCTTTTATAGCATCTCCAAAGAAAACTAGCCGTTCGAGGGCATTTCAGGCAAAACTCAGCAAATCCGGTACTACCGCCCATGTAGGGCTAGTAGTACCGGGCTCTAGGCCAACAGCTAGAAAACTAACCGTTGCATAGGAAATACGGTGCTACCGTCCAACTAGGAGCGGTTCGGTTCGATTTTTCGGTTTCGGTTTAAAATTGCCCACCCCTAGACGCGACGGGAGATGGCCGGCAAAGGGCGAAGCTGGTTTCTTCCTCGGCTCCAGCCTTCGTATCCGCCATCCCCGACTACCCTTCGTGATTTTTCCTCTACGACAGCACTGCCATATCTAGCCATTCTTTTTGTTTCTTCCCTGATGACAACAACGCCGAATCTAGCCTCCCCCTCCCTACAGGTTACCGGATCTAGTGTACCGCGGCCATGCCATTGTCAGATTCATCGTTCTCGAACCACGCTACCACCAGATCCGCTCATCCCTGGCTGCCCTCTGTGGTTCTTCCTTAGCAATGTCGTCGCCGCATGTAGCTCAAGGACAAGCTCGGGTGTGGCATGGCCCTCCGTGGTCTTACTCAAAGACTGTGGCGGCGGCGAGGCTGGTGACCCTTCCGCCCCATCGCCCCTAATGATGGCGACAGCAAGGCCTGGCGATGGCGTGGTGTTCTTCCTGTCACAACGATATGGTGGTGATGGCGGCGAGGTTTAGTGACGACGCGACATTGTGCGCCCATTCCATCCGACCGAGCCCATGCACACGGGCGACAACGTGCTAGATGTGGGCGCTAAGAGATCGAATGACGAGAAGGTCGACTCACATCAACGGTGTTGGTGGCGATGGTATCCTTTGGGAAGAAGAGGATGCATGCGACAAGCTACTTCACGGTGATGTTAGTTGAGTTTATATAAGTGAGCTTGTTATTATGTCTTTTATTAGTAGATGTAAGATTAATTTTATTGAAATAAGGATGAGGTGAGTTTGTTGAGAGCATATCATTGGTGATTTTGTTGAGAGAATGTCGGTTGGTGGCTTTGTTGAGAGCATATTAGTTATTGAGTTTGTTGAGAGCATCGGATAAAGCGCACAAAAGAAGGAACGAGTGGGAGGATAAAATGGGCTCAAATATAAACAGGTCAGATAACAACGTGATATTTTACATGGACCTAAACATTTTCAGCGCCGGACACAATCTGTCAAACGATCATTGTGGTAGAAATCCTTGCCCAATTGTATTAACAGACGTGTTCGATAACAGGACTAGAAATCAGAAACTTAGTATATCAATGTAACTATAGTCTATACCGACTTTTTGCAAAATTGAGAATAAGCTGCGCACTAACAAAACCAGGACGATAGCAACGAAATCCCCATACCAGTAGACCACGAGTCTACAACTACACTGCGGCATTGTTTGTTTGGGGTTTTTTTACCGACTTAAAAACCAAAAAGCTAAAACCTAAACAAATGGTTAACTTTTTATCTAGGTTTTTTCAAAAGTCATAAACCTCCGTATAACTAAAAACCAAAAATCACTGAAGAGAGATTTTTTTTAGCTTATTAGAGGTTAGTTTTAGACTAATATCTACTACTTCTAATTACGACTTAGTGGCAGCGATCCGTTCTCCATACCCTCTCTTTCTTTCTATTCGCTCAGTTCGCCCCCACCCCCCTTTCCTTCTGTTCGCTCAGCCTTTCCTTCTCGCTCAGCCTTTCCTTCTGTTCGCTCAGCCCGCCCCCCACTCGATCCGGATTCCCTCTATTTTATGAAAATATTACTGATCACATCTCCTTAAAATGGAAGAATTTTATTCATATCTCTTATAAATAAAAGAGTTTCCTCATCATATCCTACTTGGATGGAATGACATACTCTCCATATCCCATGAAAATCATATTTCATTGTATCTCATTCGGATGGAAATGCAGAGATTAAAAAGCAAGAATTGCATAATCAAATCACGTGCCAATCCCGGAGATCACAAGGCAGCATATCATAGAGGCTGAGCACTCACACGCCTGGCTGCCCTCTACTCCACCTATAAAAGGCCACCTTCATCTCCATTATAGAGGATATACGAAGAGACGTAGGAAGAGATAGAGAAGAGGAAGGCTCATACACACACAGAAGAAACAGAGAAATAAGCAAAACAAAAGATTCAAGGGGGCGCAAGAAACGATATAGAAGGAAGCCATGGCCATGGCTCCTTCTCTCTCTTTTTTAAAACAGCTAAAGCTGTAATTAAATTATGAGGATAGTGAAGGACCATGTGGAGGTCCATCCATGTTTGTGATGAGTATTTGACTTTATTTGAGCAAGGTGTGCTCAAGTTTGAGTTTGATTTGGATTGTTTTTCGAGCTAGAGCAATTTGAGTTACTGGTTGGAGACCAGTCGTCCGACCCCGAGTGGTCGGGTCGTCCGACCTGAGTGGTCGGGGCTTTGGCTGTGTTGCAGACCAGTCGTCCGACCTCGAGTGGTCGGTTCGTCCGACCTGAGTGGTCGGGCTTTGGTGTGTTGCGGACCGTCGTCCGACCAGTGGTCGGGTCGTTCGACCTGAGTGGTCGGGGCTTTGGCTGTGTTGCAGACCAGTCGTCCGACCCCGAGTGGTTGGGTCGTCCGACTCCGAGTGATTGAGACTCCGAGTGATTGAGTTGGAGACCAGTGGTCAGACCATGGTTGGTCGGGATGGAGACCAGTGGTCAGACCATGGTTGGTCGGGATGGAGACCAATGGTCAGACCACGTGTGGTCGGGGTTTTTGCTGGTCAGCATAGTGTATATCTTTCTGTTGAGATGGATATGTGTTGTTGGACATTGCTATGTGATGTGGTTTCCTTGTCTATGATGGTTGCAGGACTTTGAAGCTAGGTCATGGTGAGGTGAAGGGGATCAGGACTAGACTGGGAGAGCTAAGGTCCAGATGATCAAGGTGTCGCCAAAGATGACTGAGGCCAGGGAGTAGCTGCAAGCCGAGAAGACAAAGGAATGGATGAGATGCTAACTTGGAGCTGCTCTGATCAAGGAGGACCGTTGGATCGCGGTCAGGAAGATAGAGTAGCTGGTCAAGTTAGTGTGAGTTGAAAAGCGTGCAAAACCCGTTGGGTTGTTGGGTTTCGGGTGAGCCCATGCATAGCTTTGTTGAGTGGGTAAAAACTCAGCCCTTGATGGAGTGCTCTAGGGTTTAGAGGCTCATCCAAGGGTGGTACGTGTTCCAAGCTCGCTACTAGGCAGGAGAGGGGTGTCTCCTGGGGCGTGGTGGCGGTGAGGAAAGTGTACGTGAGTAGTTGAGAGTTGTTGAAAGTGATGATTGTAAGGATCAAATCTGGCTCTTGGATGTTGGCTTAGGATTGAAGCAGACATCCAAAGGTGGGAATTGATCCTGTGTCACTATAAATAGAGGGTAGGGCAGCCTCCCTCTCTGAAGGTTTTGAAGGTTCTGAGGTTTTTGCTGCTCATTTGAGCTTTGCCCACTTTGTTGTGAGGCTTTGTAAACCACCCTTCCAGAAATGAAATGTTCTTCATTTATATTCTTGTTTCATTTCTCTTACGTATTTACATTACGCACTTGAATTACATTATCTAAATTCGCATTTACTTACTTGCAATTTACTTTACGTAATTTGGATTTGCCTCATCTCCTTCTACATGCTATTGAGTCTTTGTTGAAATTCATGATTGATGAACTCTTCTCTGAACTTGGTGCTTTCAATCATTTAGGCAATCCTTGCATTCTTGTTGCAAGTTAGTAAATCTGTGTGTTCTTAAAGTGCGTAAATGTGTGACTTGCAGTTCTTTAGTCTTGATTGGCTTCTGGTTCTTATTGCCAAGGATGAAAGATTGCTGGATGAATCTTCTATAGATCATATCCCAATCATCTAGGCAATCTACAACCTCTTCTATTCAGTTTTGCAAGAAACCAATTTCTGTGCCTACTTTTCAGATAGTGTTTCTATTTGTTTGAAGGGTTGTTTCTTCGTGTACTTACTTGCTATGATTTGTGGAGAGTCATCCAAGGATTTCTGACCATCAACTCCCAGCAGCAAGTTAGGGGTGAAGTCTGTGTTCGTGACTCTGTTTTTGGTGTTGATTTGTTAAACTGAAAAGGACGGAACCTTGGTATTAATTCCTTCGATTGTTGATTGAAATAGGTTTCTGACATCCTTTGGGAGGTGCACACCAATTTTCATCGTTTTTGGATCACCGATCAAAAGTTACATCGATTTGCTTTTGAGATCGTCTTGATTTTATTGTTCTCGAACACTATTCACGAGCATTTGCTCATCCGACCACTTGGTCGAGTACTGCTTCATCCGTTTGGGGGTACTGCTTCACCCAACACTATTCACTCGAGTCTCGCTTCATCCGACCACTTGGATCGAGAGTATCTTGCTCATCCGACCACTTGGTCGGGAGTACTTTCATCCGACTAGTCTTTGGTCGAGTACTGCTCACCGAACACTATTCATTCCGAGTCTCGTTCATCCGACCTCTGTAGGTCGAGTACTGCTCATCGACTGAAATACCCGACCGGTCGCTTTCTTTCTTGTCTTTTGGTGGTTTGAATTTTAGGGGGAGAGTTTATTCGAAAATTTTATTTGGCTCCTATTCACCCCCCTCTAGTCACCTTTTTCGATCTTTCAGATAGAAAACGAAGTTTAAAGTTATAAGATACAGAAGATTGCACTTGAGACAAAAGGGGAGGAGAAAAAAAAAGAAAAAAGACCAAATTCTTTAAAGTTGCTGTTGTACTATCATGTTGAGGCTTTTTAAAATTATACTAGCATGAATGATTAACCGATAATTTGAAACACTCTTAAGTAGCTAACAAGTTTGCTTCATACATGTCTTTCTCATCAACCAACTTAGTTGTTGCTTTGAAAAACTTTTCTTAATAAGGTTGTGTTTGAGAATTTTCGTAGCAACGCGCGGGCACTTAACTAGTACCACTAAAGTTCGGGTAAATTTATCCCACTTTACGACGTATAAAAGCCGATAACTTTTAAGCTATTTAAGCAAAAAAAAAGTAGATTTAAACAATCCATCTTGCAGAACTTTTTGTTATGAGATAAGATTTCTGTAACCGAATCGGTTACCATCTATCTCTTATTTGTGGGCGAATCCGAACTCATCTCTTATGCTTTCCTCTATATATTGGGTTTCCCCCCATGTAAAAGATCAATCCAATAATAAAGCAAGAGAGCTCCACCCCTATATTCTGTGTGCTACTGTTCTTGTTCTTGTGATCTCGTTGGCGTGATGTTGATTGATCGTGGGTGAACGACTACATTTTACAACACGTTATCAGCATGAAGCTCTTCAAGACCAAAGCCCATATCAATCTAAGACGCTACTCATACGGGAGGTCATCTCATCAACACAAGGAAGATGCTCATCGTTGCTCCGATCCAAGTAATGCACCTGCGGCATCCGGACTCCACCGAATCGGCCATCAATCAAGCATCATGCGCACACTCATCTACTGATCGGTAACAACTATATGTTTGCATCTAATATATGCATAGTTTAAGGGTTGTGTGGAATTCTGTTCATCATCGACAAATAAAAAAAATGAATGATGATGAATATCTCGCTACTTTGCAAGCTTCGTCCGTGATAACACCGATCCGGAGGAGTTCGTGGCTTGGCGGCACGGCTTCATGCCGAGAATGGCACCCTCCGGACTCCTTGCGCGCCCATGAGTGGCGCTTACCAGCAAACAATGGCGGACCTTGCAAGAAGACAAAGCGAATCGCGCGGCCGGAAGCCGTCGTGGCTACGTCGTCTTGGCTCGATGGAAACAACGCCACATGACCCGCATCAAGCGACATGGCGGCGGAATCGGCTGCGCCATCACCGCGCGTGCCCGATGAGCGCGCCCATCGGCATCCAAGCCGGCGGCGGCCGAGTCCGCACATTGGTGGTGCTTCACGTTTTCACGAATCGGTCGGCATGCCCTAAAGGCAATGCATGTGCGTCTCATTTGTCGCGCCGCTGCTGCGCGGATTGCGCTGAGCCCGGCCGGCGGAGGCACCGTGTTCGTGCCGCGTGCGATCTTGCAACAACAACGAATGCCCGAAGAGGCTCGTGCTCGGCGCCCGCCTCGGCGATAGTGCTCAGAGAAAGTGGCGCGGTCGAGTCCGCGCAGATCTTGGTGGCGCGCCGAGCCCGTCGCCGCACCCATGCTGCGACCGCCGGACTCCTTGGCTCCGCGCCCAATCCGCATGCGCCGGCGGTGATGGGAGTTCCACTTAGCGAACCGCCTAGCCCAGCCCCGGCCCTTCGCTCGAGGTCGATGCGCCCGAGACGACGGCCGCCTTCGTCTCTTGCTACGGCCGCATCGTCCGGGCCCTAAGCGTGACATCCGTGGCATCTGAGACCCTTCGGTGTCGACGGCGCACTCCTGCCCCCCTCGCCCGGCGAGCTCGCCCGGCCGCGCCGTCGCCATCTTCTTGCCTCCTGCGGCGGAGAACCGAACGACGCTTAGGGTCATAACCCTAACCACCCTTATCTCTTGGGCGCTTTGGGCGGATGGCGTCTTGGCCGATTGGGCGAACTACGAGTGGGTTGATGGGTCGTGCGGTCCGTCGATAATAATAAGGATAATGGTAATCAATTTTTTGATTATTTGAAAATAGTTATTAAATTACGAAAGTTGATAGTACATCCTAGAAATTAGATTTTCTAGGTTATGGACTTCCGTAAAATTTTGGTAAATTGATATTTACAGCACATTGGAAGTTCCATGCTCTGGGTTTTATTTTCTAGCTTCATGCCATGTTTAATATGTACTGAAATTTATATTCTGTTATTTAAGTAATTCTGAAGATTGCTTTGTAATTAACAGAAAAATGCTAGAATATTATGGAAAAATATGTATGACCCATTGCTCTGTGTCATATTGCTAGATTAATTTTCTTAGCTTGTTTTTCATGTTTATATGTGCTAAACATTTTTTTCTATTATTCCGTAATTCTAAGAATTGCCTGGTAATTAACAGAAAGTTATGAAAAATTGCTAGAAAAATTCTGGAAAATTTTAGATAATTATCTACTGAATAGATATAGACCAAGCTTTACTGATTAAATAGTGAGCATGCAATATAATGATTTTACCAGTAGTAAAAGTCGTTTTGTATAAATAGAAATAGGATATGTTGGACATCGCAAAGAAGGAACCTATCAAGATTGCCCTGAATGGCAACAATTACCTTACCCGGGTAATGAATATTAAGATTAATCTGATAGCTCGATCTTTCGGAGCTACTGTTTCTCCCAGCCTGAAGCTGGTACACCTGCTCTTCCCGAAGCCGCCAGATGTATGGCTTTGCACCTCCTGAGGCACCATCTTCAAACGGACCTAAAGGCCAAATAGTTGATGGAAGATGACTAGCTGCTATTTTTGATCATTGATCTAACATTATGTAATCAGAAAGTTACTAATGCTAAAAAGATCGACAAGATATTGTACACATTCCACCCCAATATGAGGATACTGCCGTAGCAGTATCGCCGTCAAGTACTAGAAGTACTTCGAGCTTATATGCATTTTTCTAGGAGCAGAAAAGCATGATGAACTCCTAGTGAAGAATCATCACGTACTTCCTATGAGAGTCCTGCAATGCCCAAAGCACATGTAAATGCTCAGAAGGCTAGCAATAGCCATGGCTGCAGAAATGGCTAATGGAATAAAAGGGATAAGTGGAAGAATGACAAATCAAATAGGGGAAGAGGCAATGCATAGTGGAAAAGTAAAGGTAAATGGTCAGGGGCTCCCAAAAGTAATGCTGCAAACCTTGAATAACCCTGTTATGTATTGATGCACTGGCCATTGGTCATGCAACTATTGCATCCCGAAGCATGTGGTAGACCTTTACATGCAATCCACTGGAAAACTAGATAAGACCCGGGGAAATAATATTAAGACATACCTCATCGTTCAACCTGTTGTTGATACGGATGTTGAGAAGTGTGATGATATGATTTTTTGAAATTATTGAGTTCGAGGAGTCCCAGGAGGGCACCTACATCTCATATGGAGACCTGGATTAGTCTCCTAAATATCCCTTCACTTTGCTATGTCGATGTCACATATTCCTTATAAGTCTCCTTATCAGTTTAGCCCTAGTTCCTGAATGGACATTTGGTCTACGCTCCTGTTGAGCGATTATCACTCGAAAATTAAATAAATTGATATTTCTCAGATATTTGATTGATTGTGCTATGTTTGTTCTATATACTACAATTTGTTCCTGATGCAATAATTGTTTGATTGTTAAATCATACTTTCAATATAGAACAAAGTATAATCTGATGGCGGAGGAGAAAATCTGTCTAGAAGACAATTGTACCACACTAAGTGAATTGAAAATATTATGACTATCGCCAGAAGCGATACTCTCATAATTGGCACTGGAAGAATGCCATATTATACCCTGAGTCCAGTCGCACTCCTTTAATCGTTTCCGTATGGAGATAGTGAATGAGGATGGTACGGAATACCTACTCATGACTAAGTTTAACGGGTATAATAAACGTGTGGTTAAAAACTTCATTTATTCTCCTCCGGATTATACTATGCACATATAAAACTTGAAGTTTGTGTTGCGATGCAAAACCTAGATATATTTAAGATCTGGCATATCGACTGGGTTACCCTGAGTTGAATAGTATAAGAAGAATAATTAATAATTCTGTTGGACATTGCATAAAGTCTTTCCTAGATCTGAAGTTTTTCTTATGCCCTGGTTGTGCTAAAGGAAAGCTCATTCTTAGACCTTCTTACCTAAAAAAAAGTTAGGGAAGAATCACTGAATTTTCTGAAGAAAATTCAAGGCGATATCTATGGACCTGTTCAGCTCTTGTTAGGCCCCTTTTAAGAAATTTTACGGTACTGATAGATGCTTCTACCAGATGGTCCCATTGTATATCTCTTATCTACTAGGAACCATGTTTCTGCCCAAATTATTAAGTTAAGAGCCTACTTTCCAGAAGAAAGGATCAAGTCTATTCAAATAGACAATGCCAGCGAGTTTACCTCAAAAGCATTTAATGTTTGTTATATGGCTCTGGAGTTAATGTAGAGCATCTTGTACCTAATGTCCATACTTAAATGGCCTTGCAGAGTCATTACATTAAAAGAATAAAAACTTATTGCTTGGCCGCTCTTGCAGAATAGTAGGTTTTCCACCAGTTGTTGGGGTCACGCAGTGCTGTATACTGCGGTATTAATTCAACTCAGACCAACTGCACATCATGGATTTTCCCCGTTGCAGATAGTGCGTGGAAAAGAATTTAGTATTTCCCATCTGCGAAAATTTGATTGTACTGTATACATGCCAAACACTCCACCACAGCGTACCACCATAAGACCTCATCAGAAGTTGAGGATCTATGTAGGTTATGAATCTCCGTCATGTATTAAAATACCTAGAGCCTATAACAGGGGATCTGAACATGGCTCGGTACGCTGATTGTACTAAGGACATTTTTCGGCATTAGGGGGAGATAAGTACCACATTAGAGAATGCCGAGTCCTTAGATCCACGCACTACAGAGACCGAACTTGAAGTTTGGAGGATGATAAATCTGCAACAAATAAGCTTAACATCTGCCAAATGCCTTCACTGATCATAAGGGAGTGAAAAGATCTCATATACCGCAAAGATATGCACTGAAAGAGTGGAAATACCCTAGAAGGATATTGAACCCACTCTTGACCCTCATGATAAAAAGAGAGCGAGGCCTCCAGGTGCACGGGACTCAATTCCGCGGAGACGTCCGCGGAATTAGAAAACCAAACAAATGAGAACACTACCCATGACAGTGGAAGAAGCTCAACCTGATGTTGAGAAAATCCCTGAAGTGAGCCATCCTGGAGATGGTAACATCCCTGAAGTGATCCATCCTGAAGATGATAAACCCAGCGTATATTTGCGCGCACAATCACACGCTGGGAAATCGGAACACCTAGACTCCATCGTTGTGGGAAATCACGACGAGCTGGAAGAAATTTATAAAGAAATATCTCTGAAGTGATGCAGGAGAATTGTATAAAAGAAAGACTACAATTGTCGACATATAATTGCCTCTAAAATTGCTAAAGCTGGATCCAGAACTAAAGTCAATGGCAGAGTGCCAGAAGCACTCAGATAGAGTCAAACAAAATAAGCAATTGAGGCAGCGCTCGCTTATTAAAAGGAAAGCTTTGGTCCCGTTGACCAAACATCTCCTAAAGTAATCCCTGTAGGATCAAATGGGTTTTTCATCGGAAGAGAAATAAAATACTCAGTGATGAGATATAAAGCGAGGCTTGTAGCACAAGGGTTCACGCAGAGACCCGACATCGATTACGATGAAATATATACTCCTGTAAAGAGTGGGATAACGTTCCGAAAATTAATATTAATGGCAGCAAGCTTAAACTTATCAATGCAGTTGATGGATGAAGTGGCCTCATATATGTGGGTCACTGAATACGGATATTTACATAAGAATCCATGAAGGAGTTACAATTCCGAATCCTAATAATCGCAACATGTATAGCATCAAACTGAAGAGATCGTTATACGGATTAAAACAGTCGGGGAGAATGTGGTATAACCGACTTAGTGAGTTCCTCCTGAAGAAGGAATATTACCCCTGTGTGTTCATAAAGAAATCTCAAAATGGATTTTGTATCATCTCAGTTATATGTCGATGATCTGAATATCATCGGAACCACAGAGTAGATAGAGGAAGCAAGTGCTTACCTCATGACGGAGTTTTGAGATGAAAGATTTGGGTAAAACTAAATTTTGCTTAGGCCTGCAGCTAGAGCACTTCCCAGAAGGAATCCTTGTACACCAGTCTTCCTATACCCAAAAGGTATTGGAAAGGTTTAATATGGATAAATCGCATCCGTTAAAACGCCCCATGGTCGTAAGATCCCTTGAGGTGGATAAAGACCCTTTCAGACCAAGGATGGAAAATGAGAAAGTCTTAGGACCTAAAGTCCCATACTGATGTATCTTGCGAATTGCACAAGGCCTGATATTGCATTCGCAGTGAATTTGCTAGCAAGACATAGTACAGCTCTAACCAAAAGACATTGGGCTGGTATCAAGACTTTACTCAGATACCTCCAAGGTACTCAAGATCTTGGATTATTTTTCCAAAAGAACCAAGATTTAACCATGGTGGGATACACGGATGCTGGCTACTTGTCTGATCCCCACAGTGCCAAATCACAGACTAGTTTTGTGTTTCTCTGCGGTGGTGCAGCCGTTTCTTGGCGGTCTTGTAAACAAATTTTGGTGGCTACCTCTACCAACCACTCAGAGATCATAACTTTGTATGAAGCCTTACGAGAATGTGTTTGGCTACGACGTGTGATTAACCACATCCAGAAGTCATGTGGTCTTAAAACCGTCGATACCCCCACTATTATCTATGAAGATAATACTGCTTGTGTTGCATAAATGCATTTGGGTTATGTAAAGAGTAATATCACGAAGCATATTGCTCCATAGTTATTCTATCCTCACGAACTCCAGAAGAGCGATGATATAAAAATCTTGCAAACTAAGTCATGTGAAAATCTTGCAGATTTATTCACTGAATCCTGTCTAAATCCACATTTCAAAGATGTGTTAAAGGCATTGGGATGAGAAGACTTAGAGATATGCAAAGTTCAGGGGGAGTGAACCCTTGAATCATAACCCTTATGGTGATCCTGAAGATCCTAATTTAAATTTAGAAGATTATAAGTTGTACTCTTTTTCCCTTAGTGAGTTTTCCTAAAGTTTCTCACATAAAGGTTTTTAACGAGCCAACTAGTGCTACATAAAGTACGAGTGCAATGTACTCTTTTCTCCATCTCCTTTTTTCTCACTTGGTTTTTGAGTGGAGTTTTTAACGAGACATGTGCATTACGTGGTATTCGCCCAAGGGGGAGTGTTATGAGATAAGATTTCTGTAACCGAATCGGTTACCATCTATCTCTTATTTGTGGGCGAATCCGAACTCTTCTCTTATGCTTTCCTCTATATATTGGGTTTCCTCCATGTAAAAGATCAATCCAATAATAAAGCAAGAGAGCTCCACCCCTATATTCTGTGTGCTCCTGTTCTTGTTCTTGTGATCTCGTTGGCGTGATATTGATTGATCGTGGATGAACGACTACTTTTTACAACACTTTTAAGCTATTTAAGCCGGAGCCCGGAGGTGAACGGAACGGAGCGGAAACCTCCCAACAATCCATCTTGCAGCGCCGGACGCAGGGTCGGAATTTTTTTTTATTTAATATTTTTTTTTATTCTTTTTTTCAAAACTATGCGTCCGATTTTAAAAATTACAAAACTAGCACCCGTCGCTGTGTATGGGCGATCGCCCATACACGGGCGATATGCCTGCGCGCAGTTCCTCGCATCGACGCCGTCCGTGTGGGCCCCATCGCTCGAGACAGGGCGATCGCCGAGCTGAGGCGACAGGCTGACTTAAAGTTCCCTCGCTCGTACGCAAGCAAACAAATGAGGCGTATAAACGAAGAGAAAAGAGAAAGAGAAAGAAGAAGAGAAAGAAGAAGAAAAAAGAAGAAGAAAAAAGAAGAAGAAGAGAAAGAAGAAGAAAAGGGAAAAAAAGTCGATTAAATGCTTTTACTGAAGGTATTTTTACAAATTTTATAAATCTATTATTTAGGAATTTTACGATTTTGTAGTGTTTAGAAAATACTGTAGGACTGTTTTTGTCATTAGAATTCTAATGTAGCATGTAATATCCAGTCGAATTTAGGATTGTGTAGCGTTTAGAACTTTAATGTAGTATTTAGTTTTTAGAAATTTGAGGACTGTATAGTATTAAGTACGTTACAAATTTAGTGTAGTATTAGAAATTTATTGTAGTGTTTAGAAAATTTAGGATTGTGTAGCGTTTACATTTTCTCGGATAGTGTTGTTTAGAAATTTAATGTCATGATTCATATTTAGAACTTTAATGTAGTATTTAGTTTTAGAAATTTGAAGACTGTATAGTATTAAGTACGTTACAAATTTAGTGTAGTATTAGAAATTTATTGTAGTGTTTAGAAAATTTAGGATTGTGTAGCGTTTACATTTTCTCGGATAGTGTTGTTTAGAAATTTAATGTCATGATTCATATTTAGAACTTTAATGTACTATTTAGTTTTAGAAATTTCAGGATCAGTATAGTATTAAGTACGTTACAAATTTATTTTTAGTCTTAGAAATTTATTGTAGTGTTTAGAAAATTTAGGATTGTGTAGCGTTTACAATTTGTCGAATAGTGTTGTTTAGAAATTTAATGTCATGATTCATATTTAGAACTTTAATGTACTATTTAGTTTTTAGAAATTTCAGGATCAGATTGTATTTTAGAGTAATATTTTTCCGTCGGACGTTGCGGCATGTCGGAGAAATTGTATTTCCAAATATTTTATGGAGATGGGGAGATAGCACGAGGCGGATGGGGTGGATCTATCATCATTTTCAAGAGTCGTGCAGGGCATATGCGAGATCGAGCGATAGGACATCTGAGGGTTTGTTGGAGTGGATGTCTCGGATGTTCGGTTTGGATGCCCAGACTGTTGGCCTTGGTCGAGCGATGAGTGAGCCGAGCGCAAGACCGTTTTACGGAGAGTTGATTCCTGTTAACTCGACGTCCACATGGAGGAGTTATGTTGGTTTTGCCGTAGAGCGGGTTGGCCGCTCATGTTGTTGGCACAGTGCTACCCGGTAGCTCCATCGGTGTCGCAAGTTCGTGATGTCGGGGTGGACATTACGGCGGAGGACATCAAATGTAGAAGGATGCGAAGAGGAAGGCGGCGAGGAGCCCGAGACGAGGAGCACGAGGCTCGCGGTGACGAAGGGACCGGGGCGGAGGAGACAGCGGTGGAGGCGCGGTGGCCGACGAGGGGGAGGAGGTGGAGGACATTGTTGACTTGATGGAAGAGGAGGACCGTGCGGATGAGGAAGTCCCTGATGGTGAGCACTCCGACGAGGAGGACAACGCCTCTGGGGTGCCTATCCCTGGTGCGTGGACCAATTACAATTTCAAGACCTAACAATGAATGAAGGGAACATTGATGCATGGGAGTATCGTGAGAACGAGGTGACGCAGGGGGCGATATAAAGACAAGGAGGCTGTGATGGATGCGGTGAAATCTTGGGCAATGTCTCTCCGCGGCAATTCAGGGTTGTGAAGTCCAAGAAGAAGGACTACGACGTGAAGTGCGTAGTTGATTCGTGCCCATGGCGGGTGCATGCATACCAGGGAAGTGGACGGACTCTCGAAATGCTCCATAGTGATGGAGCATAATCTGCGAGTGGAAGAAGCGGAGCGAGGACACCGCAATCGTCGTCCACTTGGGTGGCAAATGTGTTTTATGGTCGATCGTGGACAATCCCCATCTGCACCTCGATCTATTATCACGGTAGTGGAGGAGAGGTTTCATACAAAGATTAGCTACGCAAAGGCATGGAGAGCAAAAGGGACACTCGAAATACGGTTCGGGGCGTCGAGGCTTCGTGACGAGAATATTCCCACTTGCTCGGGGCAATCGCACAAAGGAACCCCAGTACATCCATCGACCTTGCGGAGTTCCTGCGGGTGGTGCGTGCACCGAAGTGGGTATTGCAACGTGCATTCTTCGCCTGGCGCATGCATAAATGCGTTCCAAGACGCGCGCCTTGGCCCTTTGCATGGATGGCACATTCCTCACGGGAAGTACAAGGGCGATTCTAATCTGCGATCGCGGTGGATGCCAACAACCGTGTTCTACCGGTTGCGTTGGCATTCGTGGAGGGGGAAAACACGGAGAGTCGGTGCTGGTTCCTTGAAAGAGTGAAGTGGCGCTTGTTCTCGACAGTTCGATGTTTGTGTCATCCATGACCGACATGCGAGGTGCTAAGGGCGATCGTGGATATGCAACAAGGGTCCGCCGTCGTGGGAGCAGCAAAGTGGCGGATCCGAGGAGCGGTGGTGCATGAGGCACATGGGTGCCAATTTTTCCGCGATTCAGAATAAGGAGCTTATGAACATGTTCAAGCGCTGTGCAAACAGAACCAACGGAGGAAGTTCGACGCGCTTTGGAAGACGTTGGGCTAACTAACGAAGAAGCAATCAATGGATCCCAGAGGTACCGCTAGTTCATCAAGGAACCCGATGGTGTACCATGAGCAAGGAGAGGACCCCACGACCTTATATGCGGCCGCCGAGCGGACCCCAAACCTCCGGCGTGGTCGTACCAAAGATAAAGAGTTTCACCGATTGGATACGACATGAGCCTTTGGAGAAATGGTCCTTCACGACGACGAGGGCGGCTCGCGTTATGGGATCATGACAACGAACTGGCGGAGATTTACAATCGGTAATGAAAGGCACGGATGCCTTCCATCGTGGGTATAGTTGAGGTGTCTTATTAGGGACACAGAGATATTTCATTGAGCGATACAAGACCTCCGCAGCATGTATGTCGGACAATCGATTGTCTTACTCAACTGTTGTGTCTACCTACATGTCCAAGAAAACAAGAAAGGCGCAGACACATCGGGTTACACCGAGAGTGGCGTGGAACGGAGATACCACGTGCATCGCGTGACCGAGGTCGCAGGGTGCCCACCGAGAGGACTTCCCATCATGCATACTCGAGCGGTGATTGCGAGTGCTCTGCCGAAACCACGCTGCTTGCACTTGCCGTGCTCGCACGCGTCATTGCCGCAGCCCGCCGAGACGCATCAATCCTCGCCGTCCGCTCATCTCCCGCACTACTACAAGCGAGCGTTCTCAACACGTGGCATCATGAGGTGTACGGTACCGAGTGGATGGATCGTTCACAACACCCCTCTCCGACCATCGATGGGTACCGGACATCCGAATGTTGAAGATGAAGGTCGGCGTCGAAGGACAAGGCGATTCGAACGATATGGACGAGTCCGAGGCGCGCCGCAACCGCGGATAATGTAACTTTGCATGTTGTTCCCATCTTGTATTATTCAATGGACCGGTAAGTCGTAATGTACGTTGTAATGTTCGATGTAATTTTCAATGTACTAGTAAGTTGTTGTTCGCATCATGTTATTCTCCGATGTCCCGCTTAGTACCTACGAGGATAATGTAATTCTCGACGCCAGTGCCTCGTCGAACATGTCTTTGTCTTTCGTATGTTTGCAATCCGAGTTTTTTTGCTCTCCACACTTCGGTTGTATTGTTTGTTGAGTATGGTACAATTCGTTATTTCGCATTTCATTTTGTGTGCACATGTAATTACCGATAAATCTGTTGTATTTGCTTTGTAACAGCCACGATGGCGCGACCTTGCCACGAGCCGGGCGTGACCGTCGATCGACCCACCGGTCTAGGTACTCCGCAGAGGAGAACCGAGTGCTAGGGCCACTTCGACCTCGAGTGCCCAGGAGCCGCCGCATCGACCCACGCCGGGTTCCACGGTAGTCGCGAACGCTTGCACTCTTTTACGTACACATACTTACCGTGAATGCAATTCTAACTACATGCGCAGTTGCGAGCGGTGGCTTACTTCCTCTTTGTAGGATGGTGGAGCCGGTGATCGCCCGTTAGAGGGCAAGGAGGTGCCGCGGTTCGGTACGACCGGTCCTCGCGGCCACACTCGTGGACCGGTGGAGACCGAGACGACACGCCCACCTTCCGCGGAGAGATGGCTCCGACGCCGCAGGGCGTGTCGTACCTCTTAGGCCTCCTTGCGCGGGCCCAGCAGCCGTGCCGCACGACGCCTCCGCCACGTGGCACGCCGAGTTGTCCGCGCGTTTGCCGAGGTGCGCGGCACCCCGGCAACCCCTACCAAATTTCTTAGGGAGGCCGAGCGCCACTGACCGACGGCGTGGTCGCCGATTCACGGTGAGTACCTCTTTCTTTGAGAATTAAAATAGAAGCGCCAAGTTGCCGATAATGTTTGTTGCGAACGCCGCAGTCGACCTTCTCCACCAAGACGCGGAGGAGGCGGGCGTGGCCCGCCACTTGGAGGCATACCTCCTGTTGTTGCTCGGTTGGGTGATGTTCCGCCCTCCCACGGAACACGGTGGACCGTCACCGATCGAGTCGCCCGAAGACATCGCCGACACCCGGTGGATGAGGTAACACACTCGGTTCAATCTCGTCTCAACGAGCACGCCTAACTCCCCTTGTAAACAGTGATGCGGTGGTCGTGGGCCTCGGTGGCTGCTTGCGGCGACGTCAGAGAGTCCAGGCGACGCCGTTTCTGGGCGAGCACGACGCGACGATGTCGTTTGCGCCCTACTCCTCCGGTTGTGGTCTTGGGAGCGCTTCTCCGTCGGCAGCTCGTTGTTGACACGACACCGCACTCGAGGAGCTTTACGGAGACGACCGGTGGGTCGCCCACCATGGGCCACTCTGGGGTCCGACGACAGTACGCTCCTCGTATCTTTTTCCCACTAACGCACTTGAATAACCTTCGCCATTTCTTATTTCCTCGCAATGGAGGTTCGCGCACCTACAGGTGAGGAGGTCCTATCGAGTTCGTTCGGAGTTCGACCGCCTCCACGACGAGGACGTGCGGTGGGCGCCATACACCGCGACGACGTCCACGCCCGAGCACCTCACGGGTCTCCGTGCTTTGCACGCGAGATGAGGCCTTTGGCTCACCCGTAAGGTGCTCGTCTTTGACCTTTGTGTCGAGGAGTACTCCCGCGACCGAGTCTTTGCGGCGATTCGGCTGTTCGATCCTTTCCTTTGCCGCCTCGTCACGTTGTCGCGCGTGGCGCTCATGTGTACTTGCCCCGATCCTACTACTCCGCATCTTTGCGAAATTAATGTGTCACAGACTTCATCGCTTTTGCATTGCGAGATGACCGGATGGGTCTTGCGGTGGGCTCTCGATTCACAGACCGTATGCGCCATGGGCCTGCAGTGGGGCGCCGACTCGATGAGAGGGTCACCGAGACCCGGCCAGACGACCATGACATGTACGATCAAGACATGGAGTGGTTCGCCTCACAAGACTCGCCTCGGGGGGGTACACACCAAAGACCGTGACGTCGCCTGGCAGCATCGGTAGCGGACACGCACCCTTCACAGATGTCCCGGAGGACAACGCCTCGGTAAGTGTCACAATCGAACCTACATGGGCACGTCTTTTTCATGTAACTTACGTAATGCCAACCCGACGTTACATGCGGACTCACTCTTGGCGGAGATTGAGGTGGAGGTCAGTGTCCATGTTGACGCGCCTAGAGGGGCATACAGTGACCACCGCCGAGTCCGAGACGACTTGGGGTCGGGTCCTCGCTCTGATGAGGCGGTTGGCTCGCTGCCCACCGCCGAGGGCGCGAGACGTCGGCGGACGCAAAGACACCACGCCACTTCGCCCCAAAGACTCGCCTCTACCCACCCGGTGCCCGTCACGCCCCACGCACCGCAGGGGGCGGTGGTCGACGAGGCTCCTTCCGCGTCTCGCCCTACCCCGTCGGTTCCTCGCTACGCTCCCACGCAGCAGCAGTGGGGACAGTGGGCTGGGGAGGCTCCCTCCGCGTCTCGCCCTACCCCGTCGGTTCCTCGCTACGCTCCCACGCAGCAGCAGAAGCGGCGCTGGCTGCGAGGCTCCTCCTCGTCCCGCGCCCAGCCAGGACCCTGTGGTGGTTTCGACGAGCCTTCGACGACGAGTTCGACCGGAGGAGTACCTTCGACCGACTACCTCGACCCTCTCGGCTCTCGAGTGCGCCGCCACAGACTTGGCCTCGCCGCGCGACTACTTCTACGCTGCGCCGCAGGGCCGGCCTAGGAGGGACGTCCGTCCGCCGTCGCCACTCACCTACCCCACGGGCCAGATTAGGAAGCGTGGCCGTGATTGACTTGTTGTACGGATGTATTTTTTAATGGCTTTACGCTCAAGAAGACATTGTATAACTCCCGAGTTAGTAACATGACAAATTTATCACTATAAATTGTTCAAATCATTTATGCATTGCTTGCCTATGCCACACGACGTGACAACACACCAACGCTTGGTGCACCTATCGCCTCTAGTAGGCGATCGCCTAATGTGAGGCGATCGCTTACATGGGGCAATCGCCCAAATATGAGGCGATCGCCCCATACCCGGCGATATCGCGCTTTATAACATTCGCTCACAAGCGGTCTCGCAAAGAACAATGGGAGAAAGAATAGAGGTGAGCATCAATCGAAAATGCCGAGGCGTGCAAGTGCAAAGGGTAAGGGAAGGCAAAGGAAGAAGCGAGTGCATGCCCGCGAATTTAGCGTACCAAGATCTCTTCCTACCTCGTGGAGTCAGAATACCCATGTGTATGTGCGGAGATCTTTGCAGCTTGTCCGCTCTTGGGAAATTTCAACTTGGAAGAGGAGGTATTGGAAGTGCCGCAACTTCGCCTTCGATCCGCGGAGAAGAGCTCAAGGATCGCCGCATGGTAACAATCGTGCGGGGTTACATAATATTTGTGAATGAAACTTTGCTAATTTACGTTTCATGCGGTCACCTCCGCCATCGTGTGAATTTGAGCGATGGTTTGATACGAGATCAACCCCGAGGACCAACGGCTTCTTGACCAAGCCAACCGGCAGATGAGTTCACGCGCGGTTTCAAGAACAATGCGATGTCGCACGCGAGGAGGCATGTAGGAAGGAAGCGGAGGAGAAGGAGGCAGAGAGAGAGAGAAACGAGAGAGGCGCGACGTGCGAGCAGAAGCTCACGAGGCATGGGCGAATGGGAAGTGGCCTCAAGCACTCAATAGACGTCTGTGTTAACTTTGGTTTTCCTTGTTCGTGGTACTCCTTTTAGTTTTAAGTCGTAATAAACAGTCGCCTAACCTTCAAGAGTATGCTCACCGTCCGAGGGCTAGTATGTGTCCTCTCGCTCGTGTGTCCCAAATGATGTTATTTTTCTCCATCGAGATAGGTTATAGCATTTTCATTCGTCATATCCGATTTCATCGAGTTTTACCATCGTTTGCGAAAGATACGGCAATTTTCATGTTTTACCGATTGCATGTTCTGGACAACAATAAAATAGTGCAAACCTAAAGTGACATCTAAATATTTTTACATAATTGTGACCTATGCAAGCCCAAGAATGCAACAAAGCTGGTTCTCAAGTTTTGAGGTCGTTCGATATTATTCTAACCGCTTGAACAATGATTGTTATAAAGGGTTTAAACTAGCCATCTTTTATTCAAAATGCAATCATATTTAGATATTTTTGCAAAATGAAGTGCATAAGGTTGTAGTAACTTATTCTATTTATTTCATGAATTATGGATCAACACACATTATAATTCCTTCACAATCCACGCTTAGAGCCTAGCATTCGAACTCAAATAAAAAAATTCTGCAAACAACACATGGATTTTTATTTTACACTCTAATTCTTCATTCCAAAATTTAAATTTAGAAACAAGTTTCATTTAATTTGGACACTCTAACAAAAGTTACGGGTTTATATTAAAAAGCATATAGTAATTACAAAACAAAACTAAAAAAAACACTGGCTGTCCTGTCGCCTCAGAGGGCGACGCCTCTGACAGAGGGCGATGGGGGGGCCCACAAGCGGCGCCGCTAACGGCGTTAACGGTGGCGGGGCTATCGCCTCAGTATGCGCGATCGCCCATACACGGCGACGAGGCATTTTGTCATTTTTTCATTCGGACGCATAGTTTTGAAAAAAAGAATAAAAATAAATATTAAATAAAAAAAAATTCCGCAGGGTCGCGGCTGCGCCTTCGCCTGCACGGCTTCAGCAAGGGGAAGGCGGAGGAGAAGGAACGCGACCCAATAACAATAGCGAACTAGGTGGGCCGTGTGAACTATGGAGTTCTCTATGTGGGGATCAACCGTACAGCCAGTTCTAGGATGGCCTGGTTGGTGGGCTCCGATCCGAGTGTACTACTTTTTTTTCTTCCCTTTTAGGATCTCTTGGTTTTCTAATATTTTCCCCAATGGTGTAGTTGGTAAACATAGCTATTTTGAAGGCTCGACAAGCGATAAACAAACTCAACTAACATGTCATTGTGGTACTTAAATCGTAACTTTCGAGCACACAACACGTGCCATACTGGCTAGACTAGCCACCAATTAGCTTTAGTTTTCTAAAATTGGTGCATTTACAACTGTATGTTCGGTTTGCTACTTCACATGTTTTTGGTCAGTGTTTAGATAGCAATTCTTAGACTAAGATACGTGGGTGGCTTAAAGAAAGATAAGCAGTGCCAAGTAGGCTGAAGTCCACAAGCAAAGCGAGGCACCAATCAAGCAAGCAAACAAAGATGAGTGCAACTCTCCTCTGCCCTCTCAATCCCACCACCACCAGAAAATTACTTCTGGCGCAGAGGACAAACGCATCCTAGCCAAGTACCCTCCACGACCCCTTTATCCCAAGCCGACCACACACGCCGCTCGCCGCCACTTCTCACACTACAAGCCTCTCCCATGCGCGCGCGCGCGCGCTGAGCTCCCTAGCCAAGCCACACCACCCCATCGATCACCATGAGCGCCGGCGACACGCTCGACAAGCTCGTGGTCTTCCTCGCCAAGCGCGATGGCATCGACAAGCTGGTCAAGACGATCCAGTACGTGTCCAAGCTAGCGCACTGGGCCTCCGAGTCCTCCAGCCCCGACCTCGCGAAGCGCGCCAAGAACTGGGAGACGGCCTCCGGGCTCAGCCGCAAGGCCTTCCGGTCCGGCCGCTTCCTCACGGGCTTCAACGCGCTGCGCCGCTCCCCGGGGGAGTTCGGCGCGCTCGCCGTGCTCGCCAACGCCGGCGAGATGGTCTACTTCTTCTTCGACCACTTCACGTGGCTCTCGCGCGTCGGCGTCCTCGAGGCCTGGCTCGCGCGCCGCATGAGCTTCATCTCCGCCTTCGGCGAGTCCGTCGGCTACATTTTCTTCATCACCATGGACCTTATCATGATCAGGAGGGGCATCAGGCAGGAGAGGAAGCTGCTCAGGGAGGGCGGGAAGGAGGAGACGGAGAAGGAGGTGAGGAAAATCCGGATGGACCGGGTGATGCGGCTCATGGCGACGGCGGCCAACGTCGCTGACCTGGTCATTGCCATCGCGGACATCGAGCCCAACCCGTTCTGCAACCACGCCGTCACGTTGGGGATTAGTGGGCTCGTGTCCGCGTGGGCCGGGTGGTACAGAAACTGGCCGTCGTGAGATGGGCCGACTAGGCATTTCGGCCAGCATGCTGCTGTACGTACGCTTATTGCCTTGTTACATAATATGATTTTGCCAGACTTTGCTAGCAGTCACGACTCACGAACGACAGTGTGTAAATTTTACTGTCGAGAACCTCGAGATGGACACGCAAAGTTAAGTAGTGCATTTGCGACTGTGTTTAGCTGCATTTACGCTATGAATCGTGCTACAAATAACCCAAATGTACCATACGTTCATACAACCATAGAACTTGGCTGGTTTTGGCTTGAATCCATGTTCGGTCTCCAAAAAAATTCCCCTGAACCTCCTGATTATCATTAGCTTAGCTGCTTAGGGCCAGTTGTTTACTATATAACAAGAGTAAAAGTTTTGCTTAACTTTGTTTTTCTACAAATTTCGCCCAAGCCTGCCTTTTCTGATTAGTATCTGAAATATCTAGCTCGTTACATTGCTCGCGGTTCTTTCTGAATATAAGAATGGAGCCAGCTATTGTCAATGTTCCTAGTCAATCATCAGTTACCTTTGTGATTTTGCCGGTGTTCATGGAAGACTGGCTCGTGTCCTAGAAATATTTCTCTAGCTGACGAACTATTTATTCATTGTGAAAATCAGTCTTCCATGTTCAATGAGTTTCTTTATCCTGATTTTCGCTCTTGGTAGCCGTCCAGCATTCCTGGACCTCCTGCGTTCTTAAGACCGTTCGTCTTACTTTCTGAAGGCATTGATTCGACTGATAGGAATTGAATAGGGAGGCGCATTATTAGTTCACACCAAGGTTACAAAATTCGGCGGATTTCAGCGAAATTTCGCCGAAATCTCGGATTTCGGACCCCAGCGAGTTTGTACAGAACGGTCGGGTTGAAAAATTTGAAAATGCTACAGTAAATTCGGTTTTTTCGGCGAGATTTCGCCGTTTGAAACCGTAATTTGATTTTTTTGGCCGGATCTGACCGGAATTATATCAATAAGTTCTCAGGAAGTGATCTTTAATGATAATATTTCAAAAAAGTTGGTTTTTGAGACTTTTTGGCATTTCGGCAGAAACACTCTCTGAATTTTAGAAAATTGAGGAAGCATTTTCATGCTATGAAAAATTTATGGGAGTATCAAAAGATATGTAGGATAATACATAAAATTTATTAAAAAAAATTAACATCATTTCGAATTTCAGTCAAAATGTTGCCGAAATTTCTAACTTCACGCATTGATAATCATCTAAATAATTTACGGCAAGGTTAATGATGCATCACGACCATCCAACAAAATTTTTGAAATTTAGTAACATACTTTCAACTATTTTCCGTCCAGACATCACCGATACCCGATTTTTTAAAAATTCCTCGAGGTTCAGCAACAACTGAAAATTTTATGGAAATATTATTCACATGTCAGAATCATGCTAACAAAATTTCAAATTTTTCTAACATGCTTTGTACCATTTTTCATTCAGTTCAAAACTGCCTGTCAGCATTTTATGATGACAGTCCCAATGTCTGAATTTTTACAAATTCCACAAGCTTCATAAAAATCTGAAATTTTTATGAAAACAATAACAATATGTCAGAACTCTCCACAAAAAATTTGAAAAAATTTCGCCGTCGTTTGGACCACTTTCCGGCATGTGCAAAACGGCCGAAATCTCGCCTTTTTCGGCTGAGATTTCGCCCAATTTCGCCGAATTTCGCTACTTCTCGGTTTCAAACAAGCCGGATTCAAATTTTGAATTTGAAATTCTGGACGAGATTCCTCTGAAATTACCGAATTTCGCCGAAATCTCGGTATCTAACCCACGACGGTATTTTATCCAAAAACGAAATCCGAAACCTTGGTTCACACTGCATATACATGGATAACTAATCGGGTTGACCCGTGAAGCCAGTCTTCTCCCAACGTGCATTTGATTGACCTGAGTTGCCAGGGAGGATGCCCATGCGGCCATGCCCATACGCCACACTCAAACCTCACACTGTTTCGAGGTGTCAGCTATTCAGCAGCAGACGCAGGGATGGCAGGCAGCCCAGGCTCACAAGTCACAAGCGGAGAGTAATGCACTGTAGATGGGAGCCAAGCTGGAATGCATATTGGCACATTGATGATGCGCCTATGGTACATTATCCAGCACGAAGCAGATAAAAAGGGTATAGGTCTCGATCCAATCATTATGTGTGGGTCAGGTGATAAATGGCAGCAGAACAAAAGATACTTTGATTGGGCCTCCGTACACGGTGACAGCTCAGGCGACCCAGGTTCATCTACGTCGATCCAACAATCTTAGTTGCACGATCTAAAAGCTCATGGATGGTGTTTATCTGCAGCGAACTGTTTTAAGAGTATATATATATATATATATATAGCTTTTGTTTTTTTTTTCAAACCTAACTCTCATACAAAAAAAAACCTCAAATATAGCCTCGAGTGGGTGTGAAAGAGTTGGCAGAGGACACATGTCCCTTGCTGCGCTATATAACCGTGATAGGAAGGTGATGAAGGAGAAGACCTACCACGGTAGAGCAGTATAGGAGCTTCTGCCGTAGCAGCAAAAGTTACCGCACTTGCCTGTCGCGGCAGGTCTTCTCCTCCTGCACCACCTCCCTACCTCAGTTGTATAGCGTGACAGGGGACATATGTTTTTATCAACTTTTCGCGCTCACTCGGAAGCTAGATTTTTATAAAAAATCGTACGAGAGCTAAATTCATTAAAAAAACGAAAGTTACAGGGCAGCGGCACACACTACCCTGCATTTGCATGCGTATCGGTGAGCGAGGAAAAACTGGTTAGTCAAGTCCAATGATAATTTTGAAATACAATGTGTTGATTGATCTGAGTAGAGCACTTTGCTGGACTAGCACTACGTACTACTTACTGTATGGCATGAAACGTATTTGAGACGTTTTACGACCCGTAAGATACTAAAATTATATATGGAGTAGTATCAAGTGATAAAAAAATAAAGAGCTTTGGCACACCTTAATATAAATTTAAGTTATTAATAGGTACAGCCATCCGGGCAAATAACCGCTGTATATCGTACTGATTGGCATCAAATCACTGTTGGTCCTACAGTATCGAACTCTGAATGCACACTCGTCAGCCATCATATATGTGTTGGAAAAATTTGCAATATTTTTAGTGTTGAGGCAAAAGTAACAAAAGACTAGAGATGCATAAAACAGTAGATAACACATTGTACTTCAGAATATGCTCAAGAATTGTATGGTAAAGGAATTGATTTATCACTCGAATTACTTACTATTGGGCTTGTTGAAGAAAAGGAAGCAGCGCAGACGTGGAAGTAGTCGATGTCGAGGAAGAAGCAGAGCGGTCGCGCTAATCTGCGCGCCAGAACCTTATTGCCGCCTCGTGCGGTGAACTCTGCGGCAATGGTTCGAGATACCGCCACCCTCCTTCACGGTGCACGCCGAGGAGGAAGGCTTGCCAGCAGTTCAACAACGCAACACAACAAGACAAAGACTTAGAGTTGAGGAGGAAGAATGGAGGAGGAATTCTGTATCTCTGTCCTGGACATCTACAGGAATTTATATACACTCTCACAAGAAACTGACCTCATGATGTTAGTTAAATGCGGCAGTTACTAGTAACTGACAAATAATGTCAATTAACTCACTGGTAACTGACTGCATAATGACACAAAATTCAAATATATGTTTAAATCGCATTTAAACAGATTAAATGGAGAGATAAATGCAGGGTTCAGTAAAACAAAAAGGTGAATTCAAAGTGTCAGATACACACACAAGTCACGCGTATTTTCACGCGAAAATACGCGAATGCGCGCGCGCGTGCGTGTTTAGCCACTGTCCACCCTACACCATTCTCATGCCAAGTGTAATTAATCAAGAGGTGGCAAGGACTCCACCTTTTAAATTGTCTTTCCTCCACTTGACTAGGCAATATGGTACTAAATCATGCATGCTTTGGAATTAAAGGAAATGGGCCACCCAATAGGCCAATTTCTAACAATATGTTGGTGAGTTGGTTTAATGGACTTGAAGGTGAATTTGACATCGAAGACATTGGTGGTATATTTCAGTGTATCTGCACAACGTATTGCGATTGGAGAGGACTAGATCGGTCCGCTGCGTTGCACAACATTGTTGCTTCCTTGGATAGCATCTAATGAACACTGCATGTATGCACCACAATAAACTCGGACGATTATTACTAGCAGATCGAATTAATAGCGGTAGAGTGGGTTCAGCACATTGTTGCTGCTGCCACCGAGCAATGCTTCCTCTGCAGGTTGCCCTTCGCTTTTTTCCCTCTCTTTTTGCTTGCCACTGGAGCAGATGCAAACACAAATACACAATGTTGCAGGGACTACAGGGCCACAGGCTTTCAAATTTGAGGAGGGGCTTTGAAATTCCAACTGGAACGCACATCAGTGTGTCGATGGTACAGTGCAGATAGATGAGCAAAATTTATCTTCCCAAAGTGCACCTTCCTCCTCACACTGCCCAACTAGCATCCCTGAGCTCGTCAGTCGTCACTTGCTACCGAATCATATATACTTACTCGGTTTACTTGCAGGCGTAGTGGTCTGTTCCAGCAAATGCAGTAGGGACTCTCAATTTTTTTATTCGTTTCCCTGCACGGCTTAGCTTAGCTAAAGCTGATTCGGTCCCTTCGTTCCAGCTTTAAATTATGCAATTTATGGATTATAGCCAACTAGCTTACTGGAGAATCTGGTCGTTCGGTAGTCCGTCCGAGAATCTGATGGGCTGAGGAGCTCGGCAGACGGAGGAGTTGGCTGGCGGAGGGACCAGCAGGCGCCGGAGCTCGACGGACGGAGGAGTCAGCGGGTGGAGGAGCCGGCGGCGGGAGGGGCTGTGGGTGGAGGAGCCGGCGGTCGGGGGGACGGTGAAGCTCGGGCGTGCGTGTGACGGAGGAGCTCGGCGGTTGCGCGAACGAAGGGGTGTCGGACTGGCAAACTGGCAGCACTGGAGGGGCTGAGGTCCGACGGAGGCACGAGCGGTGACTAGGGGCTGCGCGGAGGGGTGGAGTGGGCGGTGAACAACCTGCGCAGAGGCATCGGCGGACGGAGGGGGATGAAGCGCACAAGAAGAATCAGTAGAATCAATCAGCCCGCCACTTCTGATTTTATGTGTAAAAGATGATTTTGTTTCTTAGAGAAGCTATCTAGAATCCTACTGTTCACTGTACAATCTGTTTTTATTTTAAGAAGAAGCCGTATTTAAACTGAAACGAAGTGCCTCAGAGTTTCAGTGTAGATTAACCGAACCCCGTGATGCCAAACAGTAATCGCTATTCGCTAATTAGGGTCTCCAACTCCACTGCAATCGTTCGTTTACCCTCGCTAACTCGGGACGCTTCCAGGCTTTCTCCGACACACGTGGACCACGCAATTTCTGTAGCACATTGAACCCTGCCCTGCCTTTCCTGCAGGAGACAAAGCCGCCAGCTCATGCTCGTCTCTCCACTCCACACGTGCGCAGCTCCGCATGCCCTGTACGCCGCCAGCCAGCCGCTCGCTCAGTTGCAATTTGCAAAGCTGCGAAGGTTTGCCCTATTTGGCTACATTATACGTTTCTTTTCCACGTTTAGATATCTTACGAATAAAATATAAATCCAGTCACTTTCTCAACTGTAGAAGTAACGGCAAATTAGATAATAGGCTCAGATACCACGGTACATAGGTGTGGTAGGTGAATCGCTGTTTTCGTGGTCGGAGAGTGAATTATTTTTGCTAAGGCAGAATTGAAAAAATAATTGTCAGAGCTTAAAAAAGCTAAGGATTCCAAAACTGCTGCCATTACTACAAATTTTACGTTTCGGCTTGAAAATTCTCGAGCTTTGCTGTACCTCTCGTGCAGTAGTGTTTGAAGTGGACGATGGAATAGCGTTGCAGGCCAATGATACACCTAATGCCCCAAAGATTCGAGTTAGTTTACTGCTGTCTCTCTGTGGAGACTGGAGAGTAATCCGTGCTCGCCGTTTTGAGTCCTCGGTCCTCGCCATCATTAAACAGGCTTGTTTACAAAACATAACACGAGAAAGAAAAAACTTCTGGAAAACAAGCAAAGAAAACATACAAATACATGGCACTAAACACACGTGGCTGCTGCTCGGTCTGTACACCTGGGACAAGCTAAGCTAATCATACAGCAGCAGGACACCATCCACTAGACTCGATCGCGCCGTATCACCGGCGCGAGAGCGAGTCCCAGAGCTCCGTACACCGGCGGCGGGCGAACCCGACACGGCCGGCGTCCACGTCGTACACCACCTCGAAGCCCTGCTGCTGGAAGTTACCCAGCGTGCCGGCGGGCCCACCTCCGTCGTTCTCTCCGGCACCGGACGCGGCAGCATCCCCGCCGTTCATCAGCATCAGGCACCCCACGTCCCTTCCCTCCTCGCTCTTGAACCCCATGAAGTAGTTCCTCCGCGGCAGCGCCACCGTTGCGTTGCCCCGGAAGTGGAGCGCCAACGGCGGCACGGCGCGGTTAGCGGCCCGGTCTGACGCGGTGTAGTAGTAGCAGGGGGTGAGGCCCGTCTGGGCCTCCGCGGCCTCGGCTCGCGCGAACCTCGCCGCGGCCATCGCGCGGCCAAACTCCTCGGTCACCCGCGCGTACGTCTCCGTCGGCAGCATGGTGAACGTCGTGCCGGAGTCCACCACCATCCCGCCGTTCCCGGCGCGGTCGACGTATCCGAGCTCGGGACGGGCCTGGATCCTTGCTGCGCCTACCGAGACCGCCTCGAGCGCCACCGAGTAGTAGTACGGGTGCTTCGGGTTGTGCAGCAGCGGCGTGTAAACGAACTCCGTCTCGGAGGCGCCGACCCTGGGGGTATCCGGGCTGCGGCCCAGGATCAGCGGGCTGGGCCGGAAGAGCCGGTCGGCGCGGAAGGAGTGGGCGACGAGGCAATACGAGAACCTGCCGGAGAGCGCCGGGGCGAGCTGGGCAGGGAGCGAGAGCGGGCCGCGCCCGAACCCGGCCACCCCGACGGGCTCGCCAAGCGCCGTGTGCGCGCACGCGAAGGTGAAGTTCTCCACGGCCATGGACGCGGCCAGCCCGACCCGCCCGCGCCTCAGGTGCGCGACGAGGCTGCCGTCCCCGTACGCGTAGTACAGCGGCGGGCACGCGTGGGACGCGCACGAGTCCGTCTCGATCGCGTCCAGCGGGCATTTCGCCGCGGCGCAGAGGTCGGCGGTGGGCACCGAGGAGTGCGCCGCGGAGCAGAGCCGCGACGCGCAGGAGATGCGGCGGGAGTCGAGCGGCGGGGGGAGCGGGCTGGAGTTGTTATTGGGCGTGGGCTTGCCCTCGCAGAGCATGCACGTGAAAGGGGCGCAGGGGAACCAGACGAGGTCGCTGCCGGTGTCGAGGAAGAGGGACACCGGGGTGGCGGTGGAGGGCGGTCCCACGGAGAGAGACAACGTGTAGTCGCTGCCCGGGGCGAGCGGGAGAGAGAGCTGGCGGTGGCGGGGAGGAGGCCTGCGGTGCGGGCTGCGCGCGCGGTGTCGCGCCGCGGAACGGAGGGACGATGACCGGATGAGGTGGTGGACGGAGGTGTCATTGGTCGGGCGAAGGGAGGAGAGTGTGTTGGTGAGCGGGAGGAGCAGCCCGTGGCATTGCCGGAAGGAGGAGACGAGCAGAACGAGGAAGCAGAGGAGGCGCATGGCGTGGCGCTTTGCGTGTGACGAAACCCTCGGGTTTTTGGCCTCGCCGTGGGTGGTTTTGGGCGGTTTTAGAGTGGGTTTTTGAAGGGAGGTGGGAGTACGTGGGGACGGTTTAAAAATTGTGTGAATCGCGTGGGGGAAATCCACCCAGAGCGGCGCATGGAGCCATGGACACGCAGGCCAGGCGCAGCTCGAACGCTTGGTTTGGAACTTGCAAGGACACGTCTACGTGCTGAGACGGCGGGTGGATTTGAGTCACGGGGCAACGAGTTTTGTGCGGATCAGGATGGGAATTGGGAAGTCTTTAGGTTTCTTTTGGCCTTATTAGTTATTACATATTTTTTTTAAATCTAGCTCCTTACCAATAAAATTACAAAAATAGTCTCGTCTCGACTGTGAAAGCAGCGGAGACAGGTATACGGTGTCAGGTGTCTGAGTCGCTACCGCACTAGGGCACCACGGCAGGACCTTTGCTATCGTGCCACCCCACTACGTGCTGCCTACCTCGGCAACTGCTTGCTGAGCTGTGGCAACCTCAGGAGTGTGTCCGCTACTTCAGCAAGTTTGTTGTCGCTGTGGGTTTGCCTGCTGCTACAGCGGTTGACTGTGGTGCAACGGGGTTGAGCACCTACCGCTAAATGGGTTTGATATGCGACATGTGTCATATATCGCTGTTTCAGTGATTGAGAAACGGTTATTTTTCTAATTTTATTCGTATAGGTGGAATTTTTTTAAAAAATGTTCGATCAAGCTAATTAAGCAAGGCTTCCAGAATGGGGAGGCACAGAGCACAGGGGCGGTTTTTTACGGGTGAGATACTGAGATGGACGCATGGCGCGACAGTAGTGACACGGCCAGGGGCGGAGGGAGAGGTGGCCCGGGCCCAGATCTTAAAATTCCTGTATTTCCGCGATTTTTAGCTACTTTCATTTATATTAATATTATTTTATCCTTGTATAGCTTATTTGGTCTCCCCTCAGTCTAAACACCATGGTTCATCTCATGGTAGCCGGCAGGGACGCGAGATGTGATTGATGCTTCTCGACGGAAAACGATGGCAGGTTATCTATCATGCGGTACCAGTGCTCTGCACTGCATGTACGCATGCATGATGAACCCTGGAAGGCTGAAACTTGGAGCTACAGCCTACCAGTATGTCTCTTTGTATCTTCTGTCAAATATACTACGCCAGCAAGTATACTTGAAAGTGCAATTATTTGCACAGTTTGTGTTGCATCGATACTTTAGGTTAAGAATCGAAGATTAATACACCACCGAGCACGTTCTTTTACTCGAATAACTGTTGTTCAAGACAAGAGCAATTAAACTCCAGATAGCTGTTAAATCAAAATAAAAGGCATACTAATCAATTATCGGGGACCATTGCAATAGCGCTTATCATTGTTTCTGTGGATCGGACTCAGTTCTTGACTGCACCGATCAAATCAACCTACTACTGCACCTCTTGTTACCTTTTTCAATCTTTCCGTTCTGTATAAACAAAGCCATAGTAGCACTAATGAATCATTGAGATGGTCAGTTGATCTAGCTAGGACAAGCTAAGATAGGGAGAATTGGTGAAGACAATCATGAGAAGACGAACAAATAAGTGCCATAAGAGCCGGAAGGGCCACAATCATAAACTGGGGACCTCAGCGAATTGGATTAGTTAGAGTGAGCTTTTTCTTCTTAATAGTGTTAGTTCATGGAATTATTAGGCACCACCGTGGCAGCATTATCATGAGATTCAGTGAGCTGGACTCGATAAGTAACCAGCTTAGACATAAAGCACAAGGATTTGCGTTGTTTGATTAGGATGCATCCCGCCCTCGTCAATCGTAATATTGTAGTCTATACACTTCAGTGAAGAACGAGGTCAAGTAGGTCTGTGAGCAATCTTGCATGTACTGCTGGCTGAATCCAAGTTTTGAAAGAGCCAAGTAAAGGCCTGTGAGCTATCTATGGACTGTAGGCAAGAAAATGGAGTAGTTATATAGGATTCTTGATTTGTGCTAGCTTCACTGGCATCCGCAGTGGTAGAGGAGTGCCATCTTAGCATTTGTTTTGACGCGTTCGTTTCATACGCGAGGTAGGTACACACATCTTAACTCGTAAGGCAAAGAAGCCGTCATTTGTCTGGCGCCCATAAAATTTGTCTTTACAAAATTTAGTCTCCTCTCGCTCGAATTCTCAAGACTAGCCTCTTCGTGTCGCCTGTCGCGTTGGAGGAGCTAGGTAGCTTCCGCAGCAGCAAATAGGTCCCACTTGGTTTGAGCGGAAGGAATAAGCAGTCACCTTTCACGCTTGATTGCCATGGAAACAATTTGGAGGATCCTCCGGTGCTTGGCTGCCGTGGAAACAAATGGAGAGGCTTTTTTCGTGTTTGGCCTCTACAGAAGAGCACGAGATTAATTAGTAACTTAATTAAGTGATTTATCAAGAAATATGATTAAACTAATGATTAATATAGTGGATTGATTCCTACTGTAGAAGGGGAGCGCGACAGCAATCTTAACGTAGCAGTATTCCTGCTAAGCTCTCTGAACGTAGAAGGCGACTCGTGGGAGACTAAATTTGAAAATAATTTTAGGGAGAAGCTATATTTAAAACAACGTTCGCCACAATACTAAAAAAAGCAAAAAAATTCTAAGAGAAACCATACTACAGGTCAACGCAAGGTTGCAGCCTTACAGGCACGCTACAATCACCGCACCAACGGCAGTAGCCATGCCATGACATCTCTGCTGCTAAGAGTTCACCGTCCTTTTGGTGGTGAATGAATGACGAGACTGCTACTAACAATACTAATTGCACGTCGTACCTAGGGAGTAACAACAGGCACAACTAATTAACTAGGTGTCTTTTCTAGTAACCTTCGGTCCGCGACGTCTCCTGTTGAGCCACAGTAGACTGAAACCCGAATAAGAATTCGAATTTCAAACCACATCAAAAATCCTGCGAAAACGCCGAGGAGATAGGCGGCAGAACGAGACAATCGTTCGTGCGAGTAGCTAGTGTACGGCTGGGGGGGCCATGCACTACCTACGTTTCCATAGCACAAGGGAAAAGGATTCGTGGGCCTTGCTTTCGCTGTTCCACAGGCCACCGTAAGGGAAAGGTCGGAGCACAGCAGGTCAGCAGCAGCCAAATTCGCAAGCAACGCAGAGACAGCGAGGACGTTGTCATCTTCCTCCATCTCGTCTCCCCTTCTCAGATTCCCATGCTATTTACCATGACATGGACTCGTATGCGGCGTAGGGCACCAAGGACGACGGCATGTGGGGGCTTCCATGGCAGTGGCGAACGGAAGGAAACAGCAAGCTTTGGTATATAGGGGCTTTAGGGACATGAAAAGATGTGAGCGTTCGCTGACCTCCTCTCGATATGATGTGATGACAGTGGTCGGACGCTGACTGGTGAACAGCTGTGGAGAGCTGGGTACGTGCCGTAGCGCCGAGGGGTCCCTGCCGGTGCCGATAGGCGATTGCCTGGCTAGACAGAGTCCATCGCCGCAAATGCAAAACAGAGAACCTATCAAAGGCCATGGTAAGTTGATGAGGTATACAGGCTCTTGACTCGCGCGTCCAGCCGGATTCTGGTCATCTGGTGTGGGAGTTGGATCGTCTTTAACACCACCTGGTTTTGAAGACTAGCACGAGCAATTATCTGAGGGACGTCGAGGCGTCGCTGTCGTCTAGTGTATACTGTTGGGTTGCTTCACGCCACTTCTGCACAAAAGTTGGCTGCGAACTCCAGCATAGTGGTACGCCCTGAACAGCATGGACAGAAAGCTCCTGTTCATACCTAAATTTCTCTGAAGACTAAAACTCGCAGCGATTATTAGCCTTTGCCCGTAGCTGATGAGACAGATGAGGAAAAAGAAAGGTAGAGGCAAAAGGAAAGTGACATGACAGTCACTGAAAATTGCCCGTCTCTGCGTGCATTGAAAACGAACGAATAGAAGTATTGGTTGGAGCTGCAAGAAAGATACAGAAGTGGAGTAGAACACAAATGGAGGTGCTTCCATGCTTTTCCTTTTGACAGTTGCACAAATATTAAAACATGAATGAATGGTAGATGGTGATTACTTACCTCTTCGTCTGCTTCAAGATTTGTGCAATTTGTATTAGGAGGGAAAGTATTGAAGCATTGCTCATGGAAGTAACGTTGTCATTTTACCTATGTCAGATATCACAAATTGGCTCATGGCACATGAGACCTGCAGCTACCTTACCTTTTCCCAGGATAAGAAAGCTGAATACATCATGCCCTACAATCTAAGCAACGCAAACGATCCTTTTGGTGGTTGGATATCTGCAGTATGGTGTTGGACTGTTTGTGCTGTTGATCTTTCAGAATCGCGAGAAAACTAATTTTGTAAAAGGTGTAAGACTCGTGTTTGCTTTTGAATAAAGCAAAAGCAAGAAGCGTCACATTATTAATTGTTTGCGTATAATCAGAAAGTGACTAATTTGCTCTCTCGCTTTAGGATACAAAAGAATCATGATCACCTTGTTTCCTGCTTGCCTGTTGGTACTTGGTGGTGGGGGCAAATACAAACGGCTGCATTAGGTTCAGAAAAAAAAAAAACATGTTATGGGGAATCGCATACGAAAGGAAAAAAAAATATGTTTTGGGGAATTGCATACGATAAATCCAATATGATGTGTGGTAACACAAATTGTATGTTACTAAGAAGTATTCCCACCCAAGCCAAAATAATATTCATTGTGGCAGGTGGGAAACAGATTTATAGCAGGTATAAGACACTACGACTTCAGCGGGATGATAGCAACATTAAACAACAATGAGTCTGATTAAGTGATGCGAAGCAAACACAGAGCGAATGTCAGCGCTGGCATAACATCTGTTCTGTTTTTGAGTTCTTAGTCACAGTTTCCATCAAGAGTCCTCTGTCTTCAAAGTTCTGTGAAGGCCCAATGTTGTGTTTACACAGCTATGACTTGCACACTATTTGATCGAGAGAACTACAGTTCTTAAAACGCGAGGGATAGGTTATCAATACTTTTTGAACCTGTTAACGTTAGCTCGCCTAAACTTTCCATGCAAGTTGTGGTGTTGCCCCCCTATTCAAATTTCCAATACATTAAAACAAAAGTGCAGGTTGACGTCCAGAAATGTTAAGACTGATTCGGTATACAATTTCAGACCATGCCTTTCCAGCAATCCAAACAGTAATTATGATACACATCGCATACAAATGATAATGCAAGGAAAAAAAAGGGTAGAGCACAGTGTAAACAAGCAGGAATAGCTTGTGCCCGTCTAAGCATTCGTGCTAACTGTAGACTTCTGCTTGTGGTTTTATTCTTTCCAGTAGCTTCTCAGCTTCAACAAAACCTCCTAAGGGACCTAGAGGTGTATATTTTACTTGCCTCCAACTGTTAAAATGAGGCGGTATAAATGGTTTCCGATGGGAAATAATAAATGCCATTTAAAAAAAAAAAGAGCATAAAGCCCTGTAACTTGCGTACCTGGGAATAAATGGCAGTGCCAGGCAGTGAAGATGAAGGTGATCAACACTATTACATGGGGGCTGATGAAAACCAAATCTACAAGATAGGCCAAGAATACAAGACAGTAGACAATAAGAACGCTCAATAAGTCTTGTGATAATAGAAATGAATGTTAATGTTACCATCATATGAGACTGTTTTCAAGCTGATATAGAACAAATAAATTTCTTTCGGCAATACCTGTGTTCCTTAGAATTGGGAGCATCTCGATTGAGCAAATCTATTCCCACCTTCACCATGTGACTAACTGAAGGGGAAAAAATGTTGTAGTTCACCAAGCAGTCCGAGTTGCCTTTCATGAAATGCAGTAGCAAGCCAGGGTTACATGAAGCAAGAAGCTACAGAACACCCACCTAACTGGTGATCTTCTTTGGTTCTCTGGAGATTTTTTACAGTTGGTATGTGCTCGATTGGTATGACAAGATAGTGCCTGCAAACATCACGCAACGCAAGACACTATTAGACAAATCTTCAAGCAAAGAAATTGGGCGTGCACAAGTTGATCAGATAAATAATGGACCGATAGTACCATGTGGTAGTGGATAGTAGAACTGAAATCACACTTGGTGCTAAGACTAAATCAAGGGCGAAATCACTCTGGCATGTCAACGGCTCATGAGTCATGAAAGACAATGCAAGCAAGAAGTGCTCAACATATTTCTGTTTTCTTTGCATTAAGTATACAAGGGTGCTCAGAATGTTTGATTGATGTTACTAACCACAGCAACAAATTTATTTTAGTGACTTATCAATCTTCAATTGTAAACTATGCCATATCTCATATGTTCTGTAATATGTGTAAATATAGATGTACAATTCTAAAGATATACAGTATATTGTTTACGTCACTCATCTGCATAAGATAGCAAAACACAATGATAACTTGTTATACAAAAATTAGAGATAATTTTCTTGCTAGGAAAGGTGGTGTTTCTCCGCACATTTGCAAAGTTAGTATTGACCAACAGGAACATGCAAATAGGTATTCCTCAGCTACTAGGTTCTCCAAATGACCTCTTGGCGTTCTGGAGTACACCCAAACTCATACAACATTTAAGATTAGATTGATCGGCATTCGGCAATACTGATAAACACTCAAAGTCAAAATTCGATATATCTCTCTGAAAATGAGAGATAAACATAAAAATTGAAATTTCTAACGATGAAGGTAAGGTGTCCAAGAAGGCCTACAGGCCAATGGTTTCAAGATCTCACAATAACACTTCGCAAGGAGCAACTAAGCGATAAGGTTGATACAATCAAAATTTAAAGAAAAATAACTTATACACATTAGCTAGCATACAGAACAACAATCTCCAAGCCACCAACTAAAGATATCCACCTTGCATTACTTGTATAGTGGTAAATTCAATCTAAATTAGATTGCCCGCCATGCTCACCAGGTGTTCGACGAAATGAACCCAAGCACTACTGCGTCCGATGATATGTAATAACAACACATCTAGATCAACCCCTACGACACGACGCTGTATGAACATACTGCAAAGACATCAAGTACCTGAACGCCGACGGGTTGATGTCCTGGAACGCCACGACCTTGTCATCCTGCGCACAAAAATAAGGCCACATGTTTAGCAAGCAAATCAACGGGCGGAAGCGTTTAGATCGGAGACGGTGACGGGGCGGGGTACGGAACGGAGTAGAGGAGGGCGGTGGTCGAAGTTGGGGCGCGGCGGGCGATGGCGCAGAACACGCACCAGCTGGCCATAGGCGTCCGCTCTGATCTCTTCGCCGCGGGGCCGCTCCGGAAGCAGAACGACTTCTTCATGGCACCTTCGACCTTCCACTGGCGGGGGATAGGTAGGTGAGTGGGCGAGGCCGACGCGGCGTGGAATTGACTGCTTCAGCGCCGCACCCGGACGCGGCGGCCGTGCTCGTGGGATGCCGTCGTCGTGTCGATCGTCGGGAGCGTACTGGCTGTCTGGCTTTCCCGTGTGATTCCACGGCCCACACAATGTCACAGTGGTGTCCAAACGGCCCGCTTGATACGGTACGGCTTGTTTCAGCCCGACTAGAAAACAGATCGGGTTGCGCTCGCCTACGTGCTTGCGCTGAGGACGTAGCCTAAGCACGGTGCTATCTTGTGCCATGCCGTACCGTCATGGGTTTAAACGGGTTATGTCAGACCGAGGTCGGGCTGTTTTGGCGCCAAAAATTGAAAAAAAATATCAAAAAAAACAAAAAGAAAAAGGAAATTTGAAAAATTGTAAAAGTTTCAAGTAATCTGAAGTTGCATGGTGTCGGATGTCGATCACGGGAATGCATGTACCCGGAGTTACCGGAATTGAAGAGGCCGAAGTCGCGGAGCTCTTATATAAGAATGGCTAAGGAGAGAGAATGGCCTCTAGTGTTATTGGCACAAGTATTTTAGAGAGTTGTTTCCGGTCATACGATGATAGAGAAGGCCGTGGATGCTGTTGCGAAAGAAGTAGGGTAATCCAGCTGTAGTCATACATCCTTATTGAGTCAAGATGTGGGTGAGAGGGAGGACACAGTGCAAGATGAACAAGCTGATGCTTCCTTACCACAGATGCAAGGACCCATAGGTATTGCAGATGAAAGGGAACATATAGAAGGGTTGGTAGAAAGAATAGAGGTAGAGGACCGGGAGTACGAGGCTTTATCTGATGATAACATTTGCGTTGATGGTGAGGTTCGATGCGATGAGCATTACCCTGATGAGTGGGAGGACAACCAATTCGAGAATGTAGCAGTGAATGACGGTGAAAGTGTTGAATGGTGGAAACGAGGTGCAATTAGGGGCAATTTACAAAAGTAGGAGGTGCAAGAGGCTGTGAATGAATGTGCAGTGTTAATGCGGAGACCATTTAAGGTTGATAAGTCATCACCACAGATTTATGACGTCAGGTGCGAGATAGAGGGGTGCCCATGGCGTGTTCATGTGTACCAACCTAAGTGGGACATCGTTTGGAAGTGCTCCATAGTCGTTCTGCATACATGTATGATGACAAAATCTATGCAATTGCATAGAAACATTTCTTCATGCTTCGTTGCAAACATATTGTACGGAGAGATCATTGGCAACATGGATCTTGAGTCCCGTTCTATTATACTTGTAATAGAGCAGAGATTCCAGTACACCGTAAGCAATGCGAAGGCCTGAAGGGCGAAGCAGAAAGCCCTTTAAGTTAGGTTCAATACGTACGAAGACTCATACCAGAACGTGCCCGGCATGCTTCAATCCATTCAAGGGAAGAATGCTGGGATAATTATGGATATTTTTTAGTAGCATTCACAGTGCTTCCTAGGGAAGATGGTTCTGAAGAGATTTTTCGTATTCGATGCGTCCATCAACGCATTCAGATATTGCCGACCGTTGCTTTGCGTGGATGACACATTCTTGACTGGGAAGTACAAGGGGTAGATTTTGACTGCCAATGGAGTATATGCCAACAATCAGGTTCTCCTCGTCATGCTGGCTTTTGTGGAGAGTAAGAACACATATAGCTGGCTTTGGTTTCTGAGGAACGTGAAAGTCGAAATCATCGGCAACCGACCTCGGGTTTGCGTAATATATGATCGTCATCCTGGGTTGTTGAAGGCAAATCTGCAATTGCAGCAAGGTGAAGACGAGCCGACTCCATGGACAGATTTGCAGAGCAGGTGGTGCAAGCGGCACATGGGGGGCGAACTTTTACAAGCAATTCAGAAACAAGACTTTAACAAAGCTGTTCAAAAGGTTGTGCGATAAGAATTAGCAGCAGAAGCTCGATTCGCTATGGACAAAGCTAGACAAACTAACAAGGAAGCATACAACAGAGGCCGCGAAGAATCGGACTCCGAGCGCGGAAGAGGCCCTCGTAGCGCTTCATGACTTACCTACGGACCCTCCGCAATTGGTTAGGAGGACTGGAAGGGCGACGAAGTGCTTCTCCGAATGAATTAAAAATGAGCCAATGGAGAAGTGGGCTTTGCTTTACAACACGGACGGTGTAAGGTACAGTGTCATGATGACTAACCTGATAGAGGTGTAAAATTAGGTGATGAGGGGTCTGAGACCCCTTCCTTTTGTTGCTATAGTTGAGGGAGTTCTTCGTGAGATTACGAAGTACTTCGTGAGATTACGAAGTACTTTGTGGATCACCGAGCGAAGGCATTGGTTGCCATGAATAATTCTATCGTAAAGTATTCAAATATAATCAGTGCATACATGGAAGATAAAGCAAAAAAAGGGGAGATGCACAATGCGTTCAACATGGGGTCGAGAGAATTGTGTTTCGAGATATTGTGTAGGGACAACGACGGTCGTGGGATGAACCGCGATAGAGTTCTACAGGAGTGCACCCTTAAGAGGCAGAGTTGTTCCTACACATGCAACAAGCTCCTTCTGTTACACAGGCCTTGTGCACACGTAATAGCTATATGTTCCACCATTCGTATGGATCCGAGCATATTCATGGATCAATATTTCATAAAGGAGGCGGTGACTATAACTTAGAGCGAAGAAATGTATGGTATCGGTGGTTCCGAACATCGATAGGCTTAAGTGAGTTGGACGACGCCAAACAAGATGTATTCGGAATGATATAGACGCTGCGGAATGTGGCTGTCGAGTGAAGAAATGCTTCATTTGCAATGAGACGGGGCATACTTTCAAGTATTGTCCAACGCTGAGCCAGAACTGAAGTGTTGTGTAAACACTGATATATGTCAGTTGTAATGTAATTTATTGGTATATTTTTACCCTTTGGATATTACGGATGTATTTGAATAGATTTGATATTTTTGAGTAATGTTTGTGCTGAACAGATTTGATATTACGTTCGATGTTTGATTTATGTGAATGTGTAAATGCATTTTGTTTGTGCTAAAATGATGTGTGCATGTCATGTTTATATTTCCATGTTATTTGCTAACTTATTTTTATTTGTATGATGGTTTTTTACTTGAAATGGTGATAGAATTAGGTAACGCACATAGATGAACTGATGTCTATCTATCTAGCTGTAGTTTAGCTATGCTTGATGACGACATACCACAGGGTAGTTTCGACGACGTGGAATGTGCACACGTCACGCTTGTCGTCCTAGCAGAAACTCTTCCAGCCCTCTCCAAACAGGTAGCAACTGTTGTTGTATAGAACACCATGTACCTGCCATGACCTGGTGTTGTCCAATAAGGTCTCGAAAGTAATCGTGCAACGTTTATATAGCATGATTGAGTTCCATAAGGCTGAAGCTATATACTGCAAGAATTGAAAGTGAATTGGTTCGAACACAAATTTCTTCAGTTTCAATGCTTGCAGTATGTAGTTTCAGCCTTTTGAAAATCGATCGGGCTTTGCAAACATTGCACGATTACGCTCAAGACCTCATTGGACAGCACCAGGTCATGGTAGGTGCGTGGTGTTCCATACAAGAACAGTTGCTACCTGTTTGGAGAGGGCTGAAAGTGCTTCTGCCAGGATAACACAATGACGTGTGCACCTTCCACGTTGTTGAAACTACCCTGTGGCATGTCGTCATCAAGCATAGTTAAGCTACAGCTATATAGATAGACACTAGTTTTGTCGTCATTTCAAGTGGCGACAGAGTTATGTCGCCTTTTCAATTAGCGATAGAAATCTCTTGCGATTTCAATTGACGACAAAACTCTGTCGCTAATCAAACTGGCGACTGAGATCCTACGCGGCGTCCACATTATTAAATCACCTTTCAGAATGGCGATTTAACTCTGTCGTCATTCTGAGTAGCGACAGTAGCCTACTTCTTTTTTTTCTTATTAATTTTGTAATTTTTAATTTTTCATGTATTATTAAAAAAATCCCAATGTTGCTTTGTAAGTAACGGTTGACTATCCTGTCTACGATAGTTCGTGTTAATAAAAAAGTGCTCTTATAGAGTATGAGTGACTTAAGCACCAAGTTAGTAGAATTCCATCTAACAGGCATATCCAAATCAAACTTACATGGACGTACCTCCATTGCAATACAATAGATCTTATATGCTTCTACTCGTTGATTAGGATTATTTAAGAAAGATATTGCAGTACGAAAAAGTTCAACGTATGGGTCTAACCTCTTCAAACTAGATTTAACTATAAGATTAATAATATGGCAAACACAACGCTAATGTAACAAAAAAGATTCAGCATACGAATTAAAAAGCAGAGTAAGAGTGTTCATTGCAGAAGTATTTACTGCAATATTATCTAATGTTATTGCAAAAATTTTATTTGTAAGACAAAATCTTCCACAGCTATTACAATACAATCACCCATATTCTCACCGGTGTGTGCTACGTTAATTAATTTGAATCCTATTATTCTCTTCTCTAGTTGCCCATTATTGTTCTTGTAATGAGAAATTACACTAAGGTAATCCTCTTTAGCCCTACCACTCCATATGTCTGATATCAAAGACACAGAAAAAATACAGGTATTAAAGAGCTCTTTTAGCTTACTATGATAATTATTATAGTATTTAATCAGATCTCTAGTTGTTGTCTGTCTAAAAATTGTAGAAAACCTAAGATTATGAGTAGTCCTAACATATTTTTCAAATATTGGTGACTCACCAAAGTTTAAAGGTAGATCTTGATAAGCGATTAAATGACCAAGAGATTCACGAGCTACCTCGGGATTGTAGTCCCAGTGACGTACCATACCGTTGGGATTGTATTGCAGCTGCGTCTGTCTCATAGCCAATTTTGTTTTTTTTCTATAGCTCTTAGCATGTCTCTTCAATTGCCCCGTTTCACCTGAAGATTTCGTAGTTAATTTATGCTTACAATATTTACAAATAGCATACTTGCTCTGAACGTCGTCTGGTGTCTCGAAAATCTGTTTGAAATCTTCTTAGACTCCCGATGTATTGCGTCTTGATTTTTTACCTCGGTGATCGCTGACGCAGTAGCACTTGTAGAGCCTGAGGATGGTACAGGTATTGCAGCTTCTTCAGATTGATAGGATGCAAGCAGCTCCTCGGGTGAAATCCCGAAATCAAAAGCTGGGAAGGACGCAAAATTCTAGTGCTCCATAAAGAAAACTATAAGAAATAATTACGCTATTATTAATTTAATCTCATTGGAAATAATAAGGACAATGAAAAATTAAATCACTATTCTTACCTTGATTTCTTGACAGAAGCTGGAAGCCGGATTTCAGATTTTTGTCAAAACTATTTTAAATTTTGCCAAATTATCACCAAGAGCAAAAGAATTTTTATAAGAGAATGCAGAGTAGAGATTGCAAGTTTACTTATGTGGACATGAGGGGGGCTGCTCCTTATTTACAGAAAAAAATTTGGGATTTTTTTCATATTTTTTCAAAAAAATTTAAGCCTTCAACGGCTAAAAACGACTATATTTTAAATAAACAGGCTAAACCGGCCATACCGTGCCTGAACCGCGCTGTGTTGTGCCGGTCCACCGTGCCGGGGTACTGGTCCAAGCACGACCCAACTAGTTAGGTTGTGCCGACTGGGCCATACCGGGCCGCGGACCGGCCCGTTAGGCACGGCCAATCTGGCCATCACTGCACAATGAAACGGCTTGGCAATGCATGTGCTTAGGCCCAGTCATCAGTAGGCCGGTTTTTTTGTTGGGCCAGGAAAGCTAGAAAGCCCAGCTCGTTTTAGCAATTTTTATTTCTGCGTTCTTTTATGGTCCGGTTGTTTAGCCTAGATTTTTTAACTTATATTTTAATGCTAGTTTTTTGAAACTTAAACGGCTTAAAAGCAGTCCGTTTTTATACACGGCAGAGATAAGCAATTTTACCCTAACTTCAATTTCATCAGTCTAAAACCAACCCTTGATAAGCCGTTATATTTTGCCATGACAGTACAGTCCTATAAACAAATGGCATAATTGTTTGTATTGGTCAAACTTGTAAAAAAGTTAATTATTGATGAGAAGAGGAAGAGAAATGTTCCGCCATTACGCACGTTGGAGGTGAAAAATTTAGGATCTGTTTGTTCCAGCTTTGGATTATCTAAAATTAAGCCGATTCTGGATTGTGGTTACAGAGAAGCTGGTTCTTCAAAAGCTGGAATCCAAAATCACATATGAAGTGGATTGTAGATTCTAGTGTATATGGGTGGACTGGATTGTGAGAATTGGATTATAGAATCGGATTGTTTATTTTTTATTCTATTTTTGAGACCAGATTCCAGAATTAAAAACTAAAACAAATATTCCCTTAATCTTCCCTTTTTTCCTTGGCGAGAATTGAATACTTAACACGCGAAGAAACTTAGCCGTGAGAAGGTTCAGTTCTCTGCCACAACTGTGAGCCACGACCTAAGGGCTTGGCTTGACGGGGGTAGGTAGTAATCCAGACGTGTACGTTGGACGGAACGGAATGTTAGGTTAGCACGACTGCCAGTTGGTCCATCTGGCTCAACCACGTTGAAGAGATGAAACCATGTGGATAACCGAAGATGTACACGCGAGATCGAAAGGATTACTTGGGAACTTTTCGTGTCACGATTACCCACGCAGGTTCATGCCCTTTTGGGGTCGTGTCCAGTACTCCAGTGTCTATCCGTGACCAGCTAGCTCGGAGCCTCGGAGCATGTCTACGATTTCGCTTTTGTCCGGTCGCGTCTCCCATGGATACTAGTATAGTATCTTGTCTTTCGGTTTCCTTTTCCCAGCACGTAATATATGGTATTTTTCTTTTTTAGAACGTTTGTTTCTTTTTTCTTAATTTCAGAATATTTGTTTTCTTTTCCTTGAGATGATGCTGGAGGTGGGGCGAGATCTGTTGTGGGCCACAGGGATAAGTTAGATCGGATGTGGGTGAGTAAAGCTGAGGAAAGATCTGAGAGGTTAATTTTGATGGAGGCAAATTTCTGGGGACATTTTGCTGGGTGCATGAAGGTTGATCCATCTCTAGTGGGGTGTATTATTTGGGGTGGACGTAGAAAAGAATGCTTAGGTGCATTATAAAGGGGTATAGATATGGTTGATGGAATGTGATCCAGTGCGGTTCTTCTATGACTGTAATTTTAACAGTTATGTGTAGACTGTTAAGATCGAAAAATAATGATTCAGATCTTGTTAGAATACTGTGGTAAAAACACTGTGCTATTTTGTAGAAAAACACTACAACTTGATACTATTTGTTGATTCGAGCCTTTATCGTCTCCCTGCAATGATCCAACGGATAGAGAGTGCTTAAGGCACAGCCCTTTAAAAACTACACGAGAACCTATCCTGTGGTCATATATCACCGCATGATCGATGGATCATCACGAGTTCCAGTCCACGCGTCGTCGCCGGTTGATGCAACTTAGGTGGAAGCGGAGCCCGCATGCATCATGAGACTTGCCTACGCAACACTTGGGAATCCGATTTGCAGTGGCCACGTCTCACGTTTCTTCTTGCTTGACCCGGCCACCACAATGTTTTGACTTCTTACGATATTGCAGCTGTGACAGATCGTTCCTTGAAGGCACTCAGATGACTACACGTTATTAAACTTTTCTATAACCGGAGCGGAGGCATATATACATGGAAGTGCAGTGCGCGCGCGCGCACAAGAAAAGAAGAAGAAGAAGATGTCGTTCGCCAGACACAGAAAAGAATGGGGTTAGTAAGTAAAATGCATGCATGCATGCGGTACATATTAGATTTAGAGCGCGTCCCAGTCCGATCCCTATCTTGCAATCGATCAAAGGCTCCAACAAACATATGGCGCATGCAGTGTGATGCACGAGGGGAGAAATTAAACTGGGGTACGTCAGGCGCAGAATGCGAGCATTTTGGTGGTTCTGCTCACCGGCCGGCAGGATGACGTACCATCGGAGGAGATCGACCGGTATTAATCGATCGCATCATCTTCTCCATGACCCATCCATCATCAAGGTACGTCCCTGTCCACGTATTAAACTTCTGCTCAAAGTGCGCATCTTCTCTTCTTCTTCTTCTTCTTCTTCTTCTTCTTTTTCTGAAGGGGCTGCTCAAAGTGCTTGGATCGGAGGCTCTCCACGTAGCGGATCTGAATGGCCTCTCAATTATTTCGCAGTAGTCCAGCTAGATGGATCCATGATCTCGTCGCGGTTTGACGATCCAGATCGTGTATATCCACTTCTCTCGGATGATCGATCTGGCAATTACTTGCCTCAATTATTCACACCTCCTCCTCAGTTCGCTTGCTGACCATTTGCTCGATGGCTGCATGCCTGGCTATACGCTTGGAAAATAGTTCATCTAGCTGTTTGATTAATCAACAAAATAGCTAAGCACAACCATATAGTATTACGCACGTAGAACGTTCTCAAGCTGCTTCTTGGTCTGCATGAATTATCCAAACGTGCACATAATGACGTCGCAGTTTGCTTTGGAGAGAAGCACGACCTATATTATTTTTCTATGCTCCAACTGACACCTACTAGCTTACATATACGCTTGATAAAAAGTTAGCTAGGTCAACAGAGACAACATGTGCGTCGAGGACTGTCAATTCCGTGTTGTAGACTATACTTCGATGGATGATAGAAATGTACTATTAGAAGCATCTGATTTGGAAAAACTTATTATGTTCCATATTTTGTTTTATCAGTGAGATTATGGTTTTTGAATGTGTAAAATGTATTGCTTATTTGTAACTTTTTAAGGAAGTTGTTTGTTTGGACACTTTTATTTGTTGGTGGAATCACGACACTTAACTAATCGATCAGTAGTTCAGTGCAAATATTTTCAGACAATTTATTTCCGGTTTACAGTACGATAAAATAAAACTACGAGCCCTCGCAAAAAAACATAATAAAAACTAAGAGAGCAGATATGAACAGTACTCCAATTTGTTTTCTGAAAATAATGGAGCGTTTTTTAATCAAAATAATTGATCGACCATTTTGGATGACTTGCGCCCGAACATAGCTAGCTTGCTTTATATCTCATCGTGTGCATCACGTGGAAATATACTTACAAAATCAATAAACGATAAACATTATAATCTAAAAGAAATACATGAAGAACAACGCTAGAATTCAACAAGAAGGAACTATCAAGAGAATTCAACAAGAAGGAACTATCAGGGAGATGTGCAGAAAATAATCGATTGGCCAGATGTTGACAGCCATCGATGTAATGCTTCATATTTTTCTGATTAACCAATGCGAGTTGGTTTAGAGTTTTTGCCCGGCAGATCGACGTGCTAACTTGCTGACGTGTCGCTATATGTGTCAGTTTAGAAGGAGTGAAAAAATTAATTGAGCAAACAACTTGCGTTCTGCAGGTATTGCTTGTACATGTGAATTAAGCACGAAACACTTGATGTGGGCTTCAAGCCTTCAACTCCTCTCACTTCAGAAGCGCACGTAGCCAAACTCTAGCGTTGCGGCGCTGAAGATCTAGCTAATTGTTGAATAATAAATTGATCGTCAGATCAATCCTAATACCAATAAAGAATACTCGAAGAATAATCACAATAGATGAACACAAGATATAAAAGATATCTACTCTTGTATTTCTTTATTGATTGTAGATTTGTTCTCTTATACAATAGGGTACTATATTTATACCTAAAACCTTTTAGAGGTAGTTTCAGAATTTATCCACTAAAACCAAGAGTCCGGTCATATTTCAACAACCATATCTAATGCTAATGTCTCGATGGTATATCCTGTTAGGATGGGATCCGACAAAATACGTTTTTAACTCTTTCTTTTCTCACTCTCGACTAATAATTCGGTTCCTACATTTGCAGAATCTACAAATATATGCAAGAGAACCGTGAATTTAAACATTCATGCATTATTTTCTTGAGATTGAACTTAAGAACTGCTTTAATGGATGGCCTTTTATCATGTAGGAGTACATAAGAGCCCTGATCGATGAATTGAAAATTAATTCTGACTCATCAATGGTGACAGACAGTGAACGTACGGATAAATCTAGTCCATGAACGAGCAGAACCTTGTCAAGTGAATTATTCTCCCTAGCTACCTGTCATAATCTTCCTCTTAACCAACTCTCACATCACGTGCAAAGCTACTTGTGCCTTTAAGCATGCATTCTCTACCTATTTTCTTTTGTATATATAAACATTTTTTTTGGCAGATTTCGTATATATAGTCTAGGGGTGTAAAAAAAAGCTCGTTAGTGAGGCTAAAAATTGCTCTAATTACACTTGTTCATTGGTTAAACATTGAAATGAGTCGATTTTAAATGAAATTGGATTTTGCTCTTGCTCGACTCGGCTTAATTAGCTCAATTCTAAAAATACTTCTAAACTATAAATACATAATATTAAATTAAATTATGTCAATTTCGGTAAAAAAACCTCGATAAAATGATAACTTAGCTCAATATCCACCCTAATAAAGACATCGATCCATTTCTTCGTCAAATCCTTACAAATGTGGACATATAGACATTTTCCTCAACGGAGTTGTTTCCTTCGTGAATATATACTACAAATGTAGTATGTATCTTAGTGCGAAGTTTGTAGCGCCCGTTAGGTTATCTTAGTTTACACTTTGAACAACAAATTGCGACTTTTCTACAAGTACAACTGGTTTTTATGCAGAGGTCCGTTGATTCTTTGACCCACATGAATCGGGCCCTGCTTGCTGACTCGGCCTCCGATCACATCGGGCGGCCAATGCATGAAAGCTCCCACAGAACCCGTTTAGCTAGCGTTCCAACACAAGAAGAGCTAGCTAGCCGTTTCTTTTTCTTTCCCGATTCGTTTGGCGGCGATCAGGCGATGTTTCATACTATCATAGTACCATGCAGCCATGCATACATGGCTTCCAAAACAAAAGGCGAGAAAGATCATTGCGACACTACACCTGTCTCTTCCATATAAGGCTCGCTAGCTATAAATATTGCTAGCTCCGTATATCTTTCATTCCCTCCCCTCACCTCTCTCGTTCGTACTTTTCTATGAACATGTCCATGAAAACCACAGCATAAACCGCTCGATCTCGACCGAAAAGTCTCTTGCATATATTTTCAAGTATATGCATCTCGTTATTTACCATTGGCTCAACCGTAGCGCGCAACCATGATCCCGGCCATCTCTCCGCTGATGGACGGCGCCCACGACGCCGCCGAGAGCACGCACTCGCCGCTGCTTCCTGAGACCAACCCTCAGATCAGTCAGCGTGCTTCCGCAAGGCAGAAGCGGCCGTCGACCGTTCTCCCCGTTGTCGCGTCCTCCGTGCTCCTCCTCGGCCTCGCGGCGCTCCTGGTCTACGGGTTTCAGCATGACGGGCAGGGCGCCGTCTCGCCGGCCGACGTCGTCGAGGTCGCAGCCTCCCGCGGAGTCATGGAGGGCGTGTCGGAGAAATCCAACACCCCGACGCTCCTCGGCGGAACGGGCGCGGCCGCGCTCCGGGACTACGCCTGGACAAACGCGATGTTGGCGTGGCAGCGCACGGCATTCCATTTCCAGCCCCCCAAGAACTGGATGAACGGTAGATACGTCGCCGTCACTGTTCCTCCTTCTGTTCCATTGAAACTTCTATACGTCTCTGATATATGCATTTTCTTTTGTGCTGGTTCTAATTAACTTCCTTTTGCATTTTTCTCACGGACGTCTCGCGCACATGGCGCTGAGCCGCTGATCATTTCTCGGCCTCTCCAGATCCGAACGGTAGGTTGTTGACGCTAGCTGATCAAGTTAATTAGGCGCATGGATGTGAACAAATGCTTTGCGGTTCTTAACATTTCTAGCTAAGGTCGTATTAACGCGCGGCCCAGTCGTATTATGGACGATCCATGCGCTAGCTTTCACGTGTTGATGTTGCAAATTGTCACGTTTTTGCCCGGTTCGGGCCCCTGCAGGTCCACTGTACTACAAGGGGTGGTACCACCTGTTCTACCAGTGGAACCCGGACTCGGCGGTGTGGGGGAACATCACCTGGGGGCACGCCGTGTCGCGCGACCTCATCCACTGGCTCCACCTGCCGCTCGCCATGGTGCCTGACCACTGGTACGACATCAACGGCGTCTGGACCGGCTCTGCGACGCAGCTCCCGGACGGTCGGATTGTCATGCTCTACACCGGCTCCACGGAGGAGTCTGTGCAGGTGCAGAACCTGGCGGAGCCGGCCGACCCGTCTGACCCGCTGCTGCGGCGCTGGGGCAAGTCGGAGGCGAACCCGGTGCTGGTGCCGCCGCCGGGCATCGGGCTCACGGACTTCCGCGACCCGACGACGGCGTGGCGCAATCCGATCGACTCGGCGTGGCGGATCACCATCGGGTCCAAGAATCCGGACCACGCCGGGCTGGCGCTGGTGTACAGGACGGAGGACTTCCTGCACTACGACCTGCTGCCCACGCTGCTGCACGTCGTGCGCGGCACGGGGATGTGGGAGTGCGTGGATTTCTACCCGGTGGCCACCGAGCCGGCCGTCAAGGTGGGGCTCGAGACGTCCACCGAGCCGGGGCCCGGGGTGAAGCACGTGCTCAAAGCCAGCCTCGACGACGACAAGAACGACTACTTCGCCATCGGCACCTACGACGCCAAGGCCGACACGTGGACGCCGGACGACGCGGAGAACGACGTCGGGATCGGGCTCAGGTACGACTACGGCAAGTACTACGCGTCCAAGACGTTCTACGACCCCGTCGGACAGCGGCGCGTGCTGTGGGGGTGGATCGGCGAGACCGACAGCGAGCGCGCAGACATCCTCAAGGACTGGGCGTCCGTCCAGGTAACAATTAACAATGCCATCACCTTGGTTTCACTTCTGATAGACCATGGAGTTACGTATAGATTACAAAGCTCTTATAATTAGTTTTGACAACGGATTGAACGAGACACCTATCGATAGAGCTGTACGAACTTGTCGATCTTATCGGAAGCGTCACTACTACAAAATACTTAATTTTTTAAATAAGATAAATATTATCTCCTATGACATAATTTACTATTTGATTGAAATCGGAAAATCCGTAGTAATTTGGCTCAATGCATTACTAAACTTTAGTTCTTTTCCAACCACTATGCTACAGTATTCTATTTGAATTACTGAAACAGAGATGATCAGATAAACTTGGGAAATCCCGTAAAAAAAATCTCAAAAGAGCAGCACCGGCACGATCATAATGAGTACGTGTCCGGCTTGATCCACGGATGACTAGGACTCCGTACTGATCGTACACCGTCCTAAAGTCGCGCTGAACCTTAAGACTTCTCACGGCTATAGGACTGCCTGCCCTCCAGTGCATCAGATCGATCGTCTACTTCGTTGTCTTCAACCGTCCACCACGAGAGGCATGCAGGCATGCAACTTTCTTGTGGAGTCTTCTCTTTCTCGTTGAGACCTAACTTTCTTATTGAGTTGTTCCAGAAGAAAACGAGCACGGTCTAATCGAAACTTTTGATGGCCCCACCGTCCATTTATCCAAACGAGTTGCACGATCCTGCGCTTGTTTAATCCAACCGTCCAACCACCCAAGCGGGGCCCAGCAAGATTTCCAGGCTTCCAATAGACTCGCGCGGATTTGCTTGCAATGCCGTGAGCGAATTGACCAGCATTTCCTGGCGTGTGGCCGTGACTTCTCTCCGATTGACCGAGAGATCGTCGAAGCAACTTGTGGCCACGTCAACTCCTCCAATGGGGAGGGTTCTTATATGTTTCTAGCGTGCTAGTTAGTTTTGGGTTTTACTTGACGCAAAAGGATCTTGAATTGTTTCGAGTTTCGAATTCCACCAAACAGAACTATTCAAAGGTTTCCTTCGAATTAAGGGTCTGTTTGGTATAGGTTCAGATCCCAGCTTCATCTGAGATCTGAACTTATAGGCTAAAATAAAGTGAATTAAGTTTATATTTTTGGTTTAAAATTTGAAAAGATGATCCATCTAAACACTCTTAATATACTCACAGATCCAGCTCCACGGATCTGGTGGAGCTAGCTAGAAATACCCAGCTCCACCAGATCCACAGATTCTTTATCCACGGATTTGGTGGAGCTAGAGTCATACCAAACACACCCTAAGTAGTCACGTGGATACAAGTAACTGTCTTTTCCTGACTAATCAACATACAATACAAGGAACTGTCTTTTCCATGGTGTTGTTGTTTTTTGTTAGATTCGAACATTTGACTGTTCCACTCGATGCATTCTAGTGGGAAGCGTGGGGGATTCGCATGTGCCTGCCTGGGTTTGATTCCAAAGCCAGTTAGGGTAAAGATTTTTTTTTAAAAAAAAACCTCTACGTTTCAGTATATGATTTTTTTATAAACAATCGTTTCATAATGTATTTCTATTTCTATCGATAAAATCAAGTGTAAAATATATATCTTGTGTAAAAAAATGTCCCACATATTGAATTAAGCTGAATTTATTTGTGGTAGCTGGTTCCAAAGTAAGATGGCCAGCTATGTAATCATGGATGAAGTCGATCTAGATTTATATTGTGCCTTATATCTGTATAGAAAAAAGGAAATTATCGAAACCAGCAGCTCCTGCATACCACTCTCTCCATCCAAGTTTATAAAGCATAATTTTTAAATAGTTTTGTCCATAAATATAGAGTGTATTTCATATTTCAATGCAAAATTAGTGCGATGTTCCTTCTATACCCTTAATAAATATCATTCTTTACTTTATATCTTCTACATGCATGTATTAAGTATAGTGCTTAGTGATAATAATTAAGAGTAATCTAGTTATTTTTAATATTTTTTTAATCTATATGCCAACAAAAAATACATATTATAAACTCGGACGGAGAGATTATCTTCCTTCTTTTCCACAATTACGGTGGACGGGTCCATTTCGGTCCTTCATTTATGTTTCTCCTCGGAATGTGCATTTTTGTCCTTTTTCCGACATGATCACATAAATTCTTGGTTTTCTGAATTGCCAAGTCGATCTGGACCGGTCAATTCCGTTTACTTTTCTCAAGTTGCGACTTGCTATTATATGCATGGATGCTGCATGCAACGAATCGGATATATATGAGCGGTTGATTTCTCCTTGCGTGCAGTCAATTCCGAGGACGGTTCTCCTGGACACGAAGACGGGCAGCAACCTGCTCCAGTGGCCGGTGGTGGAGGTGGAGAACTTGCGGATACGCGGCAAGAGCTTCGACGGCCTCGCCGTGCAAGCTGGGTCGGTCGTGGCCCTGGCCCTGGACGTCGTCAAAGCAACACAGGTGAGTCGCACGGCAGCGCGCTATCTGTCACGCTCACGCACGCGTTTCGTGCCCGCGCGCTTAACGACGGCACAAGGTCGTAGATATATCCGAAACTGACACGCCCCTTTCTGGTGCTCGTGCGTGCGCGCAGTTGGACATCGAGGCCGTGTTCGAGGTGGACAAGTCGGCCGCCGACGGCGTGACGGGGGCCGACGTGCCGTACAGCTGCACCACGAGCGGCGGGGCGGCGGGGCGAGGCTTGCTGGGCCCGTTCGGGCTTCTCGTGCTGGCAGACGACGACCTGTCGGAGCGGACCGCCGTCTACTTCTACCTGGTCAAGGGCGCGGACGGCAGCCTCAGCACTTTCTTCTGCCAAGACGAGCTCAGGTATAGTGCACTTATCGATCTATATACGCATCTCTGCCTCCAATGTACGTACGCCGCTGTTGCCAGGATAGAAGCTTGTTAATTTGTTTGAGAAATGAATGTTCTTTCATTTCAAAGAGTGTTTTACACCCCTTCGTGCTGCCACACCGCTACCACCGGCACCCCTACCACTAGAAACTCTTATTCGAACCAGGAGCCTTGCTCCCAATTTCATTAGGGAGATCGAACAACACAGAGTTTTACACTAGAAAAGGAAAAAAAGAACAAACATACAAGCCATGAGCCTACCACAGTACCACTAGAAACCTAGTGCTTAGTTGTAGCTCCTTTGCAAGTACACACTGTGAACTGGCTTCCAATATCCAATAAAACTAGCAAAGTGGTCCGTGTATTTGCACACCTAGACATGTTGCAAATACTTTATGTAAAGAAGATGTAGCTTATATAGTGTTGGTATATATAGACCTTTAAGACGAACATTTGAAATTATAACAATTTTGAAACCAACGAGCCTAATATGCTGTATAAGCCTTATAAATGTAATTTCAAATTTTCAAATACATTTTTATGGAATGATAGTTTGACTCGCACCTTATAAGCTCTACATTGATCCCAAAATTTACATCTTTGCAGTAATTCCAACTCTGCTACTAATCCTCATATCCTACTATATTTCATAGTTCTTCTTTTTTCAATCTAAAAAACAGTTTTTCCAAATCCAATGGACACGATTATCGTTAAAAGGGCGAGCTCTGCTTTGATAGCCAACGTGTTCACTTCCTGTAGCCTGATTAATGTCGCTGGAATAAGCTCCAAATCATACATCTTGCCTTGTAAGACCTCGACTCTGCACTGGTAAGTCGCGTTCTCAAGAAAAAAAAAGCACTTGCGGAGTCACATGAAACCAATGGAAACCCAATTTATGACATGCATGGCACGTATCATTCCTTAATTGCCTCCAGCTTGGTACGCACCGGAAGTGACCATGTGGCTCCTTTTTTATTTGGGAAAGAGACTCTGAGGGGGGTTCGGATAGCTCCAGCTCCACCAAAATTCATGGAGTTAGTGGAGCAGGGTATTCCTAGCTTCAGAAATTTATGGAGCTGGAGCTGTGGATACATTAAGAGTGTTTAGGTGGGTCATCTTGTTAAATTTTAGATTAAAAATATAAATTTAATTCACTTTATTTTAACCTACAAGCTCTAGCTCTAAGGTGGAGCTAGAATCTAGAGCTATACCAAATAGGACCTTAATATAGTCATTCTATGACTGTAATTTTAACCGTTACAGATCGACTTTTAAATTAAAGGTCGATGGCCAAGACTTTCTGCAGTACTATTCAGAGGAAACTGCTGCAATCCGACACTGTAGCAAGGCGTAGCAGCCCTGGCACCTAGCATCTCTGTCGAGACTGCAGGCAGCAGCGATCCTAGCTATGTTCACACAACAATAATGCACAACTGTGTGCTCTAACAAAAATAACGGACAAGTGGCAAAGAGCCAAAGATGAAGTTCATGCAGAGATCGGCCTGCCTCCTGCTAGGCCACTCTTATAATCTCTCCCCCTCTCTCTCTCACACACAAACACACACATATATAGTAATCTATCGTTATAATCTAAACCCGTTACGATCGATGATGTAGATTTTGTTTTCACCGTTTAACATGTGTATTTCTACTCCTTCTGAATAACATAATGTCTTCTTTTTCTATAGCTTTAATAAGACAATAGATAAATAGATGAAACTAGGACATCAAATTGCGGTGTCCTACTGATAAAAAAAAGAAACCCTCCCCCAACCCAAACCAACCAGGAACCCACCATAGTCCCGTTGAGAAATTAATTCTATTAATAAGTGTGTTGCGAAACTTATTTCTTTTTCCATTTTTAAAAAAAAAAGTTGTTCTGCTTGCCTTCCTACCGCGAGGATGGAACTCTGCCATCTATTCTCGTGCCCCCACACCACTAGGAACTCATCCTGGTTTCATGGAGAAAGTAATTATTTTCTTAACAAGGGTGTTTTCACTTCATTTTGTTGGGGTATAAGTCTTCTCTTTTGGAAATGGGTTGAATCCAGGCCGTCTGGGTCACACCCCCTGTACTAACCAGCGGAACTCATCGACGGTTGTTATGCATTTCCGCACCGCCACCGCTAGGTACTCATCCTGGTGTGGTTGAGAAGTAGTAACTTGTGATATCAAATCTTGTTTCGCAGGTCATCAAAGGCGAACGATCTTGTTAAGAGAGTCTACGGCAGCTTGGTCCCTGTACTCGATGGCGAAAATCTGTCAGTAAGAATACTGGTAAGTTTTTGAATGTCAGAACTCAGAACCATCCATAATATTCATATATATGCCGACATACTAAGATTGGTCATTTACTTACTTAATTGTTCGAACTTTTTTGTGCCCTCTTGCGATAGGTTGATCACTCCATAGTGGAGAGTTTTGCTCAAGGAGGAAGGACATGCATTACGTCGCGCGTGTACCCAACAGAAGCAATCTACGACTCTGCCAGAGTCTTCCTCTTCAACAACGCTACAAATGTACACGTCACCGCAAAATCGCTCAAGATCTGGGAGCTGAACTCAGCTTACATCCGTCCATATTCAAACTGATCTTTCTAAGTTGAATGGCAAGCAATGTTTGTCTGAATTCGTTTAATTGTACCTTGTAGTATAGTGATTTTTTTTATTTTGCATTCTTTCATATTTTTGTGAAACTATAATAACAAGCAACAAAGATTGATAGACCACATAATATGGGTGAAAACGGAATGAATATTTCCCATTTGATCCGGAGGCTGATCGGGTTAGAACCGGATTCGAGAAGAGATTTCACAAACTGACCAGATCCGGGGCACGATCGTTATAATTGAATTTGGATTCTGGATAGGATTTGGAGCGGTCAATAGCATATAAATCTATAACGAGATCCGGATATCGAAATGTTTTTTTGAGTCGGATATCCAGTCACTATATTGACCCAAATAACTTGGCACAGCTCATTCTAATACAGCCTCGGCATGACACCCACGGACCACGAGTCTACACGGCCAGTGGGACAGAAATTATGGGCTTGGCTTCTACAAGCCGCGCCACGTATTGGACCAAAGAGCAGGCGTGATCCGTCGACAAGTTTGGCTACAGTGGCATCTTCTTGGCAAGTCGTTGATCTGCAGCGGCGGCAGGGTCGTACCGTACTCGTACATAGCCAGCATTTGTCTTGGACCAAATGGCATTAGCATTATCCACGTACAGCGGCGAAAGGAAATTTTATACCATTAGCATTTTCTCCTTTAACAACTAAACAGGACATAGTCTTAGACCAAGAATGACTCTTGGTCTAAGCACAGAATTTGTCTCCCATACTGTTTCCGAAACTGTGGTTAGGTTGGTTTATAACATCCTATTTTGGTTATGTAATCACGGTTTTTGATTCAATATATATTACTTTATGTATGTGTGCACCTTCCGTATATCTTTATCCTTTTCCACTCAAATCCATCACGTATCCATCCCGTGTATGTATCTCGAATAACCTAAATTCGTATCTATATAAAGCTTGCCTGTATACGGGAAGAGCAATATCCACCCATATCCGACCCGTTTTCACCCCTACCACAGAGTGTTATTAATTTTTACCACAAAACTATTGGCTGCGTGTGGTTGAATAATGTGTCCACTCTGAATCAAATTACTTGGAGATTAACAACATGAACAAATCTGTCTTCTTTTGAGAGGATTGAGTAAGCAACTGATATCACAACTACTTTTGTATTTGGGCTCACTAATCATTTTTTTAAAAAAATCTAGCAGTCCACCAAACTTTTCCTAGAATTGTCGGTACTTTTCTCTCAGCTGTGGATGCAAGGTACAATACTGTAAATATTTGGCCCAATAACTGAAGGGCCCATTTGGATATGGGCCCAGCAAGGCAAATTTCCCCACATCTTTTTCTCCCTACTCTCCTTTTACAGATCAGAGAAGAATTTGTAAAGAGTGGAGTACCTACGCAGGACGTATCATCGAAATGTTGAGATGAACTCCGAATGCGAAGTTTAGTTAATTACTGAAATGGATATTGCTGCTCTTTCCCCCAGCAACTGTAGATGGGTGTTGATAACTTGATATGCCTCGTCAACCAACATAAGCTGTCAAATCGGCAAAATGACGCTAGCTAGCTACCGCCTACCGGTGCTGTGCCTGCTGGGTGTCTACAAATTAACATTTTCTTACATTACATCATATCAGAGCGTGCCAGAACGATATATCACAGCAGGATTATACAATTCTTCGCTTGATACGGCCCATCACGAGCAGAGATGGGAAGCAACAGCAGGACAAGTGGCTGCGCCTCCTCGCAGCGAAACAGCTCAGCTGGGCGCGCTGAAGATACAGCACCGATCGAGGTGATACGTCTGATACATGCGAGCTGTTTGCACATTGCGACGTAAGTGAAAAACATCAATCATTGACCCGCGAGAAAAAACTAGCCACAGGCTATAGCCGATGCATCGAACCCGTTCTATACAAATTACTTTTAGACGGTGCGAGTGGACAGATGAGATGAGAAGCTCAACGACAGAGAGAAGAGCAGAGGGGGAGGGAGCGAGGGAGAGGCAGGTAGTAGCAGCTAGTCGAGCTAGAACTAGACATATGGAAATGGTTGCACCGTTATATCCCTGTAGATGCTAGTGCGCATAGATCCATCACATCGGCTCACCCCGAACCTTCATAATTGCGAGGCAGCCGGCCATGGTGCTGCTTCCAGTACGTGCCATCCATCAGCTAGCTGCTGCTTGCCTGCCTGCTATTCTGCTAGTAGGAGTAGCTAGTAGCATTGCGAGACCGCCCCTTGTGCATGCCGTGCTAGCTCCCTCCCCCTCCCTGCTGTCACCTCCCCTGCCGGCCTTGACTCGTTCTGCACCGCGCAGGCTTTCGCAGACTGCCGCTGCCTGCCTGCTGCGTACGCCTGCGTGGCCTCAGTTCTGATCGTCGCTAGCGCTGGATCTAAGCGGCTCGCTGTACAAGCTGCTGCGGCTGCCCCCGGTCGCGCGCCTGCCATGCACGCCGAACGATGCGCCCGTAGCGTACTACGCGCACTTCATGCACCTGCATGGCGTTGTATCCATGTGTAGAGCACTGCCTGCTTGTCGTCGAGGGGTATATGCACGTACTTTTCTACAGATAGGGACTCATCACGGCGGTTCCCAGCAGATGCATCGGGATAGTTTCTCGAGTACTGCTCTACTGGAACGCTTGGGAACAGGGGCTGACTCTTTAGGGCCCCATTTGGAGAGCGCAATTTTCTCTCTCTCGATTTTTAACGGTAATTAACCTGTTTCTTATGAAATTCACAAAATTTTTGCGTTCCAAACTCGCTAGCTATAGTTCGTACATCGTTTCTAAGGTTAACCTAGAGAGCCACGGGAGAATGTAATCGGTGCAAGCGAACGTACAGTCGGGTTCATGGATGATGCGCAAAGGCAGCTTGGGCCCATCTGCAGGTATGATCGAGGCCGAGGCAGGTTGGTCAGAGTTGAACAGGATAGCTGGGATCATCAGTAGGCATTTCACAGGCCGGGGAGCATTAGCAATATATGCACCATATATCAATCATGCGACGTCCAATAATACACAGATCGCAGATTCGTAGAAGTCGATCACGCACCCGCGGATCATGTCACAACGACATGGTGCATATGGAAGTTCGTTTCTCTGCACAAAGTTATACCACCAGATACAGGGTGATCTGTGTCTCCTCTGTTCTTCACTTCTTCTTGTTCCCTTTTGATATATATTATGTTAAATTTTGGCATTAATTTCTTTACGAACCTTTTATCCTTATTGGCTGTACGGACGAACAAATTGTTTGCCCTTCTTTACTGCAGTTACAGACATTTAGGCCGGACAAGTGGACATGACCAGGTATGACTGTTTTCGGAGAGGCTCATTAGTTAGCCTCTACTACCTAGCGCTGCAACTGTGCCTAGAATGGTTATTCTACGTGTTGGCTAAGAGCGTGTCTAAACCACCGCTGGTACGCTCACGTGTGTGTTTACTATGTCAATTAGTTATTTAGCTAACCAACTAATAAATATGATTATTTGTTTGTACTAGAATATTTTTTCTTTGATTTAGTCATAATTTTTATTGGCAGCTCTGATTTACGAACAGTTTTCACCAGTAGTTTACTCATAACGAGAGGAACGCAATACTATGTTTCGCTAATAAATACCAGATTAATAATATTTTACACCTAATTTACTGGACTTATTATTAGATTTTACTGCCACATCTAGCAATATCGTATGATGGCCATATGGTATCGACGGTAAGAAATGCATTCCAGTTTACTACATAAAAATTATGATTTTTACAAGTTTGAGGATTGGGATATATATATAGTAGAAGCAATAATGAGTATTTTTGTATAGAAGATGATTTGACATAAGCGGTTCTTTTAGTGGACTACCAAAAACCACTGACCAATAACCAACGGTTTTTGAACCATCGTAACTTTGTCTGTTAAAATTTAATCATAAAATTAATTACCATTCATTTTAAAAACTCATCTTTAACATATATACTATCACCTCTCTAAAAAGGATGTGTTTTATTTACTTGCATAGTCTCCGTTACGTAACTGTCTATCGATTTTTTACTGCTATATATATGTACAGAATTGCAAAAAATTTATCGTCTGTTTTTTTTCTTTGATTTCAGTCACTTTTCTGTGATTCATTTATTTTCTATTAGGGTTCACCAATCCCATTTTTCTTTGTCTAGCATAGAAAAAATATTTTTCATTTTTCTCTGTGATTCATTTATTTTCTATTAGGGTTCACCAATCCCATTTTTCTTTATCTAGCTTAGAAAAATTATTTTTTATTTTTCTCTGCATAAAAAGTGGCATGTATTGAGAGAGAGAAAAGATCTGTAAGTAGCAGGAACACGCAACGACGGATGCATTCTACGACCATCAGTTCATGTCACCGTCCTTAGGCAGCGAGCCCATCCACACCGACGGCAGCAGCATCTTGTACACATCGGTCAGCTGTTGCAACGAGCCGGCGCTCGCCGCCGTCCGTGCCGCCGTTGCTCCAAATGCTAATCTTATGCTACATGCCGCTGACTGCACCGACCTTGATGCGCGCCATCTCCTAGTACATGCCGTCGTCGATCATGAGAAATGAGAAATGTGGGTTTTGATCCTATGGTCTAAAATTTGACTGATTTGCCAAAAATAAATCAGTCGAATGTTAATTAGACATTCCCAAGAAATTCGGGAGGAGGCTGCCAGCTAGTGCTTAGGGCTGAGTGGTGAAGATTAAAACTTAAAAGTTAGGGTCAAGAGATAATGGAGTAGAGTCATGATAGATAGGTTGCGGCTGGAGACCTACGCTACTAGACACGTGGCTTGCAACGAAACAAGAACGGCGCAAAAATAAAAGGGAATTCAGTTAGGCGGGTTCGATCTCCATCGGACGCTCAAAAAATATGACTGATTTGTCTTGATAAAAACATACGAATGTTATCTAGACACTCCCATATATGTATATATTATCAAAATTTTGTAAAATCATAGTGCTAGGGCAGTTCACAAAGAATATACCTATGCTTTTTTCGTTCCGCGTGCAAATCTTGATGTTTTGCATATATATCAATACTCCAAATTCTAAAAGATCAACTAACATGAATTCGAAAGCAACATTGCTTTTGGTCCAGAGGGGGTGCCTCCGAAAGGATATCAAAACTAGATGTCACAGTAGGTTCAATTGTTCAAAAACATAGTAGAAAGGCGAAGAAAAAAAAGTAAGATCAGCTAGTTAAAAACGATGACGGCAAAGTAACTAGATTTATGTCCATAAGATAAGAGGCAGCGCATGCAGCAACCTCTGTAGGGGCGAATAGGACTAGGGAAAGGGCAAAAGACAGGAAGAAACAAAGAAAATTACAAGAGTACACGTAGATACGATACATCCCAAGATCTGATGACTCCTGCAGAGAGAAACACTTCAAATAACAACCAACAGGATATGGGAAGATCTAGACAGAACCTAACTAGAATGCAGCACAAAGCTGGTAGATCGAATAGTACTATCGATAAGAGGCGTTAGAATGGAGTGACGCCCATGCTAGAAGCCGCTTTGGCTGCTGCAGCGGCGGCCGCTGCGTAGAGACCGTCCTTGAAGAGCATGCATTCCCCAGCTCCGTCCTACAAAACACAAGAGATTATAAGGGCTGCTCAGGTGAATGTGTGCGTTGTCTTCGATTCTACACGGATAGGATTAGGGTTTAGGCTCGCCTGACCTGGCTTTGGATGCTGGTTTTCTTTAGGCCATTGTCCGGCATCAGACCGAAATGAATGTGCGGGAAATGAGCCCACTGATGCGTGCATAGAGGAGATAGTAAATACAAATTTGGATCATAAAGTGTGTGCACTATGAACATATCCAAGATCGAACCCTATTCTCATCACATGTGTTTGAGAAAGAGAGGAGGAGAGGTTTACATTCTTGGCAGCTGCGCTGAAAGCCTCCCTGTGGGTGATGTCCGGGTTGCTGGCCTTGATGCGCTGTATCTCGTCTCTACGTACATAGATAACAACCAATCATGCATGAGTAGTTTGTCAGAAGATATTAAAAAGGGAAAATAAAATGGTCACGCGAAACCACCGATCACTCACTTGATGAATCGGTTGTATGCAGAGGGAACTCTCTGTCGCTTCTCTGCAGCTGCAGAATCACAATAAGCAGCATGGAATTAATAAACAGCGTACTCCGGAAACGCTCCGCTGCTTCAGAGGCAGCACGGATCTAGGAGAAACATCAGACATGTGCAAGCTGATCTTGCAGACCTAATTAGGACTGGCACCGCGCGTACGAAGCAGTATTCTGTGGTGTTTTGTTCCTCGTTCCTAAGACATTTTCTACGGTACACTAAATTTAATATAGATTTTTTATTCTTTTTTATTTAATAGGTAAGATTAACTAGTATTTATTTATACTTCCTATAATAATAGAGTTATATAAATAATCTTAACAAATTAATGACTAGAACTAAGCTATCTATTCTAAAGCTCTATGTTTTTTTTGTAGTTAGTTCTCCTATCTTTTGCACTGTGCATATTTTAACGTTGGGATTTGGGAAGAATTCCTTCGCAGACAAAAGGCACTATTGTGCTGACGTGCAAACTATTCAACCTCTTCCACTTGTTCGAAAACTTCATTGACCACCCAAAAGAATCCTTATAGAGAGTGCTAAAGAGGAGCTGTATGCGTTTCACCCAGAACAGTGCAGCCGCACAAGCCTCTCGAGCTCTCCGTCTGCAGTTGCTTACTTGCTTTGACTACTGTACAACCGGAGAAGGAAGAGAAGAATATAGAGAGGACTGAGAGATAGGCACTTATACCCCTGGTCGCTGACGGCACGCTCTTCGGCAGGAGCGGCTCCCGCTGCGCGGCTTTGGCCGGCGGCATCGACGTTGCCGGCGTGTTGTTAGCACAGCTGCTGTTGCTGCTCGTGATGCTTCTTACGTTGGCACTGGCCTGTTCTGCCGTCAGTAAGCACGGCGGCGCCTGGAACGGCAGCTCGTCCTGCAGGTGCAGTAAACATTCATCCATCCAATCATTTCAAAGACGCGGTAGACACAAACCCAGCGACTACATAGTAGATACATACTAGGAGGCCGTACGGTGAGGTGGGGGAGAGGAGGGCCTGGCCGAAGGGGAGCTGGTTTGCGGCGGCCGGGAGCAGGAGGCCGCTGAGGTTGACGGAGAGCAGGTTGGCGCAGTGGCCGCACCGCACGCTGACCGTCTTGAATAGGCTGCTGCACGGCACGCCCACCTGCAAGCGGACAGGCAGGGTTTTGAGAAAACGGTCGGGACGAGCTCCCGCAAATTAAACGGACGACGGCACGGCCTCGCGTACGTACCGCGAGGATGGTGTCGCAGAAGCTGCAGTGCACGTAGCAGAGCTGCTCCTGCTCGGCGGTGGGCTGCTGCTGCGCGAGGTGGTCCATCGAGAAGGTCTCCGGCGACGCGGACGACGACATCGTGACGCGCGACAAGCTGCGTGTGGCTGATCTGCTGCTAATTATGGCTTTCTGTTGGGGATTTGATAGACAGTGCGAGCAATGTTCTATGAGGAGAGACGGGAGTTGGGAGGAGATCTCTGCGAGTGAAGAGACGAGAGTGGGGAGGGGAAGGGAGGGGAGCGGGGTTTATATACGGGTGGATCGCTTGGTCCCCCTCGATGCGGTAGTATTCTGTGATGTGATGAGGTGATTCGATTTGATGGGTACGTGAGTCGCCCGCTGGCTCCTCCCTGATGGATTTGATGCTTTGATGGACCTGCCCGATTCGAGAAAGCCTCGGATCTGTTGTTGCCTCTGATTTGAAAGGCCCGGGCGCAAATAATGGCCGGCCGGGGGGGTTGTGTTTGCGTGAGCCAGCCTAGACAGAGACAGAGAGCAAGGTATGCATGCATGCTAGCTTTGGATGACTGGAGGCAGCGTGCAGAGGCCACTCAGCTCAGACCAGTGAGGGGCAGATTTGGAAAGGCGAGGGGGGCAGCAAAGCCAAGCGTCCACTCTCTCTCACTCTCTCCAAAGGCTGGAACAGTGGCAGCAACAGTGGCCGGTAGCTAGCATCTCGGGACTGTTCGTCTGAAAAGCGGTCAGGGCCGGAACGAGTGGTGGGGATCGGGCGGCAGGCAGGTGCCTAGCGGACGGAACAAGCGGACCGACCGGTGTTTAGGCCGGCCCACCTGGCGACCTGCTCCGTGATGTGGTCTGCTCTGGTCGCGGTTTGACGCGTTTGGTACAGTGCCACAGTGCTATTTTCTGTCGTCTGCGATGGAGCGTAAGGCTATCAAGCTTGCTCGAGTCTGGTCGATTGTCCATTGATCGCTGGGTAATCTTTTGTAATTCGGTGCGCTGGTTACTTTCTGGCAATAGTCACGCCCACACGGCAGACGGCACACGCAAACAACAATTCAGGTTCGAGCACATATATCGCGGGGACTTGTACGGTGCCAAAGCGAGGTCTCTTCTGTTTTTGTGGGGCGCCTCTTTCAGTCTTGGCGCTATTTAGCTGCTAGCGCCTGCGAAACCTCGGGGGCAGCTCAGGCAAAATTACAGCCTGCCGCGGCCATAACAGAATCCTCAGGCTTTGTAGCTACCTACCTGGCCAATTGATTTCCTCAAATGTAATACAGATATGTAACCCGTCCTTCGCCTGCGCAAGCTGCACGCTGCTTGGAGATTCGGTCCATGTCTCAACGCCAATGCGTGCCTAGCTTGTGGCTCAATCTCTCTTGAAACCAAATGGTCCCCGTAACTAGCTACGTACTGCTCTGTCCGTAACCGGTGCCCCAGAGAAAGAGAGAGAGAAAGAGAAAGAGAAAGAGAGAGAACACGAGGCAGAGCTAGCACAAGGAGAAGAGCGGGATAGACATGCGAAGCTAGGATTCGTTGGGACCAGTTAATCCAAATGACCAAATGTGTCTCGGTGTCGTTGCTTGCATGTCAGGGAGTATATATGTACAGGGTGTGCGCTGGTTAGCCTCGGTAAATACTTCCTTTGTTGAGAAATATAGTGTGTATTTTGACTTTACATAAACATTAACCATAACTTAGGTACCATTTATAATCATCTTAGAAAGATGAGATCATAATATTTTGTATGACCGGTAATGGAATAATACAGATGATAGAGAGAAAACAAATAAGAAGATAGAAGGAAAAGTCTCGTTAAACCTATATACAAGTCTTATATCCTTTAGCACAATTTTTCAAACTATAAATCTTATGTTCTCAACGAGGAGAGTATTTTCAGCGCCTTTAGCTGAGGTGCGTGTTGGCATCTCGCAAACATGCACAGGCCGGCCGCGGCCAAGGGAAACAGAGCTCTGCGTGATACTGCTTATAATGCGTTGCATGTCCACGAGGAGGTAGGCCTAGCTCCGGCCGCCCGCGCGGCCCCGGCACGTCCAGTTACGGCCCCGTCGTCGTTCTTAACCATCTTTGCAGTAGCTAGCACTGATCTTTTTTAGCATGGCGAGAATCAACGTGGCAGCAACACGTTTTCGTTTGTTCACGCACGCACGCCGCTGCCGCTGGGCTTGGGCAAATCGTATGATGGTGTCAAGTCATGGATGCGATGGGTATGATCCTGCAGCAGGACAGGACTGCCGAAATGCGCTCTCCAAAAGAAATGGGCTTCGACATTGGCAAAGCTCGAGCGGAGTGTAAACAGAAATTTTCGCTGTCTCTAGCGCATGGAGAACACTTTTTATATCTAGTCCACTGGGTATCATTTTTTACAAATCTATCACCTAACACATTTATTTACAAAAACAGAAAAACTAACGTACGTTATACAATTTTGCCTCCGATGAAACCTCTGAAACCTGCTATGAAACTTCTGAAACCTGTAAAACCTGCTATACCGTTGGAATCAATTCCAACGGTATAAGGTTCAGTAGTAGCGATCAAATGATCCTATCCCTACAACAGAAGGCACGACAGGCGACACGTGTCCCTTGCCGTACCCAGGGAGCACGGCAGCACTCAGCCGAGCGAGTGCGGGCTAACGTCGGCAAGCGCACGGCTGGGAGAGAGCGCAGGCGCGAAGGAGCGCCGCTGCCTGTCCTCGAAAGCTCTTGCTCCTGCTCTCGCACTCGTGCGAGCTGTCACGGCGCCGGCAAACTTCCGTTCTCACCGGAAGCGGCCGGGCTCTCGAGCGCCATAGGTGATCAGAAAGAAACTAAATTTACAAATACACGTACTAGAAAACCATATTGGTAAAAATTAAGGTTCACAGGTCTACAGCAAGATAAACGATGATTCCGTGCCTGAAAGCGTATAAGATCCTAACAACTTCACTTTTTCACGTTAATTTATACTGCCGTACAAGTAGCTGCCTGGATCGAGGCGTAGGGACCTTGGTGGGCTAGCCGCATGGTTTACAGTATACACAGTTTAGCTGGGCAGGATAGCAAACGGCCGTTGCGATCCACTAAAGCCAATACCATGCATATAATCAAGGAGTACATGTAGCCCTGAACATCTAGGTCAACTTAGCTTCATCCTATATATATAGTTTCTGAGAGGATGCCATGAACAGCCTGGTAGGAACGAGGAAATACGGGGCTGTCTGGTTCATGGTGTAAATGAGCTAAGCTAAAATTCTGGCACAGTAAAAAACTGGGTAAAACTAAATATTAGCCAAAAGAACGTTTGGATTGTAGCCAAGCTAAATTTTAACGTTACCAAAATTAAGGTGAGTGATTTCCTCACCCTCCAACATTCCATGTATGACATTAGATTTGATTGGCGTTATCAAATTTTCATGGCCCAGATTTTGTTAACAAACCAAACAACAGCCAATTTTCACTGGCATCACCAATATTTGGTTTAGTTTGCAAGGGTACGTAGCAAACTAAACAGCCCCTACATCTTATATTGTGGTCACCCTAGCATTCTCGTAGTATATATCGGAGAAAACTTATTTTGAAAGATTATATTGGACAACCGCATCTGATCACGATTTATTGTCGATGTTCTAATGAAAATTAGAATGAGATGTATTCAGAAACAAAGAGAATATCATCAATGATGTGGTCGCATGGCTATGAACTCAGTTCCCTGTTCTCACGTGAGGACAATGCTCAGAAAAATTATTACTTCCTAGCTAAGCTAGTATATGAGAATTAAAGAAATGATGCGCAAGGCAAGTCCAAGGAGCGTAGAGACATGAAACTAGCTTTAACTGTAAAAATGATGGCTTACAGCCTAGAAGCGATGGCAGAGAGAACATAGCCTAACGGAAGGCCTCAGACAGACTATCTAGAGTTCTAGACTTCCTTTGCAAGTTGTAAGTTGTAACGCGCCTAGCCTACAGTATACTAGCATCTTTAGAAGTGGTAAAGGGTCGAAGGCACAGAGGAAAAAAGCTACTAGTACTGCAGTAAGATTCAAAAGAAAGGGTAAAAGAAGAGTGAAGGCGCCTGCATGCATATGCAAGCGTGAACAACAGAATGTTACACGAGGTCAAGCCGGCGACAGCATTTCAGAGCTTCAGCAGGTCCAATTTGGATACATGCGGAAGTTCTCCGAGAATTCACATTGCGCATCCATTACGGAAGATTTCCATACTTGCTACGATACATTTATCTTGCGAATCAATTGGCCATCCAAATTTGAAGTGTAAACTTTTTTTAGCTCTCTTGTGCCCACTTTTTTTTTATTACAAATCTAGCATCAGTGCGAACGCAATTACGAAAGTAATTCCCCCTTTAACTGCGGAAGAGCTGGTAGAGAGGCCCAAAAGTGCGGCCAGCAAAGTGCCGAGCATCACGAACGTTACAATATGCCAGCAGCCGCTTGATAGCAGGTGCAGCTATGCTGCCGCGACAGGTTCCTACCGTGCTACCTTATAGCGACAGCATCATTCTGCCGCGGTCAACGGCCTAGTTTTCCTTTCGCGGTACATAGCCGTGGCACATGATATATAGCCCTTCTATGGTCAAAGAGGGGCTACGTTTTCGTCAAGAGATTAAATTTGCAAAAAATAAAATCATGCGAGAAGACTAGGAAAAACTTAGGTTTTTCGGTGGACCCAATAATGGCACTGCTTAAAGGGACGAATTTTAATTTGTTTGGGCCCAAGCCGGTCGTGGACTCCCACCTGCAACCCCGGCCCAGCTCAGTGCCGGATGCTCCTTCAGTTGGGTACATCATACGTTCGCGAATCGCGAGCGCGCCACAGCCGCACGTCCACGCCTCGCTTCTGCCTCACCTGCAAGGCTGCAACGTAAACCCAATTAGTTCAATAATCCATCGTGGCCCGCTTGCCTGTGTCACGAGGTAAATTGGTGCCTTTCCTTGAAAAAAGGGGGTAAACTTGTGCCGTCTGATATCTCATGCTTGGCAAGCTTTATTACTTGCCAATGTCAAGGTGAAGGACTTTTATTTTAACAAAACAAGAATATAATAGTTCCACATTTCTTGCCCTTACTTGCATGAATGTACAGGAACTACTCTTTGAACAGCGTTGACACGCCTCCAGTGACAATTAATCTCTCTTACCCTGAGCGGTTGCGCCTGACAACCTCCTCCGCCACCGGGATCATCCGCTTGATTGGATAATCCTTTGCCGGGTTTTTAATCCTCTTGAGAATCATTGGCCGAAACTGCTTCCAAGTTCCAATCCACTCTCAAAAAGTACAGCCTCTGATTCATAACTGAGCTGCCGGCTCTCCGCCCCATGAACGCCATCGCAGCACGCCAACATGTTTATATTTTGCGCAAGCGCAAGAAACAGACATGAGACATCCATGGTATTGACAGAAGATGTGACATGCAAGTAAATTTTTGAACCCTCGTAGAGAGAGAGAGAGAGAGAGAGAGAGAGAGAGAGAGAGTTAACCAATCGAAGAAGTAAATCAAGGGCAAAATTCCTTCCTTTACATCTACCACTACCAGCGATTGGAACTAATAAGTTCTACAGGGTTAGGAATACTAACTTGAGTAGGGGGGTTTCGATCTGATGAACCGCCGCCGTCCCCGACCCGAGGCCAAGGAAGCGCCGGCGAGCAGCCCAGGGCCAAGCAGTCACATGCGGCAGGCGAGGGAGGGAGGCGCCGGGGCGGTGCGTCACTACTACAGAAAAGCTTATATTAGACGTCTCAATATAGACGGTTTGAAAAAACCGTCTGTGCTAAAGAGCATCACTGACGATTCTATAGTGAAACCGTCAGTACTCTTTATGAACCGTCAGTGATATACATCCATATCACTCACGATTTTAGTTAAAAACCGTCTGTGATATGATCTCAGACGGTTTTGAATACGAGCCATTTGTGATAAGGTCATATCACAGACGGTTTTAACTACGAACCGTATGTGATATGACTTCAGACCACTATATAAACATATCGATTGAGGTTCGTAGCGCAGACCTAGGTGTTTCGTCTCCCGCAAACCCTAGCTTGCCCTCCAGCGATTCTCAACCTCCTCCCCGGCGCTTCGGCCTCCTCGATCGAACAAGGGACGCCGGCGTCGCCACTCGAGGGCACGTCTCAAATGGCGTCTCCGGCGCCACCGCTCAAGGATGCCGTTTGCGGCCTCGACCGTGACCCCTTCGTCGCCCTCCTCGCGAGGCTCATCGTATCGGCGAGTCCCAGCGGAAGCTGTGCTATGCCGAGGGCCGGAGCAACGTCATCATCGAGTACCTGGCACCGTCCTCGGCCTCGTCGTCTCCTTCGTCGGCCGTCACATGGACATCGTCCTGTCCAACTCCAACGAATGGGTGGGTTGCTACCAGATTTTTCTTTGATGATATATGTTGAGTGTTTAATATTGATGTATGTTCTAAGATATACGGTTCTTGCATAGTTGTATTTTGTATTTGTATTGTGTGGATCACTATTCTTCACTAGTTTAAGGTTATTAAAACCCATTGATTCACAAGGTGCAACACAAAGACAATGCTGAATATTTTTGTGTATGCCACAAATATTATATACAAAAGTATGAAATAAAATTGTAAAAGCAAAATAATCTGGAAATACTGCTTTGAATTCTGGAGAAAAATGCATGCTGTAAGGATTGATACCATGTATCATTCGAAGGGTGACCAAAGTATATCTTAGAACATACATGATTCGTGAAGATAAATATTTTTATACATGATTCCTGAAGACAAATATATCTTAGAACGTACATCTTTGCATTTGTCTTGTCAATTTCACATGGATTATGTATACTCATGTACTTGAAAATAGAGCCATAGAATCAGTAGATATATTTGTCGTTGTGTTTGATAATTGATCAAGAAAGAGGAGCTTGCTAAAGCATAGCTTTGTGTAAAACTGGTAGAAACGAAATTGAAACTAATTGACAAGTATCAAATAATTGTTCGTAACATGCATTAAGCTAATGATTATGTGACCATGTGTTGTTGATGTGAATATGTGATCATGCGAAGTGCATATTGTGTGAAGTAATCACTGAGGCAACCACATGTTAAGTTTTGGATTAAAACTTTTGACATATGGGTTGTGAAAAAGATTATTACATTAGCCAATTGTCCTTGCTCGAAAAATAATAATGACGTGAAATCAAACTAATTCAAAAATATAATTATTGTCGATCACCAAATTAATTTCTTGCAGCTTCTCTTCTCCTCTTCACATGGCTACTATTGCACTTCTTTCTTACCTAATCCAATTCTTACCTAATCCAAAACTATATTTCTTATCTAATCCAATTCTTCAGCATGCCATCGTCTGTGATCCTCTATTTTTCCCTATACTCCGAGTAGAACTTCTATCATTAGTATCTGTTGTTCGAAATTTTCTTCTGCTTAGGTATTTCTGCAACGAAATTTACAAGGCACAACCAAGTTATAGATTTAGTAATTGAATATCAACTCAATATGATGACTTAATTAACTCTATAGTTCAAGAAGCATGGCTGCCAATGATATTCTCATTCGGGGATGAGGATAAAGTGGAATCGATAAATCAGCGCTTAACACCTTTCAGGACGAACTGTGGAATAAAATGTATTTTACCTTAGAATCCATCAATATTATAATAAGAAAGAGATGAAAGTGCTACAAAACTTCATATTTTAAGACGATCCTGATCAGACAAGTTGTTGCCTCGATGCATTTAGGAAGTTTAGATATTCAATTACTAAATCTATAACTTGGTTGTGCCTTGTCAATTTCGTTGCAGAAATACCTAAGCAGAAGAAAATTTCGAACAACAGATACTAATGATGCAAGTTCTGCTAGAGGATCACAGACGGTTCTATTCATAAACCGTCTGTGATGTTGTATCACAGACAGTTCTATTCATAAACCGTCTGTAATGTTTCTGTATCACAGGCGGTTCTACTTGAACACCGTCGTACTCATCACAGACGGTTATAATGTAGAACAGCCTGTAATGAAAATTTGTACACACGGTTCGAAAACCGTCTATGATGTACCCTTACATCACTGACACATTGTTAGTGACAGTTCATAAAACCGTCTGAGAAGACGATTTTGAACCGTCTGAGATGATATTTTTTTAAGCAGTGGCGGTGAGCATGGTGGCGATGCGCGCGTAGGCAGTGATACCGGGCGGCCGTGCGGGGGAGCCGGCGAGGGAGCAACCGATCAGCAGGGCGGCGTGGACGCGAGTCCGATCGGTTGTGGAGTTGGGCTTAGACAATGTACTCGTACGCATGGATCGTCCGCTGCATGCCCTCGTCCTACAGTCCTGTTGCTGTTCTAGTGTTCTCTTGTAACCTTAATTTTGAAGTGACTCGATGCGTGCCGATGAGAAGAACTTCGCGACAAACCTGTTTCGTAGTACATGTGTACAACACTTGGATGGTGTAGAAGTGTAGTAGGTGAAGATCATAGGGTAGGATTGGTTTTTGAGAGGAATCAAAGGTTGAGATTACAAGCACATGTACTACAAAAATTTTAATGTGTGAAGTATTTTCCGACCAAAACTCCTTGACCCCAATGTTTAGATCTTTGTTTACTTCTTGATCCAAGTGTGGCTTACAGAAATTTTAAGTACTTGCAAGCTAACTATCAAATTAAAGCGCACATGGAATTGTTCAGATGTAGTTCATGCACGAGTTCCTCTTCTGTATGATAATACAAGCTCTCCGGCCCATCTCTGTCGATAAACTTTTCCGTCAGTTTAAATAACTAGCAAGGTAGCCTATGCACTTGCACGTGCATTATCTTTGAAGCATGTTTAAATGACTTAGCAATACATATGTAATTTTGATTTTTAGAAAATAGATCGTTGCGGAATCCCATTTGTGATATTTGATATTATATATTAAAGGAGAAAATATATTCACTCCATTTCGTAATACTTGTCACATGTGATCGAAATTTTCTCTCCAAATACTTATAAAAAAACAGTAAACATACCATAACAAAATATTTTCCTTTTATATCATCATATCTTAATTTCAATATTGCAATGATTGTCTCTTTCCTTTGGTCTTTCTTTTAGTGCACATTACATTGTTTATACCGATATAGCCGAGTAAACACTCGTTGATGTATCACCCTCTTAATCTCTTCATTCCGTAGAGGTCCACCAAATAAAGTCATAATGTTTTTTTATTTTTTTTAGAATTTTTAGTAAATTATATATTTTCTTTGCGACGGTAAAAAACATGTCATCAACTTTTGTTACATACCTTATTTTATTTTATTTTATTTATCAAATTAGCATATTTTATGGAATTTTAATTATGAATAAAACCAAAAATTTATATTTTTCACTTAGAATGGAATAAAAAAAATCCCTAATTTTATTTTATTTTATTTTTATTGTCCTGTTATTATTATTATTATGTTATATTTAATTTCAAAATTCAGGTTTTAATTTAGAGTTAAAATCAAATGGCTAATGTCCTTTTGTTGTTTATTCTAAATTTATGTTAATTTTTATTTAATTTAGCATATCAAGTTTAGGTTAGAATTCGTATATAAATCCAACTGCTGACTTTTATTCTGAATTTCTGCTATGTACATGTTTTAATTTGGAGTTCGTATGAAAATTAAATGGCTAATTTTCTTTTATTTTTTTATTCCAAATTTTTGTTAGCTTTTATTGTACATTTTATGGACTCTTTCTTCTAATCCAAGCCGTTAATTTTTTATTTAATATTTAATATTAATTTTAGGTTAGATTTGATATACAAATCCAATTGCTAATTTATGTCTAATTTTTATTCTAAATTTTAGCTACGCACGAGTTTTAATTTGGGTTCATATGAAAATAAAATGTCTAATTTTTTTATTCTGAATTTATGTTTTTTTGTTATACTTGGCATAGATTCTTTCTTTTAATCTAAACCATTATAATCCGGGTCCGCTAGATAGACGGTTAGATATTATTTTTAAATTATAACATCTAATAGCTGCTATAGTTCAACTTAGTTATGGTCCAATCGATTAAGGGCTAGATTTTTTTTGTTTTTATGAGAATTTCTAGCATATTTCTATTTTTGTTAGAAATATCAATTTTTATAATTTTTATTCTACTTGGTATGGACTATTTCTTTTAATCTAAGCAATTATGACTCAGTCTCGCTAGATGGAGGATTATATGTTTTTCTTGAAATAATAATATCCCATGGCTGCTATGGTCAACTTAGTTAATTAGGTCCATCAAATTAAGAACCGTTTTTTTAGTATTTCTAGTATATTCCTATTTTTTGTTTGAAATATCTTATAACAGTTGTAATTAAGGTCCATCAGATTAAAGATGGGATGTTTTACATTTTGTGAGAATTTATAACATATTTTTTTTCCTTAGCAACTTATGTATGTGTATCTCACGCATCCACTACTTTGCGTGAAGAAAAAAAAAAGAGAAGAGTTTAATCATTGATGCATGGCTCACTTACTTGACTCGCAATCACACATTATTTTTCGTTACCCGCTGTTTAATTAGGTGGCTTCTATGATCAATTCAACGCGCCGGGTGTAGGAAGGCCATACATCCCGTCCGCACCAAAGCCGGCGTGTCGCAGAGGTAGGTGTGCGCCCTTGCGCCACCCAAGGGACATACGCCGCCTAACGATCCCAGCATGGGTTCCCCTTGTTGGCCGGCAGGTGCGTCTCACGTGGTTTGGGATGCCATCCCATACATTATTGTGAATTTTTGTTATTTTTTATTCTACTTGGCAATGACTATTTCTTTTAATCTAAGTTATTATAACTCGGTCTGCTAGATGGAGGGTTGTATGTTCAACTTAGTTAGGGTCCACCAAATCAAGGGTTAGATGTTTTGCTTTTTTGTGATAATTTCTAGTATATTTCTATTTTTTGTTAAAAAGATCTAATGACGGTTGTAATTATGGTTCACCAGATTAAATGCTAGATGTTTTACTTTTTTATGTGAATTTCTGGTCTATTTCTCTTTTTTCTTAGTAACTCTTATGAGTTTTTAATATATCATAGATTTAGCAACGCGTGATTTATAAAAAAAATCGATATACATTTTATTTAGAAATTTTATAACCACTAATGATGTATGGCAGCAACCATATTATAGCTGCCAATTTGACCAAAAAGGAGTACAGCACAAACAGCTTGACTGTTGTTACAAATCTCCTATCTAGTCAGTTACCTCGTGAACATCAGAGCCGAAGGCTTGATGCCAAATTATGCATGTAACCACTTCGGTTATACTTCATTAGTATATATAATTTTTACCATGCCATTATATCACACCACACAACAACGTTATTAGGCTAGCTGTATACAATGATGTTTGTTAGTATATGTTTCTGTATCATGTATGCAGCTATTTCCACATATCATTCTCCCCTCCGCCGGGAGCGGACGTCGATACGTAATCCAAGGCCTCTTCTCGCTTCTCCTCGACCTGGAATACCTGCACCGGATTGGAGTAACTAGACCCTTTCGGAGTTGAGTCACCGTGGCTGAGTTGAGACGCCACGAACTTGTCAAGATCCCTCCAATCCGCGGCCGATGCATCCGTGACATAAACCTGCTCGAACTGAAGTTGCCGAGAAGCTTGGTCGTCGTGTGTCAGGCTGCATGGCTGGAGTGTGGCTACAGGGCCGACCAGGTCTGGAAGCTTGGGGCCCTCTAACTGAGGGAGCTGCAGGAAGCTGGCCTCCTGGGGAAGGAGGTGATGGTACTCTAGCTCCACCTTGCAAGGGTGGTAGCTCTGGTGGTGCTTATGGTACGGCGCCACGTTCTGGTGGTGGCGCACCACCTGCCTCGGCGACTCGAGGTCCGGCGTCATGAACGCGACATGGTCATTGAGCCAGTAGGGCGAATCGGCGGCCGTTCTTTGTACCATTGCAACTCGTTTCTTGAACACCCTACAGACCACCCATCCTTCCTCCTGAATAGAATGACATGTATATTGGCAAATTAACCATCTGTGAGGCAGGTGCTGAAGAATGAATGGATCATCCAACACATTCTAAGCTAGGCTTACGTACGGGGGGTGTTCCAATTTCGTTGGTCTCCAAGCGATACTCGTGCATGATCCAATCTGACTTCTGTCCATTCGGAGCCCGGCCCTTGTAGAAAACCAGCGTCTTCCTCATCCCCACAAGGCAGTTCTTGACGTATATCGGCTTGTCCCTTCCGGTGGCCTTCCAGAAACCGGCAGTGGTTGCTCTGTTGGTGCGAGTGCCGGTCGGATACTTCTTGTCCTTGTGGCTGAAGAAGTACCACTCGTTCTGCTCTTCGGTTCCAATCTTGCACTGTTCTGTTTCAGCGTCATTGTAGCGACAGGTTTAGTGTGTATAGTTATTGAGTTTCATGCATCGACTAGTTCGTGAAAAGCAGTCATTATGCACCTCGTACTTTGACACATTTGCAAGGTAACAGCCAAGGTTGTACTACTAGCATAAGTGGAGTTGTGATTACCTTGTAGATCCCAAGGCTCAATTTTGTACAAATCAACATCTTTTATGATATCCAACTCTATCTTCTTCAATGCTACCTTCTTCCTGAGGTAGTAATCCACGAGTTCTTCATCAGTGGGGTGGAAACGAAAACCGGGGGGAACATGGGAGAAAGCGTTCATCTTCTTCCACTGATCAAAGTAATATAGTTAGATGCCAAGCTAGTTCACACTGCATAATAAAAGATCATTTTCAGTCATAAGTTTGGTGATCAATTATCTCTGCGTAAATAAAAGCGCCTCTCCTCACCTCTGTTTTGGAAAAAGATAAGCACCCGGATGAACGTGGTACTGCTAAGCAATCAATCGCAATATGATCAATTAATAGGAATTTAATAGGTGCATCTATCAAAAAAAAAAGCATGAAAGCACGTCTCATTTAGTAGATGATTATACATTCTTATTAGTATATTTATTTATATTTAGAATTAATTAGAAACATTTTATTTACTCAAAGTTATTGTAAATCATCATTCAACAAAACGTGTTTTATATTTTATTATTTATACTTCATTCGAAAGGTACATACTATGAACACTATGACACAATATTATAAACTAATTTATCATACTTAGTGAATAAAAATAAGCTATTTTTATGATTAAACAAAAATAGATGATTAATTGAAAAACATCCAATTAATCAGATTATACGGTTAATTAATCGTTTGACAATGTTAATTACACTCTGATTATACTATTTGTGATAGTTTAGCCTCCATCAGTGATTAATCGCCCGACTAATCGATCGAGTCACAACATTGCTCCTCACTCCATCTCCATGTGCGCGCAGTCCTGTAGAATCAGGTTGCTACTAGTACTACGTGGTATTGATCTGAAAGCACATCAAACTGCTTGAACCTATTGATTAATTGTACAAAGAAACTAGGATTAACTGATATAAGCACACGCGCTACTCTTTTTCACTATAATTATATTTATCTAACAAAACGGGCAATCATCATGTACGGCACTACAGCAGAAAGTACCATGCTTTCACCATATAAAGGATTACCCGGATTAGACCAACATTTTGTTTTGTTTCTTTTCTTTTGTGTCAATGGAGCTAACGGTTACCTTTTAAAAAAACTGAAGCTAATCTTTTTTCCGCATGTGGACTTTTGCTTCGAAACTTAATTAGTGTGGTTAGAGTGTGAAGCATTAATTCAGAACATTCAATCATGAATAAAAACTAAGTTTAATTTCTCATATCACATGAGGGAGAGGGAGAGACCAGACTGAAACGATTGATTAAGTACAGTTGAAAACTTTTGATAAATATTTGAAGAAAAAACTATACCAAAATTCATCCTATTAGAGTTTTTACCATCCTTAGATATACTATCAAATTACCCTTAAACTCTGGTACTTTTTGTTACCTTCACCTTTTAAACTTTTGTTACCTCTTAGTACTAGCTTAATATATAGTTTGATACCTGTCAAATATAGTAAAAGTATCTCATCCTATATGTATCTGCGCAAATTATCAGGGAAAAATTTGAAGAAATTAGCATCCAATATCTTAGCTGATGTTTCTACTTGCCCAAAAAAAAGTGAAATAGAAATACAAAGAAGGAAGTATATATCACACAAAAAATGCCTCTTTTTTAAGAAATGGACTTAAAATCTACAAAATAATGTCTAATCGATCATTAACATCAGAGATTGATTAATATCACCGGTTCTCCTTCGGAAATTAGGATGATCGGCCAATTGGAATTGGTTCAATAAGGATAAAATAACTTGCAATCTACAAAACCAATTTTTTCTGGTCTTTTGGCTCAGTTTTTTTTTTAATTTGGTCTCCATCTAAAACGAAATTACAAATCAGACTCCTTCTCAATCACGGCAAGCACCGAACATGCTCTTATGCCACGGCACAAGACCTATTATAGTCCTATACCGCACCAGGTAACATGTATCCTCTTCCAATACTTCTGCAGTCAAGAAATAGACTAAATTTGCGATTTTATTAGAACATGGTCAATCTTCGACAAAATTGGACCTTCGTATATGCAGCATGCATAGATCCATGAAAGATGTGCGCGCGCGCGCGCAGAGTGAGAGAGAGAGCGCACGCTTATAGACTAATATAGTTTACCATATAGGAACAACGTACAGAAGTCTCACCACGCGCGCGCTGCGTTGCGTGCACCGAGTTCAGTAAATTAACCAAGAGAGGATTGCAGAGTCGATCGGACATGACCAACTTTTCGCTGCTCCCTAGCTAGTTTCTTGCCTTCTCCTCCGACAACCACCTCGGGACTCGCGAACTTTGTGCCCACAAATACGAAGATGAATGACAGCACTTACGCGACAGCACTTCAGCACGCACGGTGTATGCACGCACGTACAGTAAGCAAACAGGCAGAAATAATGAGGAAATGGAGGCAAGGCTACGTACCTTGCTTTCCTGTGCGTCTGCCTGCTACTTCGCTGATCCCTCGGTTTCAATGGAAGCTAGCGTGCAACTAGCTAATCCCTCGGTTTCGCCGGCCGGCGGATAGATCGATCGAGAGGAGGGATAATGCCGTGGCGGGGTATATATATCGATAAGTCGTGGCCAACGGTGGGTGGCACGAGAGCGCGGCCGGAATGCGCGGATGGATTGCGGGCCAAGGCTGGCTGCAATCCAGGAGCAACACGCGGCCGGAGAGCGACGCGGAGATCTCCCCCGATCTCTCGCCAGCTCCCGCCGCGTTTTCTATCGGCCTTCTTCGCCGTAACCGCCACCTCCCCCACCCGCCAAAGACAGCGACTGGGCCTCCTCGTTCGATCACTCCTGGCCGCCCGCCCCGCCTCCTCCCCCAAATCAACTCGATCCTCCACACCGAAAACGAAGGTTTCACTGCCGTGTACAGCTTACCTGCTTATGTAGTAGCAGTACAGGCCTGGCCTTTCTGGGCATGCAAGAGGGAGGTAGAAATGATGGTCGAGTAGGCGAGCGAGCGAGCAGAAAAGACCGGACCCCAGCTGCCACCTTTCTTCTGAAATTCAGAGGCAAAGTGTGCGTAACCATATATAAAGGTGTTGCTCTTTAACTCGTCGGTGATAGATAAGGGCAAATACAATAATAAAGTCAGTTACTTACTTTATGTTTTATCTATGTCATCTAGAGTAAACATTAAAATCAGTATTGTACAAGCTAAGGTTGGCTCTAGATGTCCTGCATTAACTATTTCTTCTCTCTTATACATAACTAATCTACCTATACTCCTGTGCAACTCTTATTAATAAATAAGAGTCAACTCTCTTCGTTCTTCTCTTTTCTCACTCTTCCATACAAGACAAAGCTAACATGGACATACTAAGAGTAAACTGAGATGATTTTATTATATATGCTCGGGCTAACATTAAATTTGACTGAACCTTACGTGAAACGTGCGTTGGCGTGTGTGGCCCTAAAAGCCATGCAATTATGGTTATCATGGGCAGTGCAATTAAGTCACGCTTTGCTAATAGGGACCAAACAAATCCTGTTACACCTCTACCGAGGACCGGAGCATGAACTGAGGTAACTTTAGTCAGTCAGGGAGAAGCATTAGTTTTTCCCTGTCTTCAGACAAACTTTTTTTTTAAATATAGTCTTCTCCCAAATAAACTTATAAAAATGATTCTCTTCTCGACCATGGAATGTGCTGCACTCGTGAACCTCGGTAGGTTTTCGGACCCGTGGCAGGCCGACCGACTACGCAGCGGTGTCGGGTCCACCTTGGTGCTGCGCTCCCCAAGCTCAAAAGGGGATCTCTTGCTCGATTGTAGGCTACCAAGCTCCCCATGCTTGGTAGCTTCAGTCGCCAGCCTACCACGGACCTAGAAACCTATCGAGGTCTACGAGCGCAACAGGTGACATGTGTTATCTGTCACACCTTTCACAGTCGAAAAGAATTACATTTTAATAAATGTTTTCGAAAGAGGGTCAGATTTGTAAAAAAAACAATTTGCCGGTCAGGCACTTTAAAAAGGAGATATGCACCAGGGTTCTATACCAACTTTAGTCAGTCAGGCACTCTAACTAGACTCTTGCACGAGAATACTACCTTTGTATATTGGAAAACATAAAATTGGAGGCTACACATATGCGATCACCAATTCATCGGGTGTCTGCCAGGGTTAACAATTTTGATTTGGCAAAAATCGAGCGGAAATCGGAAATATCGAACCGAAAATCGTCCGATATATGTCGCATAAATTTTTTCGAATTTTCGACTTTGTTTTTTGATTTTTTTGAATTGATCGGTTTATCGAGCAGTTTTAGAAGCCGAGGCGTGGCGATATAGGCGAAAATCGCAAAAATCGAGCGATTTTCGTTGATTTTTTGAACCCTAGTGTGTGCCTCGCCTGTAAACAATTCATCTGTGTGCAGAAGGCAGCTCTGCTGCCATTCGTTCAAAAGAAAGAAAGAAAGAAAGCAATTCATCTGTGGGTCCATCGCATGCAGCTATCTCTGTCTAGCTTCACTTTTGTTGCTCCTTGATGGTCGCTCTCAGATCGGCCGGGTTGGACCCCATCTCGATCTCGACCGACCCAAGTATATTTTCGATGGCGACCCTCCTCCAAATGGAAATGCAGTGCCACAGAAGCCAAATACCTCATACTCATGTTCATCCTTACTAAAAGAGGGACACAGGGATGCCAAGCCTTTAAGGACAAGTAACATTTGAACAGGACGTACCAGGGCTAGAATTCTAAGAGGCACATATATAACTACGAAGGACCGGATACGGCGATCAAAGAGGTGTAAATGATCATAAATTAAATTTTACCCTCTAAAAGGATCAACCAAAGGCATGAGTTCAAATCAAAAATTGATGTAACTTTTGATTGAATGATTCAAAACTCTTGAAACTTTGTGTGCGCCTTCCTAAGGATGTCAGGAACCTATTCTAACCTTCAATCGCAAGGATTAACGTCAAAGTTTCAACCTTTTACAAAAATACTGAAGGTTGCACCAAAACCGAGTCAAAAACCAAAACTTCACCCTGAACTTGCTCGTGGGGATTGAATGATCAAGATGATCTTAGATGACATTTCACATATCCCAGCAAGCAAGAACACCAGAGAAATTGCTTCTAAATGGCCAAGATCAAGATCTACCTAAAAATCTTCCTTCTCAACCCAAGAACCAGTTTCTCGAATAAACTTGGATGATTAAGAAGAGACTTGCCTAGATGATTGGGAGATGGTATACAGAGGATATATCCATCAATCTTTCATCCCAAGAACTCGGTTATCTGCTCAATCTTGGCCATCTCCTGAGACCTGGCGTCAGCAGCAGCTCGGCCCGAGGCCTAGGCCCAGGCTGACTCTGCCCCTAGGTCCAGTAGTGCCGTCTGGCTGGTACTACTGCTCCTACATGGCCGATAGTGTCACCTTTGACCTGACAACAACTCAAATTGCTTTAAATTTGAAGTGGAATTCAAAACAAACTCAAACTTGAGCACCACGTGCTCAAACACTGTCAATAACTCATCACAAAAATAGATAGACCTCCATATGGTCTTTCAAACTCGTTAAACCTGATTAAAATTAAGCAGGTCGTGATACGATGAGATAAGTAGAACTAAATAGATTTTTAGGCGTGGAGCCGGCCGGAGTGTTGAAGGCAGGCAGAGGCGGCTGGCGGTCCGGCGTGGGCTCGACCTGATCATTAGTCACCCCTGCTTTTTCTTATTCGGTGCTTTAGCCGAACCAACCGGGCAAAGCATACACATGCATGCAATTTTGGGAAGCCCTGGACTGGCTAACCTTATTTGCAAGACGCGATAGCGCGATGGGTCGCGCATGCATTCTAGCTCACGGACTCGATCGAGCTATGGTCCCGAGTGTGATATGCACGCCCTTTCTTCGCAAGCAAAAAATAAAGCTAGAAAGCGTTGGCCTTTGATCATGCTGTTGTAAGATCGATTTCCACATGCACATTTCGTCGCTTCGAACGACCGATCGAATGTGTACGTACGTATATTTCACGTGCGCATGAAACAAAACTCGATCTCGTCACAACCAGACAATATAGCAGATCTTTAGATCTGTTCCAATTAAGATAGATGGCTATTTTTCTGCTAGCTCTCCATACTCCATAGTTAACTTAGGAGCTTGGACTTGTGTTGGTGTTTTCAGCAGTCGAATGTACTTACTTGGCGCGCACATATATATTAGAAAGGGTGTGTACTTGCATGAGACCAAGATCCAATACATTGGTAGTGTGATTGCAACTTTAGTAATCACATCACCGACTATCAGATAAAAAAAGATATACAGATTTCTCAAGACGCTGTTCATAGAGTAATGTAACAATATATGTCCTATAACACATACTGTAGCAAATATTACAGCTGCGCAATGTAGTATGATCTGAACTATTGATTTCTTTGATCGGACGGTGCTAATGGTTAACGATCGCTAAAGTTGCAGTCCATAATTAAACTACGCCGGAACCCTTTCCACACAGACCGACGATGATGGCGATGTCCGGAGCAGACGCCGTTGCAACTGGAAGGGGGCACTTAGCCTTTAGGAATACACAAAGAAAAGAGACAAGTGGATATAATAGATACCGATCGGTGCTTTTGCTTCGATGGCGATACATTCTCGGATGTTTATTTGGGTGGACCTTATTGCAACTGGTGTGGTGTATCTTGGGGAGAAGTGAAGCAAAAGGACTACACGCCATAAGTTGCATCATCTTGCACAGCTGCAGACGTCAGTGCCCCCTTTTTTTGAGAATTTTGTTTGCGGATCAGTGAGAAAGCATATATGCATGGACACAGGGGCGGAGCTAGGCCTCGGGCCACTGGGGCCGGGCCCGAAGCCTGACCCACGTATCAGTGCAAAAAAATCGGCCACTGTTCATTTGGACCCGACCCGTGGCGCCACCGGCCCAGCCCAGCTGTGCGTCGCTCCTAGGGCACGCACAAGACGCCCGCCGCGCACTCGCGAAGTCGTGACTCCCTCACGCCGTCACGCCCTCGCCCCGCGACTTCGCTCACGCCGCCCGCCGCCGCCCGCCACGCGACACCGACCTCGCTGGCGTGGCGCTGCTACTCCTCCTCCCGGGCTCGGCTAGTCGGTGCTCCCGCCGCCCCGCTCCCGACTTCGATCTTGCGCCGCCGCCCCACCGCCGCCACGCCGACACCGACCCGCTGCTGCTCCTCCTCCGCCGGTCCGCCGGTGCTCGGCTAGTCGGCCGCTCCCGCGGCGCCACCTCGCTCCCGACTTCAATCTCGCGCGCCGTCCCGCTCCGCCGGCCGGCCGCGCTCGACCCGGCCTCGCTCGTCGCTGCTGCTCGTCCCGTTTACTCCGCCGCGCCTCCGCTCATTGGCTGGCTGCTGCTCGCAGCTCGCTCGCTGGGCGGCGGACACCTCCGCCGCCCGCCCGGCATCGCTTCGCTGCCCACTTCCGCCTCGGCCGCCCGGCACCGTCTGTCGACCGTCGCTTCACCGGCCACCAAGCGGGCTCGTTCATTGTCGGTGGTGAGTGATGCACTGTTGAGTGAGTGATGCTGTGAAATGTGAATTGTCATGTTGATGCACTCATGCAATGCTGTGAATTGTGATGCACTGATCATGTTGATGCTATGAATTGTGATGCTTACTTAGTTACTTGCTAATATTTGCAATTTTGTATACAGGAGTGTATAACCATAATCATTTATGTAACGTTGCAAATTGCTAAATACAATTCAAATTTATCTTTAATTGTGTATTTGTGTAGTGTTTTTGTTGTACCATGGTGTGAGTAGTATTTGACGTTAGTTATTGTCGTTTAGTTTTCGGTCCGAGGCTTCAAAGAATCCTGGCTCCGCCACTGTATGGACAAGAGGTGGCATGCTGACATGTGCCGATGTTCGTATTGAACTCCGAAAAGATCGATTTTTTTGTGTAGGTTAATTTCTAACCAGCTTGTGTGTCTATCTAATAATTTTGATTAACTCAAAACGAAGCCTAATGCACGTTGTTAAATAGATGCACCTTGGACGGTGTGTGGTGCTGGGCTAGGCAACAACTGACTGGTAGTACTGCTAGTAACCTCACAATTGCCAAAAAGTGGCAAGCAGGCGTGAGGGAATGGTCAAAAGGTAACTTTTAATTTACATGCCTGTTCTAGCTTGCACACTCGATGAAGCCGAGGACACTGTATCATACAGACCACAGGCGTTGCCTGGGCCCTGGTGTTCCATTGTTACAAAACACACACTGCAGAACCTTTGATAAGGTCGTTGAATTCTGCAGCACGCGCGAGGCATACCTGAAGTCTGAAGAGAGCAGCAGCTTGCTCAGAAACAAGGATTCAAATTTTGTTTTCGGATAAAATATCGCTGGACTGGAATCCGAAATTTCCGCGAAATTCGGGTATTTCGGACAAATCTCGTTCGAAATTTAAAAACAAAAATTCAAATTCGGTTTGTTTTCTACCGAAAAAAACGAAATTTCACTTAAATATCCCGAAATTTCAGCGAATTTCAACTGAACGAAAATGGTTCAAACGATGTCGAAAAATTTTGAAGTTTTTTTGAGGTTCCTGACTGTCGGTGTTTCGAGCACCAGCGAGTGAATTTTTTAGTCTAGGGGCCGCGCGTTCCCTCTCCTTGAATGGTTAGACTCAGGGAGCCCAAGATGTATACTGGTTCGGGCCGAATGTCCCTACTCTAGTTCGTGCGGTGGTGCTATATTGCTTCGGGTGCAGACGACTGCACGATTTTACAAGCGAGAGCTTAAGGGTTCGGATCCGTGGGAGTGAAGACCGAGAGAAGGGAGCCCCTCTTCCGGAGGACCCTGCCTTCCTTTATATAGTTGGAGGGGGCAGGTTACATGGGAAGTTGGGAGAGGAAAAGATGAGGTGTCCCACGCTGGGAGTCCTGGCCCTTAGTCTTGACGATTTGATCGGTGTCCACCCACTCCGCACTGGGTCGGTGGACTCGTTGAGTGGCGCAGCTTTTCGTTTCATCGGGAAATGGCGCACCTGCCCTTTGTACGCCTGTCAGATGCTGACGCCACAATGCGTGACTCTGGTGCTGCCTCGGGAGGGAGCGTATCCTACACTGTGCATGGCTAGACGATGAGACTAGAGCCTTGACTTTGGCAATCCTCCTTACTAACTTGGGAAGGAGCCACCTGCCCTCGCACGGTCTCTCCGAGCCGTCGTGTCCGTGGGGCAGGTGGCCAACGGCCCGCGGCGGCCTGGCACTCGGTCCTTGACGGAGATCGCCTCGGCTTGGTCGGAGCTTGCGGGGAGTCCGACCTGTGACGGGGGTCGGACGCCTCCTGGTTGGCTTGGTCGGGGATGAGTGTCATTCGTGGCCCAGCGAGGGCCTTTGGCCAGAGCCGAGCTTGGGGCAACCCGTTCGTTATTCCGGGCTGCTAGGGGTACTCGTGGTAGGAGTATTCGTCACTGACGCATCAATGATCTTCTCATAAACATTTCAGAAGATTATCACATCTGAGAAATTTTTAAAAATTCAAATATTGCTACTGTCCTGATAAAACACTAACCGATAAGTTTGATCCGAAATACAAATGGTACAAACCACGTTAGAAACTTTTAAAAAAATTTGTGCATGGTTATGATACATAATTAATGTTCTCATAAAATTTTCACGTGATGATCAAGCTTCATGAATTTTTAAAAATTCGGACAGTGCAACTGAAGGCTGACCGACAAATTTCAACCGAATGAAAAATAGTTCAAAACATTCTAGAAAATTTTGAAAAAATTTATAAATAGTCCTGATGCATCACTAATGTTACCATAAAATTTTAAAATGATGATCAAACAAGAAAAAATATATAATTTTTTTTAAAAGATAACAAATGAAGTTAAAATATTTTATAAAATTTTCTGTTTGATTCTAAACTTCTTAAGATAGTACCATAAATTTTTCATAGTATTAAAAATTATATTCAATTTTATAAAATTCTAACAGTGTTTTTGCCAAAAATTTAAAATGTCTCAAAAAATAAGTTTTTGGATAAACTATCATCAAAGATCACTTTCTTATGGGTTATTGATGTAATTGAAGTCAAATCCGGCCATAAAAACCCAAAATCCAGATTTTTTTCATGAATTTTCGCCTGATTTGGCTGAAATCTCGCAGGAAAGATCAAATTACTGTAGCATTTTTAATTTTATGTCGACCGATAGTTTAGGTCTTAGAGGGTCCGAAATTTTGCCAAAATTTAGATCCCTACTCAGAAATGTGCATGAGAGAAACCATTCCAACCCCCCCCCCCCTTGTGATCAAGAGAAACCATTTTATACATAGCAACCTGGAAACGTCCATCATGGATGTACTCTTGCTGGTCTTATCAAATCGCACCATCCAGGTCCAGTGTGAAAATTTGGGCTAGCACATTTCTGCTGCATATGTACATCGACATGACACACGACATCATCACTACTCCGCATCCGTTTCCTTTTTCATCCTCGAAATGTATGCCCGCCTGGCCCCACACCATTATCCACTTTCGTGCAGAATTACGCAGACGAGCTGTGTAACTTTTCTACCTTTTCCTTCGTCCGTTAAATCGCTCGGTAGTTCAGTTCAGTTCAGTAGCTGTAGCTTTCCCGAGTTAGCTCGCCAATACTCCTCGGGCCCCGCCGGGCACCAGCCCACCTGCGCACACTATCATGGCAAGTGTAGCGCCTCTGCCGCCACCAACCGATCGACGACTACCATACGGCTGGTATGCGATACAAGGACAGACCATAGACGAGCGACCGTGAAAAGCGCACAAACGCTGGCCGCAGACGTGTGCACGGGTCATTCCGGGCGGGCAGTAACTTTGCAGCTTTCTTACTTCATCTCCACCATTGCCATCGAAATGGATCGCAATACACGTATGCACAGGTAACTTCTGCGACTTCCTGAGAGGTATGGCCATGTTTGTGCTTGATGGAATTGCCCTGTGCAGATCGTGTTAGCAAAGTGATCGTTTAGGACCGAGTCATCACACCTTAGCTATGCATAAGAGGAGAGAGGAGGGCAAAGTGATCGATGCTGGGTGCGCATGCGCAGGAGTTCACGTTTTTACCTAACCTAGTGAGCAGTTAATACAGCTTACATGATCTCAAAAATAAAAGGTTACTACACCGTACAGTACACAGGGTATTATAGCTTGAGCCTGCAGCGTCATGGGTACTGCCATTCAGTGGCTAAGCGCAATTTCTTTGACGAGGAACCAAACGTTGGTGGAGTCTATGTATGGTGCAAATCGTGCCTCTCGTTCTCAAAATCATTTGCTCTCTAGATCACAAATCCGAGTGTGAAATCGACGTTCTCGAATACAATTAGAGGCGCTTTTATGAAATAACCCGGGCTATTATTCGTGCACAGGAGATCATTAACATAAATTAATAACTCATAAAATTAAATTAATTAGCAAAGAGTAGTCATACAGTTTATTTATTACAAATTTTGTACACCGGTATTAATTTCAATACACAAGAATACCCAGTTACATTCCCAAAAATACAAATTACATGAATAATTAATTACATTTCAAAAATAAAAATTACAAGAATGTTAATTTTCTAAAATCTAAGCTTCAATTGACCTTCGGCTTTAATCCCTGAAAATGTCAGTCATGCATACATATAGAACCAAGAGGCAATAAATCAAATTGGTAAGAGATTAAAAAGAAGAGTTGCCGTCAGAACCGTATGAGTTGGTATCGCTTACCGAGATACCAGACTCGTCTGGGGCTAAATCGGCACCTCTCACGAATTAGAGTTTTATCATTCGATAATTTAACAAACCTGAAAAATTTGGATTCCGTAGCCACGCAAACAGTATAAAAAGATCGAGCAGTAGAAAAGTAATTCCCTGCAATAAAAGAGTAAAAACCCCACAGTAAAAATGGATAAGCACATCCACTGTTATAAGGGATAGATCCTTCCGGCCAAAGTCCTCGTAAACTTATTCCTTCCTCACTAAGCCAAGGCAAGACCGCCAGTGCAAGCTCCAAGACAAAGCCCCTAAAGCAAGCCACCAAGGAGCAACCAAAGGAGCATTGAAGCCACAAGAGAGCAAGCCACCTGGAGGCAAGGAAGATAAGCAAGGAGGCCATCAGGAGCAAGAAGGCCATAAACAAGCCACCAAAACAGGGAGTTCAAGACCGGAGCAAGGAGGAGGCCTTGAGCAAGATCACTACCAGCTTCCTAATCTTCCACAACATCTCATTCCTGAACCCTCGTTCCATCCCTCACAACCACATGTAACCTCCACATTCGTGACCAGTGGTTTAGACATAAGAGTAGCAGTAGCAAAATCAGTTTAGAGGCTAAAGACAATAGGTGGATTAGAAGTCTCAGTGGTAGTGGTTGCAAGGGCGGCATTGCACGTGCCCACGGACTTCTTACACTCCCCGGCATGTGACAAGAACCGCGAGTATCTCCACGATACTGCTATCTTGCCATCCAACTAGCTCATGAATACTCATAGACCTAGAGGATCATTTTTTTGTTTAAAATAAATCAAGTAATTGGATAACCAATCCTTCCGCAACAATAAATCACAGTAAGGGAATGCAGTAGAGGAGATGAGAGAGGAAACCCAAATGAGCTGGGAGGAACTAGAGGTTGCGAGCCGACAAGTGAATGGTGGCGGCCTCGGGGGTGGCTGAGCCGACGAGCGAGGGCGGCGGCCTAGGCGCAGGCCAAAAGGGCACATGGGTGGCGCATCCCACGAGCGCGCGTGAGAAGGTGGGGCCAGGCGACCCGGCTGGGCGCACGGAGGCGCAAGGCCCAGGGCGCAGGGTCACCTAGCGGCACGGGGAAGCCCAAGGCCGGCGGCCCAAGCTGGGGTGTGGGGCAGGCTCGGCGTGGAGGCTCACAGGCGAGGCAGGCCCAGAGGGCGTAGCCGGCAGGGAGAGCCGGTGACGGTGGCCGGAGATCGACAGTGGAGGCAAGGACCGACGGCGGGGCAGGGCAGCCGCAGGAGCAAGGTTGGAGAGGGGTGCCGGATCAGGCCAGAAGGCGAGGCCAAATGACAGGCCGACGAGCCGATAGCGGCAGCCAAGGACCAGAGGGGTCAGGACGACGTGAAGTCAGAGCAAGAGAGAGAGAAGGGGGGAGAATGGAGAAGGAGGAGGAAGCCAAGAGAGTGGATAAGAACCAGATGAGAGAAAAGAAAAGGAGGAAGGAAAAAAGAAAAGAAAAAGGGAGGAGAAAACGAAAATTTTTAAAATTTGAATTAAAATAAAGAGACAAAAAATTTGGATGATAAAAAGAAACTAGAAAAAGGATTAAAAATCCTGTATTGATACTTTTACATCTGGTATAATAATAATAATAGTATGAATAATCATAACAATAATAAAAATAATGGAATAAATTATATGCTATATATTAAAAGACAAGGAAAGAAGAGAGAAGAAAAGAGAAAAACAAAAAATACACTTGTATATTCTAAAAAGATGGGCTAAAATTCACTTAAACCGACGCACCGTCCAAATTAATTATGACTAATTAAAATCTAGTAAATTAATAAATCTAAGTTACGGGCATCAAAATAAAATACAATAAATTAAAAATATTTGAAATTTTAAAAGGCACATTATACGTATATCAAACATTAATATTTTAAGATAAGGGTTAGACATAGTAAAATATATAAAAATTTATTAGCCCTTAAAATATGGCATCTTTGTAATTTCAGGAATTAAATTCAATCCGACCGTTGATCCTCAGCATCAATCGTGTGAGGACAAATATTTTGACCAAAACCTAGGCAAGCTTCCCTTGATCTATTTGTTGAGAGCATTTAGGCCCCCTATTTTGTCAGTTATGCTTATTATGAAGGTTTTGGTGTTGATGATCAAGAAGCATACTTAGTATAAGATAACAACAGCTATATTTGAAGAACAAGGCTAAGGTGTTTATTCTTAGTTTTGGCTTGGGAGTTGATTCAAGCCATATAGCTAGAATAACCGTACTATTAAGAGGGATTATACACAAGTAATAATCTTGGTTCATATGCAAAAATCACTAAGATTACTTGGAGCATAGGTCATTTCATATCTCTCATTCAAAAATCCAGATCTTCCCTTTCTTAGCTAAAAAGAGTTGTTTTTCGGACCAACTACATTTAGTCTGGCGCTGAAAAATCAATTTTCAAGTTCTAACCGAGCGCACTCCATGTACGTCGGACCTACTTTTTCAGTCCAGCGCTAAGAGCTCTCTTCTGATTTATTTCAACCGAGCGTACACCGTTCACGCCAGACCGATTTGAATTTAGACTTATATTCAATCCGACGTATGTTGTCTTTTCGCTCCGGACCATCATTTATAGCCCAGCGTTAAGAATTTCTTTACTCAAATCTTAACCGAGAACATGCCGTTTATGGTGGACCAAATTCTAAGTGTACGTCGGACCAACTTTTTCGGTCTGGCGCAAACGTGATTCTCTCTGGTAAAACCAGTTGTTTTTCCCTTCTACGCCGAACCAACTTTTTCGGTCCTGCTCAAATATTATTTTGCTGGTATCCAAATAGAACAAAGTATGTGTACGCCAGACAAATTTTGTAGGTCCGACGCAAATGGGTAACACTGGGTACAATAATACTTCTCCAGACTTGTGTACCCCGGACTAACATTTCAATCCGATGCATGCATATGTTTCATCATATCAGTCCAGTATGACTCATACACTTTAAAATACTTATAAAAGGGGCAGCCCGTGACTCCATAGTTGACCTATCTCATTCATCCTGTCACTCCCAACGGGCAAATGGCAGGTACAACGGTTCTTTCTGTTCAAGCTCTATATATACAGTGCTTGAGTTCTCTAAAAAGGAGACTTTTGCACATACACATCTTTGACATTCTGAATACCGTTGATATCTTTCAAATCATTTACATCTCTTTGATCTTTAGCATTCTTAAGCTTTCATTCCATCAAAGAGTTTGAGCTTCAACTCAGAAATCACAAACACTCATTCTGAACATTTAGAGTTCTTGCTCCAAGCTGAGTCTAGTTAGCATCTAGCTACTGAACCAAGAAGACAGGGCTTGTGGATAGTCTATTACTCTTGGAACTAGCTGTTCCTAGATGGTTGGAGAAGTTGTTGGTGTGACCTATCCAAAAGGGATTGTGGAAGGCCACCATTGCTGGGAAAGATTGAGACTCACCTCACCGGAGTGGTGGAAGAGTCAAGCTAGTGAAAAACCAAAAGCCATTGAGATTGGCTATTTGGTGGAACAATACTTCTAAAGAAGTGCTCTAACGGGGATGTAGGAGATTGGTCTCTAAACCTCGGTGAAAAATCCTTGAATCGTCCTGATATTGGTTTATCTTTGCGTGTTCATCTTATTGTCAGTTTTCATTCAAAGTTCTTACTGCAACTAAGATGTGTTGATTCCCTATTCTAATTATTTTATGTTGCTAAGTTTTTGTTGAGAAAAGTTTTTCTTAATACTTAAAAGTTTTTAAAGTAGCCTATTCACCCCCCCCTCTAGGCCAACTTGATCCTTTCATTTGTGAATTTGTTTTTTTAAATGTTTTAAAATATCATCAATGCATGAAAAAGTATCTTTTAAAATAAAATCTCAAATCAGACATTGTTATTGGAAAGGTGGATAATTGTGAATTGCTGCGATAGGAATTGTTGATTGATAATTTGAATTGGTGATGAACTGCCGAGGCAATATTTGAATTGTGGATATGTTGAAATTATATATATGAGGTAGGTAGAGGGTACCATAGAGATGAACATGGTCGGAGGAGCCTCTACATAGACTATGATATAAAGATAAAACACTATACTCAGACAACGAGCTGTATAATTTGTATCAATCATAGTGTGTGTAAACGACCAGAAAAAGGTTATCCTATGATGATGTTATGATCTCCACATTGGGTAACAGTAGATATCTAGGAGTGTGAAGCTGGGATACGCCGGAGGCCCAGTGAAGAACACGAAATCAGTTGTGGTTGACCCGACGCTATATTAAACGCCATGAGATAAGTACTATCGTGGTTAGTCGGAATACAGTACTACGTTATTAGTCGGAGTGATGTTCACGTAATTAGTCATAGTATAGTACTATGTTATTAATCGGAGTGCTATACTACGTAATTAGTCGAAGTACAATATTACGTAGTACTATACTATGTAACTAGTCAAGTATAATTGGTATGCTGAGTATGTGGGAACCAGTTGAGAACACCACTACTCTTTGGCTATCAGGATTGGAGATCTAATAACTGATTAGTGATAAACGTTCTGGGTTCTCAATTGCTGTTGAGTTCGCTATGGGTAAAGTGGTATAAACCTGCGCAGAATCAAATCATGAATTCATACATGTCTCTCTAGATTGGAGGCTACGGAAGCAAAGTCTGCCTCATATATGAGTGCTAGTAGCATTTTTGGATAAGTAAAATCAACAATATAACTTTCCTAGTAAAAACCCTATTTTCTGAAAATGGTTTTTGAGGAAAGGTTGCACTAGAAGGTTGTAGACAATATTTGAGATGGATGTGGAGGAAAAACTTCATATAATGCGTTTTTCTATTAATGATTGCTGAGTACTTTTGTACTCGCTCTTACTAAATTCCCCTTTACTTAGAGAACTACTTCGGTGGTCAAGCGTCTGGTTGAGATACGGATCCCAGTGGACTTGCTGACGAGGCATGGGGTGAGGAGTACCCGCAAGATCAGGGTTACTGCGATGAGGACAACTAGGAGGATTAGGATATTGGGTAGACTATACTTCGACTTCGTAAGTCATTGGAGTAATTAGAACTTTTGGGTATTATATTTTTGTCGTACTTGTATCCTATATTTAATTATTGTACTAAACATGTAGCCCGCGTGCTAATAGAATGTAATAAAGTTTCTATTTCGGTGTCTAATTATTGTTCTATTGCAACACTCTGAATACAATGTATTAACTGATAAAATGTCTGGTGTGCTCGTTATTTTACTAGCCAAAATATCCAGATCAGCGTAATTATCTCAGATTTAATGACAGGATTACTGTCGTTATCCTGGACTAGTTATGCGGGTCGCCGCATTTTATACCAAATCCTTACCTTGAATCGGACATGTCCATAAACATAGCAGTTATTCCAACTACTAGCCATACTAGTAATCATTGTATAACCAAATCCATAAGTCATATTTATTAAGAGTTTAGAAAGTAAATTTAACATGCAAGCGATAGCATATACTAGATTGCAAGTAATTGATACTAAAATTAAATCAAAGTAGTACGGTCAAAGGTGTTGAAGTTCCATAAAAATATAGAAAATTTGAGTATTTAGGCTTAGGTTGGATAAGAACTTTCCCTATGCATCGACTCCTGCCAAAGACCAATCTAGTCCAGTAAGGACTAGGAACAGGGTTTACAAAATCGATTTCAATTCAAAAATCGCTACTAGGTCAGAACCGAAAATCACTAGAAATTGCATGAATGCTGAAGTGAAACACTTTGAACTCGGTGGATAAAAAAATTCGAAAATCGACCGATATCGTCAATAATCGAGCGATTTTCACCGAAAATCGACTAAGCAATCGAAATTTTCCGGTGAACGATTTTTGAACGATTCTCAGTGATTTTCACCGATTTTCCACCTGTTTACGTCGCATAAAATTTCTCGATTTTTTTTAAATTGGTCCGATTTATCGACCGGTTTTAGATACCATACCGCACCGATAAGGGTGAAAATCGCAAAAATCGAGAAATTTTGGAACCCTGTTAAGAACTAATTGAAAAATAATGCACATGTTGTTACTCAGTCTACACGTGACACGTCTTAGGCTACTTGATTGAATGACATTATTTCGCAAAAGACTAAGGATTTGGAGAAGGAAAAAAACGGGGGAAATAAGAAAATATTTAATTGGAAAAAACAAGGATTTATTTTTATTAGGAATTCTAGTTAATATAATTTTTTAAAGAACTTATTATTTTATCTAATTAGAAAAGGTGTTTTACCTTATTAGAAAAGCTTAATTACTGACAAATCAATAATGGTTCAAACCACGTTACAAAATTTTGAATTTTTTTAATGTTTCTGATACATCAATAATGGTCCTATAAAATTTTTAGATGATTATAAAGTTTGAAGAATTTTAGAAAATTCGGACAATGCTACTGTCTTGATAAAAGGCTGACAAGCAAATTTCAACCGAATGAAAAATACTTCAACCCACGTTATAAAATTTTGATTTTTTTTATGTTCCTAAAGCATCACTAATATTCACATAAAATTTTTAGATAATGATCAAGCCTGAGGAATTTTAAAAAATTGTGACAGTGCTACTGTCTTGATAAAAGTCTTACAGTGCTACATGTATTGCTTCCATACATTTGATTGAGCAAACAAGACAAGTTTAAATTTTTTTTTAAAAAATAGAGAAGGGTTTTGAGGAAATTCTTAAGATGTTATAAAAATTTTGGATCATGATCATACTCGAACGAATTTATAAAATTCTAACATGTTTACAGTCTCATTTATTTTCATTCTATTTTTTATTTTTTAAAGATAGCAAATTTAGTTCAATTCTTTTGAAAATGTTTCTGTATAATCCCAGACTGCTAAATATGGTACCATAAATTTTTCAGAGTATGGTCAAGCTTGTGTAATTTTATAAAAATCTGAGATGTTTCTACCGAAATTATAAAATGCCTTAAAATTTTGGTTTTTCAACAAATTTTCATGAAAGATGACATTCTTAAGGGTTATTGGGCCAAATCCGGTCCTCAAAAGTTAAAATCCGGTTAAAATATCCCAGATCGTCGAAATTTCAAAAAAAAAACTATAGCAATTTGAAATTTATAATTTTTTTTATCCGGTCCAGATTTTGAATCTCATCCCCGGCTGAAATCCGAAATCTTTGACAAAATTTCGCCGGAATTTCTAACTATGCATGGAACATGTAGTGCACAACGCGTGAACATACAGCTGATGAACATCAGCACTACTCTCTAGCTAGCACCATCAGAGTCAGAAATCCGATTCGACCTAGATTTAGGGAGGAATAGTTAAGTGCCCGTGCGTTGCTACAAAAATTCTCAAACACAACCTTATTAAAAAAAGTTTTTCAAAGCAACAACTAAGTTGGTTGATGAGAAAAACATGTATGAAACGAACTTGTTAGCTACTTAAGAGTGTTTCAAATTATCAGTTATTCATTTATGCTAGTATAATTTTAAAAAGCCTCAACATAATTGTACAACGGTAACCTAAAAAAATTTGGTCTTTTTTCTTTTTTTTTTCTCCTCCCCTTTTGTCTCGAGTGCAGTCTTCTACACCTTGTAACTTTAAACTTTATTTTCTATTCTCATAATTTAATCACAGCTTTAGCTGTCTTAAAAAAATAGAAGGAGCCATGGCCATGGCCTTCTTCCATATCGTTTCTTGCGCCCCGCCCCCTTGAATCTTTTATATTGCTTCTTTCTCTCTTTCTCCTGTGTATGAGCCTTCCTCTCATCTGTCTATTCCTGCATCTCTTCGTATGTTCTCTATGATGGAGATGAAAGTGGCCTTTTATAGGTGGAGGAGATGGTAGTCAGGCGTGTGAGTGCTCAACCTTTATGATACAGTGTCTTGTGATCTTCGGGATTGGCACGTGATTTGATTATGCAATTCTTGCATTTTAATCTCTGCATTTCCATCCGAATAAGATACAATAAAATAGGATTTTTCATGTTATGGGATATGATGAGTATATTATTCCATCCAAACGGGATATGATGAGGAAACTCTTTCATTTATAAGAGATATGAATAAAATCCTTCCATTTTAAGGAGATGTGATCAGTAATATTTTCATAAAATAGAGGGAATTCGGATCGGGTGGGGCGGTGGCGAGAATGAATGAAAGGCCGAGCGAATGTATGAAAGGTTGAGCGAGAAGGAAAGGATGAGCGAACAGAAGGAAAGTGGGTGAGGTGCGGGCCGAACGAATAGAAGGAAAGAAAAGGTATGGAGAATGAATTGTTGCCACTAAGTCGTAATTAGAAGTAGTAGAGATATTACACTTCCTTTAGTATTGCGTGCGCCACGCACTGCGGCCGCTTGACTGGCGCGCTGCCGCAGCCACCCCCGTGCTGGCCTTACAATTTCGCCTCTGCCGCTGAAGATCTCGCCCGCGGCACGCGTTAGTGCGTTTGCCCACCCCTGCCGAGCACCTGGGCCGCAACCAAACCGGCGGCTAAGCATACAACCTCCTCGGCCTCCCAGTACCGCGGTTTCGGCCCAACAACCAGACGTTGCGCATGCCGGACCCATATCACTTCCTGCTTTGGACTTCGGATTTCACCTCGCAGCAAGATCAGTACAGGCCGTAGGTGCCAGGCCCCTAGATGCTGCCTTCACTGGGCCGTCCGCCCAAGAATTCCTCGTGCCGTTCAATACCCAAGAGCAGGGTTCACAATTTCGTTTCTAAAGCCGAAAACCGCTAACTCAGCGGTAGTGGTTTTCGTGAGAAATCGTTCGAAAACTACGAAAAACTGAACGGTTTGTAAATTAAAAAAAAATGAATTTTCGTCAAATCTATGCTCGAAAATCGCGGTTTTTGACGAAAAACCGCTCGGTTTTCGTGGTTTACTGCGGTTTTTCGCGAAAAACCAGCCGACCAATTGAACGTTTTTGGAAAACGGTTTTTCGAGCAGTTTTTTGCGAAAACTGTGGTTTTTCAACGGTTTTCGAGCGGTTTTCAACACACAATTTTTTTGATTTTTTTTAAAATTCCACCGGTAAACCGCTCGTTTCTATTTTCGAACCGGAGCGGTACGGTCAAAAACTGCGAAAACCGAGAACCGGTGCTTCTGCCAGGATGTTAGCCGGTACTTCTGTCCCCACCCATTTAACTTTGGATCAAGGTGCAACCAAATTGTAAGCACTTCTTCTATGTTTCACGTCTCGATATAATTCCGGTCACAAATAATTATCGTTTTGAATATAGATACAGTTAAACTTTTGAAAATTTTACTGTCAATATCTTTTTTAATATTTAAATTGGATACATGAAAATTATATGTGTAGATTTATCTCGAAAAGTACTTTTATAATATTATAATTTTATTGAGTTTTATAAATATATTATAATAGAAATTAGTGATCAAAGCTGTGTTTTGAGATCGTGTCGATGACCAAAACGACAACTATTTATGATAAAGGGAGTAGTATATACAATAATTTTGCTCCACTGTATACAGTACAATTTTTTTTGGGTGTGTAAATAGGTGATGGATTAATCATTATTGGGCGAAAAGGGAAGCTCATTAACTCACACTTACGCACCATGTATAATGGTGATTTTTTTTTTCATGATAGAGGTTGAGTTACTGGCCAACTTCCTATAAGCTAGGTGTGACGGAACATAAAGTAGGAACTAACGTAATGTTCGTTTGGGTGAGATTTGTCACACTCAAGAATGTCCCCATCTTTGCTCGGGGAGAAAGGGTTTCCCTGTGAAATTGACGACCAAGGAAATTTACACAATTTTTCTATGAGTTCAGGAAATTTGCACTCATCGATCGTTGAATATATGTGGAGCTCCAGATCCCAGCTCCACCTTAGATTTAAATCTTGTAGGCTAAAATAAATTGAATTAAGTTTATATTTTTAGTCTAAAATTAAATAAGATGACCCACCTAAACACTCTTAATATACCCACAACCCCAGCTCTACGGATCTGTGGAGCTAAAAATACCCAACTCCACGAAATCCACGGATCTGAAGCCGTACCAAACACACCTTTAGATATTGGATCCTCCTTTTAATTTTGCTGAGTGGAGACATGGTTTTATTTAGCCCTCTGCTCCAGGGTATATCCTTTGCTCTCCTTGTATTAACTTGTGCACAGCATAAGTTCCCACTAAAGATCCGGTTGCAACACCAGGATTTCACGACTCCACATAAGTTTTAGAAAAGTTTTGTTTCAGACCGGATCTAAACTATCTTTGAGGTTCGATATAGGGCAACAGGGTTGGGTTACGAAGGCTTGGCAATTACAGGGACCTTTTGTTGGTTGTGCTCTCCACGTTCGTGTATTTGGATTTTTATTAAGCCCTCACTTTTCCGGTATTCACACCTAAACTAAGACAAGCTGATGGTCATTGGATCATTCAAAGTCAGCTGCTTGCGTCGATCGATGGTTTTTTTAGAAGAATAACACAATGGCAACAAGCCCTCATGATTTATATTATCAGAAATCACATAAGCCCACTACAAGAAAGCAAAAGCGAAAAAACATCATAGAAACAGAGTTTTTTGTTGCAACTGACTTACAAAGTCAGTCAGCTAGAACCAGTTTCATGCCTAAAGCAAATGCACGGTTGAAATACAGAAAGTAAATGAACTTAACCTATTACAGTAAAATTTATAAACACAAAATATAAATCACTTTGCCCCAAAATTTCCACAATATAACACATGGACTCTTTTTTTGTATCATTTTTTTCTTTTCAAATAGCGCTCCTAGGCTCCTAGCAACGGTTCGTCCCCGCGACTTGAACTGGTCGATCGATGGTTGCAGGTACCTCGAGAGTACGGTCAGCATACGGCTTCGCAGAATCCGGTGGTTCTGTATCGGCTAGATGAGTATGTTGGTGGTCCAGTGCGGCAATGCGTGGCGCACACCTCTTCCGTTATGTTTGGCTGTTCTTCTTGACAACCACGGTACTCCTTGCTGCTGACGCACTGTAGCATAAGGATTGAATCGTGATCTTGTGTCTAGTGCAAACTCAACGTCGAAACAGAGTATATTTGTTGGATTTATGCCGTGGGACAGTACCAACCTTAGCATTACGTGATTACTCAACTACAACATTCGCTTATGATTGGATGCGAAAAATTGCAAGCGTTCTCGAAGAATCATATATATCTTTAAATAACTAGTGAGATTAGAGACATCTTTGTTTTGAGGTCTAAAAAAATCTCATAGTGATTTTTAAATCAGGGAAAAAAAAGTAAAATTCTAGAATTTATCATATTAATGAGCAGTGCTTCAATGCTTTTCTTTCCAATATAGGTTGTACTAATCTTAAAGCAAGCGAAGAGGTTAGTAATCGCCATCTACCATTCATTTATGCTTTAATATTTGTGCAACTGTCAGAAGAAAAAGTATTGAAGCATCTCTCATAAGATAATTATACAAAGGTCAGCGACGCTTCCAATTAGAAAATGAAAGGAGACCTTGCAACTGGCTGGAGCACAGATTGATAAGACTTGCGACTGCTCAAGTAGAAACTACACGATTTTTTTAAAATAATACTATTTTTATTCTATTTTACAAAAATAATATGCCGAAATTTTTTTTTACAAAACTACCCAGTTATCGCCATTTCAAATGGCGACATAGAGTCTGTCGCCATTTCAAATGGCGACAGACAGTCTGTCGCCGTTTCAGATAGAGACAGACTCTCTGTCGCCATTTGAAATGGCGACAGAGAGCAAACGTCACCTCTGTCGCCTATTTAAATAGCGACAGCCTGTCTGTCGCCATTTGAAATGGCGACAGACAACGCCTATATAAAGCCGTGCGCGGCCCCTGCCCCACTCGTGCCAGCCAAAAGCAAACGAAAAAAAACAGAAAAAAGAGAAGGAGAAGGAGAAGGAGAAGGAGAAGGAGAAGGAGGGGGAGGGGGAGGGAGAGGGAGAAGGAGGAGGAGGAGAAAGGGAGAGGGACTTCGAAGATCTGCATTTAAATCAGTACTAATTTTTTTAAGTATTTAAATGTTGAATATGTAATATAGTAATCAGATTAAATAGAGTAATAATAGTTATTTAGGTAGATGACTTAGTTAGGAATGAGAACCTGATGCAAGTTGTTTAGCTAGTTGACTTAGTTAGAAATTTATATTTATTTCGGTAAGAATAGATGTTTAGTTAGATGAATTAGTCAAGAATTTATAGTTATGTCGGTATGGACAGATGTTTAGTTATGCGACTTAGTTAGTAATTAATTTTCGATGTAGGGATGACCTAGAGGTAGGGATTAAAATTTTGATTGTAATAATAGTTTTTGATTAGAGATCATGGATAAATTTTCACTGAACTCGAAATGTAGAATCCAAATTCGGTTATTTGTGTACCGAGAATTCGGAGATGTCATGTAGAGTTGGATGGCTAAAATTGTCGGACCGAAATATAACTCAATCAGAGGTTCTGACACATTAGTTTAGTTATGTTCTCATAGAAATTTGAAAATGATCACGAAATCAAGAATTTGTAAGAATTGAAATATTGCAACTGTCTCGATTAAAAATTTGTGATCATTATTAGTCTTACAATGAAGAGTTAAATTGTGCAAATGTTAAGAATTCGATGAATTTGCATGATGTATGGATGATAGAGTGCAATTTAAAATATATTATGGAGAAGGAGTTCGCATATGGGTGTTGAAGGGGTAGATCTAAGTCATTTCGCAAGTGTAGAGGCTAGCACATCACGCTTGCAGGGAGCGTTCATGGGCTACGGTTATGAGATGGTTGTACCACATGTTCTCTTTGGACCGTGAATTGCATGATCTGAAGTTACATGGAGTAGTTTGCCGAAGAATAGATTGCACGTACTGGGAGTTAATGGAAATGAGAGGGCCGAAATCTTGGAGTTCGTACGTAAGAATTGCAATTGAGAAAGGATGGCCATTAGTGTTATTGGCACAAGCATTTGAGAAAGTCAATACCGGGCATGCGACGCAGCAAGAGGTTGTTGATGAAGAACCAGAGGAAGTTGGGGAGAGCAGTACAAGTAGAGTAGGCTTAGTAGAGCAGGATGTAGGTTCGGGTCAGTACGAAGTGCAAGGTGGGAGAGCTGATGTTGCAACGGGAGAGGTTCAAGAAGCAATGGGCATGGCAGACGAGGGCGAAAACATTGAGTCAGTGGTCGAAGCGATGGACACAGAGAATGAGGACTATGAGGCTTTAAGTAATGATGAAGCCGCTGAAGATCTATTCCCCGCAGAGTGGGATGAGTATCCGTTCGACAGGCTGGTGGTGAACGATGACGAACAGCCTCCTTCGCAGATATGATCGAAATGAGGTGAGAAAAGATGCAATTTACAAGAATAAGAGTGAGGTTCAAGAAGCGAATAGCATGGTCGTGTCGCTATTGCAGAGCCTTCAAGGTTGTAAAGTCCGATCACGAGTGTATGATGTAAGATGCCGACGGAGGGTTGCCCGTGGCGCGCCCATGCGTACCGGCCTAAATGGGACACCATTTGGAAGTGTTCTATAGTCGCTCCACATACATGTATACTAACGAGTCTGCGAATACATCGAACATATCATCGGGCTTTATTGCCAATGCAATGTACGGAGAGATTGTAGGCAACCTAGATTTAGAGCCACGGGCCATCGTACTCGCAATACAACAGAGGTTTCAAGATACAATAAGCTACGCCAAGGCATGGAGAGCAAAGCGAAGGCATTGGAAACACGGTTTGGCACGCACGAAGACTCCTACCGTAACTTGCCGTGTTTGCTTGGTGATAAAGGACCAAATCTCGGAACTTATGTGGACATTTGTGAGCATCCTTCGCAGCGCTTCTCGGGAAGATGGTTTTGAAGCGAGCATTCTTCGCTTTAGGTCCATGCATCAATGCGTTCAGGCATTTTCGTCCTTTGTTATGTGTCGATGGGACATTTTTGACTGGTAAATACAAAGGGCAGATATTGACTGCCATAGGAGTGGATGGCAATAATCAAGTTCTCCCCGTAGCGCTCGCATTTGTGGAGGGTGAAAACACAGATAGTTGGCATTGGTTCCTACGAATGTCAAAGCCGGTGTCGTTCATCGCCCGGAGTGTGTATCATACACGATCGGCATTCCGGCTTTTGAGGGCAATTATTCAGTTGCAGCAAGGTGTGGATGAGACTCATCCATGGCCTGATTTGCGTAGTAGGTGGTGCAAGCGTCATATGGGTGCCAATTTCTACAAGCAGTTCAGGAACAAGGAGCTAACAAAGCTTTTCAAGAGGCTCACGACTGAACCAGCAGAGAAAGTTTGATGTACTGGAAGAAATTGGATGAGTGACATCGAGGCACACAAGAGAGGCAACGAAGAGGGCAGCCCACCTTGGGGAGGCCCGGTCGCTACTGGAGGAGTTACCCACCGACCCTCCCCACCGGTTCAAGGAATGGAAGGGCTCAAACGCTTCTCGAATGGATAGAGCATGAGCCTAGGGAGAAATAGGCTCGCTTTACGACACCGATGGTGCGAGGTACGGTGTCATGACAACAAACCTTGCGGAGGTTTACAACTGGGTGATGCGAGGTTGAGACCCTTCCTTGGTTGGTATTGTCGAGGGTGTTCTTCGTGGCATCACAAAGTACTTCGTTGATCGCCATGCAAGGGCGATCACGCATGAACGATCCCGCTATGAAGTACTCGGAGATGATTTACGCATACATGGAGGACAAAGGCAAGAAGGGGAGATGCACGAGCAACGAAGATGGGTACGAGGAGCTCCGCTTTGAGGTGATGTGCAAGGAGAAAGCGGTCGTGGGACGAACCGACGAAAAGTTGCTCACGAATGCATCATACACAGCAAACTTGTGTCCGCACTGCAATAAGCCTCGTCTCATTACACGTGCCATGCTCCCATGTTATGGTCATGCGCTCGATGATTCACATGGATCCGTATATTCATGTCTCAATTCTTTAGTAAGGAAGCCGTGGTCGCAACTGGAGCGCTGAAATGTACGGTTTCCGAGTGGTGGGTTTATTCACGAGCACAAAAGCCGGGAGGATACACGTTGGGTCCCGCATATGAGCAAAGCTAAAGGGAGTGGGAAGAAGGCAATCCAGCGTATAAGGAATGATATGGACGCCGCCGAAAGTGGCCGCAGAAAGAAATGTTCTACTTGCAGGAGACAGGCACTCTTTCAAGAGTTGCCCAAGATTGGCCGTGAAGTGTTATATGTTCTTTTAAGATCTTGAACTATGGTTTACTTGATGCACTAGAATTTCATTTTGCTTGTATCGAATTAAATGCGTGTGGTCAAAATATGTAATACTGAATGTTATTGTACTTGATTAAATGAGAGTGTAGTATGTTGTATTCATTTTGTATCTTTTAACGCTTTGCACATAGATGAACATTTTTACTTCCATGTATTACGTGTGCTCTAAATTATGACATATTCGCTCCATTCATATTCTATTTGTATTTGTTGTATTTATTTTGCACCTTTTTACACCTTATGTAACATAAACATTTTTATTTGCGGCATGGCGGCGTGACGACGGTTATGCGAGTTACTTGACCTGTCGGTTGACGCGACTCACCGAGCCGTTTAGCGGCGTTGCCCCGCAGGATGGGGAGGCGGCCTTGGAGCTTGGGGCCTGCGCTTGCGCACCCCATGAGGGCATGGCATCTCGATCCGCGATGGATCCCGAGGTTAGTTCAATTTAAATCGCAGTTGTTGTACTCATGTCCCTTCGACACCACAATAATACTTCTCACATTCTTTTGCGTGTTGAGGCGGCCGCCTACTACATGCTGTTCCGTATGGTCGAGGCGACCGCGCGGATGCGCGAGACCGACGGAGTGCCTCTAGGCGGTTCCCTTACGACAGAGCTTGCTTGATCGCTCTAGTGGACCGGTGGCGGCACGAGACCCACACCTTTCACTGCCGTGTGGTGAGATGGCACCGACACTAGAGGACGCCGCTTACCTCCTAGGCCTGCCTCGCTTTCGAGATGCGGTGGTTCCCGCAGACGCCCACCCAGTGGCGGCGGATATCCTCCACCGATTCGGGGTGCTACCCGACCACAAGACACGACTTTCGCAGTGCGCGCATGGTCCGACGCAGCGGTGGCTTGTGCGCTTCTACGTAAGCACGATTTTTCCTTGTCGATCCGATTTAACTCACCGTGTGTGATTTTCATTGCATTTACAACCTAACCATTACTTTACAGAGCCCGAGAGGATGGTACCCGAGTCGGGAGCGGCCGTCGCCCGCACTTGGAGGCGTACCATCCGTGGCTCTTCGGTGGGTCTTGTTCGCTTTCGTCGCACGGGACACCGCCGACAGCACATGATCCAGTTTGCGAGGACGATCGCCGACGCCGACTTGGAGGAGATCCCGCAGCTGGCTTGGGGACCTACGGTACTTGCCGTGATGTACCGTGCTTTGTGCGACGGTGTCGTCGCGTGTCCGACTCGTCCACTCGCCACCGCCCTTTGCTCTGCGCACCGTGGTCGTTCGAGAGGTTCCAGATCGGACGACCATCGATAGACTGTCGACCATCGCGCAGACTTCTACGGGGTTCCGGGGCGAGGTTGATCGTCCGACGATGGGGACATTGTGGTGTCGCCGACAGTCGATATTACTTATCGTGGCCGTATGTTGTTTTTAATTCTCCACGTATTGTACTAACGCTCATCGCCGGTGTTTTTTTGCGCCGCGGTTCACCCTAATCCACGACGCACGCTTCAGTACCCTCAAGACGTAGCGATGTTGGACCACTCACGGACGATCGCGTCATATGGCGCCCTACGCTCCGAGCTTGTGCGAGCACGTCGTCCGCTTGGTCTGTCATTGCGCAGCGCATCACGACGCGGCGTCTTGGTTGACCCGACGTCACTTGGTGTTCGGCGTGTTCGTCGAGTCGTCGCCGCCCGCGTCTTGAGGCGCTTTGGTCTACGGCAGCGCTCCCGGTACCCACAGCGCCGCTGTCGTTCAGCAGCCGTGCACTCGTTCGTATTTCTACATTTTTCCCTTCGCTAGTACTTACGATCTCGGTGGCTTGCGAATTAATGTTGCGCTTTCGTTTTGCGGTACACACGTAAAGGCTTCGTCGGACGCAGAGTGGGCAAAGACGCATGGTACCTCATGCGCAGCGATGGCACGGCTCTTGCGGATGTGATCGACGAGATCGCCTACGACCACGCACGACGACGCATATATCGAGTGGTACAAAGACGCGCCCGCGCTCGAGTTGTGCGTGTCGTGGAGTCACCTCACGAGCACGATCCGACCACTTCCGACACGCACCCACCCACCGGACTACGCTTTCCACCGCGCGGTTCGTACTCCTCCATTTGTCATTCAACGTAACGTCTTGAAAATTATGCCAACTAACTAGCCTCTTTTCGTTTCGCAGAGCGACCTTGCGAGAGGCACACGAGGCGACGTCGGCGTTACTACTGAGCGGTCGGTGCCACCCATACGATAGGGTCACAATGACGGCCTTCGAGGGGCGCCGCGCCATATTCGAGACTTGACTTACCGTGCCATACACCGACGTCGTGTGGCGGCCCAGTATGACGACGTGGTACAGATCCCCTCGTTCGCTCTGCACATGCGAGGTCGACACAGCAGACCCGACCGCCTCGTCGGACCGCACAGGGGCTCGGTTGGTACCGGACCGGCGTCATCCCGATGACCGCAGTACATCGGTGGTCTCTTTTTCATATATTTTGTTGTTCACATAACGTGTCGTTCTAACTTGAAAAGTTTGTCAACAGCGGCCGGCCCCGCCCACGACGAGTCACGAGCACCTCGGGGACTACGGTACTTTCGGGACGAGGACTTGACTTTTCGTTGATCCTTATCGCCATCCGCGGTGTGGTACTTGGTTCGTCGCGGAAGACGCATCGGCCCCGGCCCATCTCGGTAACACAGACGCCACATTCGCTACCACTTGACCCGGTCCGGCCTCCTAGGAGTACTCGTGGGCGTGCCTCGACCACTCACATATCCGTCTCGACATGTGCGTCGTAGGAGGCACAGGACCACACGAGGTGTTGCACCGCGAGGGCTCTAGCTAGTTTGTTTCTTTTACACATGATGTACCGTAAACAATCTCGTCTTTTACTTCCTTAGCTCATGTAATATCACATATGTTAGTTTTATTTATGAAGTTTTGTGCTATATATAATCTTTTACTTAGTGGCGCTATTTGTAAATATGCTACGATACCTTTGTCACGTCGATAGGACAAAGACACACGTAGCTACTTTGTCGGTCGATGATGCGACAACCTGACGCTGGCTTGGCAAATATCCCAACTAATTGTTTCCTTTCATATATTTTGTATCTTGAACACAAAATGATGCTTTATTTCCTCATATTACGTCAAATTCAAATTTATTTCCTCACATTACGGTATGATCACTATAGCTTTTCGTGGATTAGTAAAATAACAGTTTACATGAAAAATTATGGAGTAATAGCCCGAAACACCATTCGACATATGTACGACCTTGTAGCAGCTTTCCACGCGATTAGACAACTCACGGCGCAATGCTTTCAACCTTTTCAGCCGATTTGACCACACGACAGAGACCTCTCTTGTTTCGCACACGTGCTTTGTCACACATGCAGCCGCAGTTCAATGTGACCACTCAACGCCTACTTTTGTTCGTGATAACGGTAGTGTGGCTTTTCTCGAGATGGTGACAAATCGTGCGACCTTTCGCAGAAGGTGACAGCGGTGCGGCTTTGATGATGGGTGACATGTCGTGCGACTTTTCACGAGGATGCCAGGGGCGTCAAAGCGGACAAGTCTTTGTAGTCGTGCGGAGTAACCACTCACCACCACTATAAAACCGGCCTAGGTTACACATCCAACACCACCAAACAAGCAATACACGCCATCCGAATCTACACAAATTAGGGCACGATGTCGTTCTACCGTCGCCTCTTGACAGAAGCGAAGTCATCCCGCCGAATACCGGATACGATGGCGTGCGCCCGATTCTGCCGGAGTTGCCTGCACCCAAATGCGATCGCAACCTTCCGCGAAGATGATGCAATCTACCCACGGAGAGACGGCCGTCCGCGCTCATCTTGTTGTTCGCCCTACCGGTAAACCTACTTGTATCCATAAAATACAAAGCTAACGGTACCATTTCACGCATCGTTCTTTCCTTTCTCAAAGACAAGGACCGGTGTTGCTTCTTCCAATGGATCGACGGCCGGGCACGTGACTACGAATTTATCTACAATCGCCACGACACCAACCCGCTTCGCGAGAACTTCAACCGGTGGGAGAGGCCGCCAGATACGTCCTGTTCTAGAGCGACCGAGTTCGGGCGGTGGGCAAGAGGCCAACCAATCGGTGAGTTTCATGCGGCGAACCCATGCTTCACTCACAAAGTAGTAATTCTAAACCAGTTCATCCCATACAGAGTTCAAAAGAAAATTGCGAAATTGCTCGAGTCAAAGGAGAAACCTCCCGGGGGCCACCCAAAGCCACGACTTTTGCGAACACGGCCTTGAGCGATGGTTGATACCGCCACGATGAACTAGCGGATCGGAGATTCTACCGGTGCCCCTTGGCCGAGGATGAATGGTGCGGCTACTTCAATCGGGTGGACCCGAGACGTACCACCCACATCTCAAACTTCCGTATGGGATAATCGGGAGCAACCCTCCCGTGGTGCTCTGCTGCGCCGTAAAAAGCCGCACCCGAGTGCGCCTACGGTGTTATTCAACGGCCAACGGGCATCTGCATTGATCGCAGGCACGCTTCGGTTGTACAACGATAAGCCCAACACACACCTCCCGCACCATACGGTGGAGTGCGAGCGAAACAGAGCAGGCGTCTCGCAAGTGTCCGCTAACGCCAACACACCAGAGGTGCAAGAGGGTACCTCCTCTCGAAGGGACAGGGGAAGGAAGCGGCCGAGGTCCGCACCACGCAACAAATCCTTGACGCGTTACGCGACCATCCGGAACCCGGTGGTAATAACATAAGGGACGCCGAATTGGGATGACATGCCCATGTGGGAGGCGAAATCCACATCAAAAGACCAAAAATTACATCTTACACACCCGAGACGTGCGGCATAGGCCACCCATTCGGCGACACACAGGAGCACTGCGGATCCCCATGGAGTTCTTTCATAGTGGGGATTGAGCGGTGTCCGAGGACAAACCTCCAAATTTACACGGTCGTAATATGCGAAAATGTGGGACATCATTCATTTGTACCGGATAGGCGGAACGATCATTTGTTCCACCATGACAACCAGTGCTTTCGTTAGTTAGTTCGGCAAGCAATTTCGTCATTGTTGTAATGCCCTTGCAATATAATGTATCTATTGCTTATTTTATCATCTGAACTCGATGTATGTGCCCTTATATATATGTTCAACAAATAATTTAAGTGCTTCGTGGGAACTATTTATAACATGCGTTGTTGTCGACTATAATACTTAGGGTTGTTGCACTAGTGGAAATTAGATGCAAAGCAAGGTGTAAATTAAATATTTTCCCAGAATATGGTAGTGCACATATCAAAGAGCAAATCTGGTCTACTCTTCCTAAAAATTACATTTAAACATTAAATTTTACGGAAGTTAAAAAGGCTAAAAAATCATTCTCCCAGATCTCAGATTCGCACTCTTTTTGATCTCCCTCTCGTAAAACATCACAACAACTAATACTGACTTTTTATTAACTACACTACAGCTCATAATTTACATACATTGCAATTCGAATAAAAAAATGGGCTAAACCTCTCTGTCGCCATTTGAAACGGCGACAGAGAGTTCTTCGCTATTTCAAATGGCGACACAAAGTCTATCGGTTTTTCAATCGGCGACAGACTCTCTGTCGCCATTTCAAATGGCGACAGAGAGTCTGTCTCTATCTGAAACGGCGACAGGCTGTCTGTCACCATTTGAAATGGCGACAGACTCTCAGTCGCCATTTGAAATGGCGACAACTGGGTAGTTTTGTAAAAAAAAAATTCGGCATATTATTTTTGTAAAATAGAATAAAAATAGTATTATTTAAAAAAAAATTCGAAACTACACAAGTAGCAAATCTGAAGAAAACCTATAATTGTTGTCAACCCGCCTACCCAAGAAGGTTTCCTCCTCCCCCATGCTCTTTGCCAGTGACAATGTCAGCTCATATAAAGGAGACATGATCTATGCGGTTGCATAGTGTCGTGGTCACAGGGTTTTTCATATAGCATGACTTCCGCACCCTCCAATTCTCCAACAAGAAGCTCCATATTTTCCCAGGTGAATCTTACTTCGGCGACAAAATAGCCATCAAGGGCGACGGTTCTCAGGTTGCTATTCAGAGCAAGGTGTTTGACAAGCTGCTAGTACACTCACTAAAGTTGTGGAAAACAAGATAGCAAACTCACCTAAGAGGTTTGCCACTGGATTGGAGGAGCTCGATGCAGATGGCTGCAACACAATATACTCCATTGATCTTGCAAAACTATCAAATAACTACACTGGTAAGAAAACCTTTCTTCGGGGCCACGGCTCCCTTCCCCTAGAAAAATTGCTAAATTGGTTTTAAAATTCTAACATTACACGATACTAGCCCTCTTTTCGTAGTTTTTTAAGTAGCTTGTTACTTGTCTTGTAACTGCCATGTATTTATACATTCATAGCATCTTCCTAAACCTCATCTAGAGAATTTGCAGAATCTGCATGAAACTCCCATATAATTTCATACCTCAAGGGATTCCTTCACTAACGAAAAATCAATTTATGCACGAAGTCCTTTGTGATGAAGATGTGGTAGTGAAGAAGCTAGGCAAGATATCATACAACGGACGAAGAAAATTATAGAATGAGAAGTTGATGTTATCTGGGCTTCGCCACAGGAACATTATTCGATTCAAAGGCTTTTTCTTAGGGGAACAGAGAACTGCTAGTGATCTGTGACTGTGAGTACATGCCCAACCAGGCCTTCACTCCTTTCTTTTTATCAATACTAATACTATTGGGAACTAGTTGGTGCCCGCACGATGCTGCAGCATCCAATTACACGTGACAGAAATGGATCCAAACGACACAAGAAAAAACTTATAGACAGTTTCCCGGCATGACGAGTTCCCACGCTCTGGTGCCGCGTAATGTGCCATGTGTCGTGCCACGGTAATTTCCGCTCTCCCCGTGCGCGTCACTTGCGGGCTAAGGGGCTACATTTGCAAAAAAAATTCATAGGGAGACTACTTTTGTAAAGAATAAATTTTAAGGGGTTAGTACAGTAAACAATTCTCAATTGAACGTTCATAGAGAGCTTAATAAGTTGTAAAACTATAATTCAGGACTTCTGACAGCATTACATAACTACAAATTACTATATTGGATTTCACAAGATAACTTTTTGAGTAGTACTTATATGCATCACCCTTCCGATATAAATTCTACAAATTTTAAAACAAGTGAAAGGGTAATTAATCACTATCTACTCTTTATTCATGCTTTAATATTTATGCAACTTTCAAATACTGATGCGTAGAAACGCCTCCCTAATTTTTTTTTTCTTAAATAATTATGACTCTTGGAGAATACATTGCAGCATCCATGTAAAAGTGCTATTGCAGTGAATGGGATTTGGCTCACCGACTGAAAGCAGGATAAAATCTTCATACTGTTCTTTTCGGGTGAAATGCTGGGACTATCAAAATGTAAAGCATAAATTTTGGATTGCTGCGCATGTTAGGGCTTTAAGCGGACTGGTCAATGGCTATTAAGCATCGCAGAAGAACTATGGATTAAAAAAATGCACAGTTAAAAAATTCCTAATAAGCATTCCGCTTAAAAAGAAATCCTCTGATATGTACATCCTGCTATGACATGCAAAACTGGTGCTAGAAAAATTTCTTGCAAAAAAGACATGATGAACTGGGGTTATACAAATTTATTGCCATCAAGATCATGCGGAGGACCATAACAGACTAAGACCATAATTATATACTAATATGTGCTGATACAACATAATTTGGAGAAGGGATTTCCTTACCTGCACCATTGAGCTAAGAAAACAGCGAATGCAGTGTCCTTGTTTCCCACTCGAGCTGCTAATCAACTGTACATGAATAGGTCTAAAATTTCATTTTAATCAAAATCTTACCGAACTCTGATAGCAATGTACCAATGAGAAACAACGTAAAACGATGCGAGTGCCATCAGGCATTTCGTCATACACATGGCATTTGCATGATTGTACAAATGTACTTCAGAACAAAACCCAACCTGAATTTGCATAACATGGCACTAAGAATGGAGAAAACATTGACCAGATATCAAACAACTAAATCCAAAAGACTGTAAAAAGGTGAATAGAACTTACATGCTGCTTCCTCTAACATTATTATATTGCTCCTCTGCTTGGCAATGTTGGCATTCCCCTCCACAAAAGGAGAAGTAGATGAACAAAAGAACACACCTAGGCAGCCGTTTTTCGCTGATGAATCGAATCGCTACAGCCATGGAACGAACAATCTGCACTTACAATCAAAGAAATATGCACTTCGAATAAAAGATATAGCCTCCGAGGGCTAGAGCAAGGGGTGTGTACTCATCCCCATACGATGGGTGTTAAATCATTCCGCGGGGGACCTTACACCTGTTGACCCCTTGAAGGCACCAGGGGAACTACCATTGAGGACAAAGAGCATCTAAGGGGGCATCTCTGCGTAGTGGGCCCCACATGACAGGTGAGTCTCACTGATCTAAGGATATGCCTTCATCCTCGGGACCATCCGTCAGACAACTCCATAAGTATAGTACAACTAGCGCATGAATATAGGATGCACATGTCCTACTTCTATCTATATAGACCACAATTGTACTACTCCTCACTAGTACATATAGCTTAATGCTTTGTAGAAAGGGCAATTTAGTCTTTTGTACAAGTTCAAGAACCTATAAATACCCTATGTAATTTTATTTGGGACTTGAGTTCTCTTAAGTAATAAAAAGACACATTCAAATAGGTGAGCCCTCATGATCTCCTCTCCGGAGGCAACCCCTTGTTGGCTCACTAATAGGAGTAGGACTATCCTCTTAGACATTTAAACCTGTATAAATCCCTATGTCATTTTTGTTCTTATGGACAATGACCCGACAGACGGCCGACATCTACCTCTCGCTTGTGTTTGGGTTTTACACCTACAATATAACCTGCAGATCAACAATTCACTAAAAGCCTAGCTGAAGCATCTAGGCCCCTATTTTTGATTAAGTTTTGGTAATTTATGACAATTGTGCTAAAGGACTAACAATCTATCTTAAGCTTATAAGAATAGATTGGTCCTCGCATTGGCACCTTAAGGAGTTTGAAATTCATGGAAGGAACTACAAGGTCAAGGACAAGGTATATGCAGTTTAAGGCCATTTCATCTAGCTTTTTACCGATCTCGGAGCTAGGAGTAAAAAGATTGGGTTAATAGGTTAAAATGTCGTACTATCAAGAGGATTAATGACTAATAGTTTAAATTCGAAAAAAAGTGTCATATGGCTCATATCTTGATAGAAAAATAATTGATTGTTGCATTAGATCATGTGCCACAAAGAAAAACTTTCATCTGCAGCACAGCCGGTACTACCGCTGGTATGTCCACGGTAGTACTGCAAGGGCGGTAGTACCGCAGTTTTAACTGCGGTACTTATTTCCTAGAGAAGAACCTCTTTAACAAACATCTCAGTCTTTTTTCGAAACTACCAACATTATATATGCGGTACTACCGCAAGAGCGGAAGTATCGACTTGCATGAGCGGTAGTTTATTTGCAGAAAGGGGTGTTTTGAGCTTTTTGCCTTGAGCGGTACTACCGTAGGGTAAATTTCGGTAGTACCGTGATTTGTGCTGCGGTACCCTTTCTCCAGAGCAGGTCGATTTTGAGCAAATCTCTCCAAAAAAAGTCGGTACTACCGCACTTTGTGTGGCGGTAGTACGAGACCTCCTCAAATGGCTCTTTCCCGCCGCATGAAATGCTCAAAACCAACCGTTGGGACAGGGGCGGTACTATCGGACTTTTCACGCCTGTAGTACTGGATTTCTTGATTTTTCAGGATTTCTCTCCCCAACGGTTGGAGTAGTGGGTGGGGGTTATAAATACCCCCACACATGCATAGTAGAAGCTCTTGGTGACTCATTGAATACATATTGAGCTCTAGCAAATCCTCTCTACTCACAAGTGCATTAAAATTCTCATTTTGAGTAAGTAAGAAGCATTCAAGTGTTGCATATAGATTTGAGCCATTTAGATAGTTGATTCATCTTCAAGCAAGCGTCATCACTCTATTCTCTTGGAGGTTATCGTCTTCTAGACGACTTGGAGGCGTTTTAAATACCCCACACCTGTATAGAGTGGCTAGCATCGAGTGGTTGGCACTGCGGTGGAGCAAGCGGCGGGCGACGGACATTGAGGTCGAGGAAAGGAGAATAGGGAAGCGAGCAGAGGAAGACGTTGGTTCTTTTTTTATTCGAGGGAGTGCGAGCGTGCAACTCGGTAGGAGAAGGCCGGGGTGGAGCAACAGAAGCAGAGCGAGTGCTGGATGGCGCCCACATGATAGATTGGATGACCCAGATTCAAGGATGATGTGGCCTTGCTAGTAGCTAGGGAATGAATAGGATGGCAAGGAAAAAAAACTATATATAGATATTATATGATTGGACTACCTTTTGCTATTTATACAAGAATGCACATTTGACATACATTTGTCATTTTGCGTAATATCGAGATAAACAAGGAAGTACAGATTGGGGATACAGGCATCAAAATAATTCATGGTGCTGCCCGAGGGCTACATTATCTTCATGAAGGTATTGTAGTAAGCATTGTTCATCGAGACATCAAATTGGAAAAATATTTTATGCAAACATGAACACCAAAATTGGGGATTTTGGTTTGGCCGTGTCATTTATACAAAAATATTTGTGTAATGATAACATCATACAAGGCTAAAACCATGTAATCTGGAAATTATATTGCAAATAATTGAAAACATAATCTGTACTTATTTTTAAAGTTCAAACCTTAGTACATTTCTTAGTATATAGTACAAACTTTATTATTACGAACAAACTAATAGATTTACCTGCGCAGTTGTGTTGTTACATATTATGATACAATTATCTTTAATATATAATTATACTTCCAATAATTAAAATACAATTGTATTTGTTATACAACTCTAATATTTATATATGATTAATCTACAACATTATAATTTGACCCACCAAAATAAGTGGTGGGGATCCTTATCTTTTTCTTTCGATTAATATCAGAATTTCTATGATTGTTTTTATGATTATTGTGAGATTTTCTTGCCCTTAAAACGAAGAAAGTGGCTTGAATATCACACATTATTTTTATTTATATAGACAGATTATACTAAACCTAGCCGTGTAATTACATGAGTACATATGCTAGTTTATACTAATTTTCTGCAACATTCCTTTAAGATTATTGTGAACCATTTAGAGCTGTCCGCACGTACCAATATGATGATATATGCATCCTTCCTCTGTGACGTGTTTTTGTTTTGAGTTAGTATATAGGACTGGACTTTCCTCCGAAGGAAAAGGAAAGATCATCATCACAAAAGAGCTGACTTAGCAAAGCGAAGACTTTGCGCATTTGGTTGTTCAGACTTCGGGTGTTAATTAGGCGGTGCAACGAATTATTTTATTCAACGCACGCACATATAGTACGTACACGCATGCTTTGTTGACTAATAACGGAATCTAATCATATTTAGACTTTAGCCAAGCAAGGAGACCCGTACGGTTCCGTGCAACAATTACACGGAGAATAATTTCCGAGCCCTCTTCTGCGTACGGCACCGAACAACGGCATTTGGTGCTTTGAACCTTTTGGAGTGCCGTAGCTTACTGGCGCCATATGCAGCGGCATATCTGGATCATGGCTGGGTTGGCTGCTTCTAGCCTTCCAGGCTATGGATTGACTAATCCGGTATTTTGTATCGAAAGTCTTGTAGCTCCAGGTTATCACAAAATTAATCAATTCGGGACCACAGATATTGCGGGCTACTAGATATATAATGCTCATTTGAGAAATGTTTTATGTGTTAGCTGTAGCTAGCTAATGACCCATCTCTAGGAACTGACATTGCATCATTAATTGTGCCTATCCGTAATTATTCAACTCGTCATTTCCAGTTTTTCAAACATAACATTGTTTGGACTTTGGAGTAATCGATGTTGGACATGTCTAACTCCACCCTTTCGTTTTAACTAGAGAAATCGGTAAGTATTGTCATAGCAAGACACAAACTGAATCTTCGTATCACCGGACAGAAGTGACAACGCTGGTACGTAATGTACATCATCTGATACTGATATATGCTTAACCTGAAGTTTCAATACTTCCATCGATCTTTCATTAATTTAAACAACAACCGCGTGACCTCCACAGTAAAGACAGAAACCAGACAACTCTTCTGCACTGGGCATCCAGGCTCCGTACCTACCTAACCTTGAACCTTCGCCAATGTACGGTGGAGTTGAGATCCAATGCTTATGGGACGACCGTTCAATAAAAAGCAAAAATTCAGAATTTTTTTTGAGAATACTGTTTAAAAATAATATACCGATTTTTGTACTGTATATACTATTCGACAATCTAAATTATTTATTGACTCGATCGGATGACCCTGATCTATAAAGACCGCGCATGATCTCTATCCTGTATAGTGTTTTCTGCCTTTTAGTTTTTTCCCACTAAAAGTAAAAAAAGTTACAGTATGTCCAGATGTCCCGCTCATCTACACTCCCCAGATGTCTCGCCTGTTACTTCCAAACTTGCTGTGACATCCTAGGAAATTTCTGATGCTACCTAGTATACTGCACACGAGCGGTAGACATGCATGTAAGCAAGATCCAGCAGAAGCAATCCAAAAAATAAAGGCGTTTTGTCAGCTGTCGTACGCCGACGGGCAGACAGGTCGACACGGCAGCTCTGTTGATCCTGCGTTCCTGACTCCAGCCGAGCCAGGACGCCGTCGCGAGTTGTGACTTGTGACTAGCCACTAGCCAGTGGCCCAGTGGTCCAACGAGCGTTAATCTTTCTTCCACCTTTTGTCAATGTCTCGCACTCCCGGCATTCGGCTGCTACTTGCAAGTGCAAATGGAACACCGGCACGGAAGAACGGCCGTACTACTACCAGCCTCCCTCGGTTGCTACCTACAGTCACTTTGTCCCTTTCTACCGGCGTCGCAGGCTCAAAGCACGACGAATCTCTCGTCGCCGCGGTGCCTCTGGAATCTGGATGGATTTGTGTGGCCCTCCGTAAAATCTTTCCGCAACCTGTAGCTGTAGGCTGAACGATCAACGTGCAATTTGTATTCTCGCAGGCAGGCACCGGCCGAGCACAACGTGTACGAGCCACCAGGAAAGATTTTTTTACTGTATACTAAACTTAATATAGATGTTTATTTTTTCAATCAAATAGATTAGATTAGTTAGTATTTATTTATACTTCCTCTGAGGATAGAGTAGTAGAAATACATTTAATAAATCATTTTTTATATGATTTCTATTAATTACTGTATACTAGTAGTACTATACACAATAAAAATTCTCGTGGCATGGAAACAGGGCAGATTGTCCGATTTCTGCCCATATATATTCAGTCCCGTGTGAGCCCCCTTAAGATGTTGGTGTACACCAGGGTTCACTTTATCGTGAAAACCGACCTATCGAACCGGTTTGAAATCCTAAACCGATTGGTAAACCGGTTAAATTCAAAAAAAAAATGAAAAAATTTATGTCACGTAAATCGGTCGAAAATCGGTGAAAATCGAGCGGTTTTCGATGCAAATCGACGAAAATTGCTCAAAAAATCGGACGTGAAAAAAATCGATTCGCCGATCGATTTTCGAGAAAATCGATTGATTTTTGATTTTTTTAAAAAAAAATTCAAAGTTTGGTATCAAAACCCCTCGATTTTTTACGATTTTTGCGGTAAACCGGTACCATCGAGAGTTCAATTTTCAACCTTAAGGTCCCGTTTGTTTCGGCTTTTTCACTGGCTTAAAAGCAGAAAAGTCAAAACCGAAACAAACGACTAACTTTTAAGCCGGGCTTAAAAAAAGCCAAAAGCCTCCATATAACTATAAGCCAAAAGCCAGATGAGAGGTGTTTTTTTTGGATGAAATAACACTTTACCATTGAAAGTCTCCAAAATTACCCACCAAATACCATCATACATAAACTTTAGAATCCTTCTCCCATCTCCTTATTTCTTCTCGTCTTCTCTCGCTCCTATGTGCGATATGCCTTCTCCCTTCGCCGCTCTGGTCTCTGTCGTCCCCGACCTCCTCCCTCCTCCACTGTCCTCAGCCTCCTTCCTCCTCCACCGACTCGGATCTGGCGTGGTGTGGGTTGAGGCGGTCGAACCCGAGCTTGGAGCAGCGGGAGGCTACAAGGTCCGAACGTGGCGTAGGTGGAGCTAAACTGATCTGACCGTAGCACGACAGGAGGCGGTTGGATCCGGTGTGGCGTGGGTGGAGGCGGTCAGACCCGAGGGTGGAACGGCGGGAGGCGGGGGGAGATGGCCGGATCTGGCGCGGCAAGAGGCGATCGATCCGCCTCATCGAGCCCCTCAGTATGTGTTTTTATTTAGTTTGACGAGAGTTCAAAATTGTCATGCTATTTTCAATCTGAGAAGAGTTCAAAGTTGCCATGTAGTAAAAGTTTCAAGTTGATAAATAATTATGCTCAGAATGAAGTTTGATCTCAAGATTAATCTATGTTTTTCAATACGACATTCAGTGAAAAAAGTATGAAACATTTTTATTAGATAAATCAGTACATAAGAAAAGTTTTTATAACCTTAGTATTTTAAATTTTCTAGCAATAAACTACACCATCCAAACCATCAAAAAGTTAGGATGCCAAACAGTATATCTTAATTTAAAAATAGACGACTTAAAAACTCGTTAAACAAAAAAACTAGCTTTAAACTAAAAATAAAAAAATCTAAATCGTAACAAACAGGACCTAAATCGGTTTGGTTAACCTGATGTACACCACGCCGTGAAAACCCTCGGAGATATTTCTGTGCTGCAGATGGAAAACGTACTAAGTGGTACTAGTGATTGATTAGACGGGCTACCCAATGGTTTTCGAAGGCTCGGTTACATCAAAACGTGGTTCAGCGAATTGAGACTTTTGTGGGCATAACAAATATCTACCGCTCCTGCCATCTAAATTTATAACATTTATTTTTTTTAATAATTTTATTCATAAATATAGAACCTATTTCATATTTCAATATAAAAAATAATGTGATGTTTCCTCTATATTCTAAATAAATATCTATTTTTTACTTTATATTCTCTACATGTATAGTGCTTTGTGACAATAATTAAGAACAATCTAGTTTTTTTAAATATCTTTTTGGTCTATTTACCAATAAAAAATACAGCTTCCTAGGTTCAGAGGGAGCATCTATGGATCGTACATCTGCCCCTAATCCAGCGGAAACCCCTGGATACGGTGACGTTTCAATGCATCTCGCGATGCTTTCGGAATTCGGACAGGGCATTCGTTTTGGCATTCATGTTGTATTGTCAGTGTCGCCTAATCCTTGTACACGGACAGGAAAGCAACAAGCCATGGGCCTCAGATAGCGGGCAATCCTTCGACAGAGCAGCTGCTAACCAGGACCCGGCAGGTTCGTTACCCTCGGATCAGCCACGCCACGGGGCCGGCGGCGACGTCGCGTATCACTAGCTCACTGTACTATTTTAAGAGTAGCCTAACATCTTGCAGCACATCACATGCGCATGCTAGGCTCCGAAAAATAAACTAAACTAAGTACATACGCCATTGGTAAATTAGCGAGGCGGGCTTCTACTTTGTAGACAAGACAAGACAACGGTGTCTTCACTGTCGTGTGCAACTCTTCACTGGGTTGGTGAGTCAGCTACTCAGCTGCTGCGAATGCTCAGCATGCAAAGCTGGACGCAGGATTGTCCACCACGGAGGCACGAACTGATACACACAAGTATCTTCGCACTAGCTCGTGCCTAAACGTCGTATCAGGTGTCATCTCCTTTTTTTGGTTCGACTAATCGTTGGCATGAAAGGGACAGCTGATTGTCTGAAGCCATCCTCGCAGAACCAGAAAAGATTATCTGAAGTGATCAGAGTCCTTTAACAAATCAGCAAGTCTTTTGGCCCCTTGAGATCGACGAAAATGTGTTTTTGGAGGCACAGACAGGAACGTGCCCAACCGGCGCAGCTTGTTACTGGCCTAGGAGGAGAGAGCAACTGGACAGGATCCAAATCTTGCATTTTCTGACCGACACGGTTCCGATTTTAAAATCTTACAGGCACACAGGATGTTGCATAAGTTTCTGGCAACACTTCAAATTTGCTCCCGGAATAGTTAATTTCGTGGTTTCTGTCAGCCTACCGTACCGGTCGAATCAGCTATATATATATATATATATATATATATATATATATATATATATATATATATATATATATATATATGCAAGTTTGACTGTTCTAGTGCTTCATTGCTAGGGTTCTAGATCTAGGCGAAATAAAAAACAATTAAAAATTAGAGTTTGCTAGAGTAATTTCGGTAAATTTCGACGAAGTTTCAGTTTTTTTGAACCGGTTTGCATAGTTTTTCGATTGGTTTTGATGGGTTTTTTGACCAAATTTCACATCAATTTTTTTTAGGAAATAATAATGCCTTTTATGATAAATACATGTGAAAAGTTTGCATATATATATATATACACACACAAATTATGTAAATATAAACCTAAACACTAACTTGCATTTTTGGCCTAAACTCTAACTTAGATTTCAACCTAAACCCTAACTTAGGAATTTTATATGCAAATAATTAGTATTTTGCATTCAAACAGATAAGAAATGTAAATAAATATTTTGCATTCAAACAGATAGAAAATGTAGATAAATGGTTGCATAATTTTTTTATTTTTTTCCCAATTTTTCCTAGCCTCAGGAGACCATTTGACAGGAGTTTGAAAAAATTTCGCCGAAATTACGGTGATTTCGGCCAAAATTTTGGTTTTTCTGGTTTCAAATTTATTGGATTTTAATTTTTCTTTTTCAATTTCGTTCGGATTTCAACTGAAATTCCGAAATCTCGCCGATGTTTTGGATTTTAGCTACCTCCGAGAGATGGCCCGAAAACCAAATTTGAATCCTTATTCACTGGAACTTGCTCGAATGGCTGAGACCACGTGTCTCAGATAAGGTGTGTGTCACGGCAAAGCGTGTCGGTTTCCTTTGGCATTCGATCTGATCCAACTCTACAGTTTCAGTTCTCAAATCAGTAATTATCTGGATTCTGGAGTGAAGAAAATTTCCATATGCGAACAAAGGTGGCACGCATGTTAAGTCAGCTTGAAGAAAAATGACAGTGCAGGGCCTGCAGGCTAGCTAGCTGGCATCTTTTTTGGCTAGTCGTACGAAAATGAGGTCGATTTGGACGTCAGGGGTTAAATTCCATGATGTGAAATTGTGAATGCTCTATTTCTACCATGGTGATTAGATAAACGGCCATTTAAGTATCTAACGCACGTACGGAGCTTTCCAGTGTGTAGAGTAAAAAAGTTGGAACAAAAAAATTTGCATGCAAGGAAAAACCGACTTAGCTTGTTGGGGGCGGCTACAAATTAGAATAATAACTAAGCAATTACAAAACCCATTATCTTACCGGGGTTCCATTCAAAATTTAACATAGCCTAGCTTGGTGAGAGGTTCAGGTCATCTTCAACTCGAATTTAGATGTATTTTATCTTCTTAATGAACAAATACCTTGTTCCTTCTAGTTCTAGGTATTCTTGCTTTTTAGGAGTTTTTTTTTAAAAAGTTACCTTGAGTTAAGAAACAACGATTTCACATAAGAACATTCAACTAAATTCCAAAATAACATGTTATAATAGTACAACATCAATGCAGGACAATGTAGCACATACCAGTAGTAGAATCTAAACGGCACACGGCAGTAGCGCGGCATTCCTAACCTATACCCATTTTGGTCGTGCGGTTCCGAAACAAACCCGATAATTGGAATCTTCACAGTAAGGGTGTTTTTCGCCCTGGGGATTGTCAAAGATCAGAAGTTACGCATTCTCGGAATGCTTTTGATCTGGGGGCCCAAACTTTTCCTAGATTGCAAGCGATACAGGTGCAAATAATTTCCTCGACGCATGGAAAAACAGAAGTACGTGAGCGAACAAAGCAGCCTTGCCTAGCCGAATGGGTCGGGTACGGTGACCTCTCTCTCCATCTCCAGCCGACGGAATCATGGACGGTGTTGGACACACCCGTCCAAAGCAAGCCAGCCATTACCGAGGAAACGCCGCCTCACCACCAACAAAACCCGGTAAATCCTAGCCAAATCCTCGCACGAATCTAGCCAGTGGCCAAAAGCCAAATCCTAGCCAAGCCAAAAACGCAACGGAACGACGTCAAATTTTAATCCCAGAAACGCACACAGCTCGCTCGCACGCCGTGCCGTGGCCTATAAAACAGCCCAGTTTCCCCACTAATTACACTCCTTTTCTCTCGCCTCACGTCGTCCCTTCCTTCCGTTCCGGACCTGCGACTCCTCCCACTAACTCTCCGTTTAGGAACGGGGGAAGAAAGGAGGGAGCTTTCTGCGGTTTTCGCGAGGTCTTGATATGCTGAGGAGGTCGCATGGAGGGTTCCGGCTCGGCCGGAAGCTGCTCAGTCTCTGGAGGTGGGCGCTCTGCGGCCGGCGCCGGCGCCGGGGAGGCTACCTCCGCCTCCAGACGTGCCCGAGCGGCGGCGCCTGCAAGGAGGCCCGGGGCGCCAAGAAGCTCGCTCCGGTGCTGCGGTGGGGGCGGTCGCTGGCGCGGCGGCTGAGCCTCGGGCGGAGGGACGGCGGTGGGCAGCGGATGCTGGACGGCGGCGAGGCCGTGACGACGCCCAAGGGCCAGGTGGCTGTGTACGTCGGCGGCGGCGCGCCCGGGGAGTCGCTGAGGTACGTGGTGCCGGTGGTGTACTTCAACCACCCCATGTTCGGGGAGCTGCTCAAGGAGGCGGAGGAGGAGTTCGGGTTCCAGCACCCCGGCGGCATCACCATCCCCTGCGCCGCCTCGAGGTTCGAGCATGCCACCGCCGTGGCCCGCGCCGGGAGGAAGGGGTTCGGCATGTGGTAGCATCAACCCGTAGGAGAACCCCGACCGCCTCCTCCGCCGTGTGGTGGTGGCGGATGGTGTACATATGTGTTTCCATCAGAAAGGGTTAATTTTGTTCTATTGATTCTTCTTTCCGTTCGACCGGTGGATGCGGTTCTTTGTTCTTCTATGGATTATAGAGGCTTCTTTTGTTCCGCTTATGCGAGTTCATCTTCCAATCACTAATTCGTCGAATCTAACTTGGACGGACCGAGCGAATCTGGTTGATAAATTTCTCGTTTTTCAGACGAATCGAGCTTGAGTACTGCACTAATCACCGTAAAAGTCGTATTGGAAATCATCGCAAATGACGAATGATGTTAATGCTACGTTCTGTAACAAGACTGTCCCCTGCAGTGGACTTTCGAGCGCCTCGTTTGTTTGGAGATTTCTCCTGAGCAACCACGCTCTGTTCAGCTTATCTCTGACGAAGTCCTTTGGGACTGCACAACCGTCCGATCGAAAGTAAACGATTTAAATTGACTAAAATTATTGTACAGATTTTTTACTGTATAGAAACACTGTTCAAGCGACTCGTTTGTTTGGAGATTTTTCCTGTGCAATCACGTTGTGTTCAGCTTATCTATCTTTGACGGATGGGGTTCCCCTGGAGTCCTGGAGTCTTTTGGGGTTGATGGTCCGATCGAAAGTCGATGGTCCAGATCAATAAAAAATAATGTACATCTCTGATCGTTTATGGATCGTATCAAAACACTATTTGTCCTTTTATTTTCTGATCTGGAACATTCGTAACGAACGATCCACGTCTACGAGAACTGCTTAACTTCAGGACCTATCCATCTCTTAAGCAGTCTCTGTAGGAACTTCATGGGCACCCTGTCCATCTCGGACTGCCTACATGCGAATCCCATCTTTGGGAACCGTGCCATTCAGGTTTCTCGGCAGGCGGAATGGGAATGGCACGACTGTACTGTACGAACCGTACAGCCTCATCCGTACCTTCACGCATGATCAGGCTGGCAGTTGAAGCATGCCGTTTTGGCCCTGCCACTTTTGCAGGCCAGGGTGCCCGTGCCCTGCCCCCGTTTGCCCGCGGCGGTTCACTAGGCGTGATCGCAAAAACAGCACCAGCACTACGTACCTCATCTCGAGTGCATTACCGTGTTCTGCTCGCGACCGTTGTGTGCTGGAGTAGCCGAGTCGTACTCCTTCCTTCCTACGTCGCTGCGCCAGCACGCCGAGATTTTCGCGTGCTGCCGACAGGGACTCCCCGTGCCCATTATTTCCAGCGGAATTCCACAGCAGCCATCATAGATTCGTGGGCGCCGCTGTCCATTTTACGGAGCATACGCATCACTCTCTGGCTTTTGCTCTCCCTCTCCGTGCGAGAAGATAAATTCAGCGAGAAATGGACGTGTTCACCGTCCCGGCGCGGCGTGGGACTGAGGACTGAGGAGCTGCACCTTGCGCCGTTACGCTACGCAAGCGGGAGATGGGTCGCATCCCTGGAATCTCCCGGCTTTTGGTAAAGCTGCGTTGCGCGAGCCCCTGGACGTCCCAGAAACGGTCGCGTCCTTTCCTTATCGTTTCTCCCGGCTTATTTCATCGGTATTTCTCTGCCTGGGGCCCAGGAGTAGCACTCCTGAACAAGGAGTATATTAGCGTTCCCACGACAGATTTGATTTTTCTTCACAAAAAAACAAATTATCACGTCCAAGAAATCTGAACTAAATCTGCGAATTCAGCATGTACGACCAGCTTGGGTCCTTCTCTGCTCCGTTCTCCTTTGGTGAGGACTGATTGAGGAGAATGCAATCTGACCAGCACTCGAGTCATTATACCATAGTTAAAATAAGATGGTAGGAGAACAGATAAGCTAAGCCTACTTAGATACCGATGTTAGGAAATATCATTGCGAGTACATAAGATGAGATCCCCGTTACGATTTATGCAGAAGTACGTCATTACATGGTTGTACTTGATGTGATCTATATATATCTGGACTGTTGTACATGGTGTCATCTAGTTCTATATTGTATCTTTCTGTATTGAGAAAAGAGGACAACAAGAGGAGGGCGCCACGGCTTGCGTAGTAACTCTTGTTGTCTTAGCAGCGGATCAAGTCAAAACACGCCGTTTTCAGATGGTAACGGAAGCGTGCACTGTTTAGTTTGACCCGGCTAGCTAGCTCCTGCAGCTCTGGGAATCGAATCGTCAGGAGGAAGTTGAAGCCTAAAGATAGCTAGACGGAAGCATAATCATAGATTCAGGGTGCTTTCAGTGCATGATTGCATAGTTAGTCTAAGCACGATTCGGTCTGATGTGATGTAGGAATTAAAGAGCCAAGAATAACCGATCCTAGCTTGCAATATCAGTGCATCTATAACTCTTAAAGCGCAAAAGCCAGAAATGCTTGGTCACTTTTGCTCTGAGGTAAGAATATCCAGATAGTATCACACAACCTTACTGGAAAAAGACAAAACTTTGCAACCAAAGGTAACAATGATTTCTACCCTTTTTCTTCATCGGAAGGGAACAAGGTCCCTGTCCGTTAAGAAACTAGTACACTAAGTACTCGAGTTGAACTTGGGCAGGAGGAAGCTGGTACTGCTGCTTCATCTGAGATGCTACTCTAAACATGACAAACAGTGGGATTAATTGCAGCTTCATAAGCTCATGTACGTACTGTCGGATGAGAGAAACTTGCCTGGTTATTCTGCAGATATTTCCCAACTGCTCAGAAAACTAGTAGGTGCGTACTGCGTCGTAGCTAGTTAAAACTCACAACAACTTAAAAGGATCTCAACTTTCTGCTAGGGATAAGGGTACTATAGGCTTTACTTGTCGAACTCCGATTCCAAACTCCAAATTGCTTCTATGCTCATGTAAACAAAGGGTCCGATTCGATTTGTATCAAACGCTATCGGTAACTAATCACATATGCTTTACTTACTTTGGGAGCATAAAGGCAATCATTAAGTGTACATAATGTGCTTGGTAACTGAAATCATGGATGAACTGTGCAGACGAAAGATGGGGCGAGAAACATCTACGGGAACTCTAAAGTCGTCGTCTTCTTTTCTTTAGAGAGTGAGAGGAATGGAAACTCTGAAGTCTGAACATGTCAAGCCTAAAATTCCTCGATCCGATCTGGCCCAACCGTCACGGTTTCAGCGTCCTTTTAGCCACGTTTTCCGTGAACTAGATACCAGGCCATATCCACAAAATGCCGTCCTGACCTGCACCAGCTCGAGAATCTAAGCCCAAGGGGCTATGTTTTTTAGAAAGAAGGCCTAGCAGAGCCCGCCTTATATTGAAGCCCAAGGGTATCTTGTGGGAAAGAGAGGTGCTCCTTTGTATCTTCCCTCGGTACAAGTTGTAGAAACATTGAAGAGTAAAAGGTTAAATAATCATCATCTATTTTTTTATACTTTAATATTTATATAACTTAAAAAAAATTAATAGAAGCACCTTTCGGTGGGAAATTAGCTTTTCAAGGCCTCAAGATGGGCCTACAAATCTGCAATCAGGCCTACGGAAGGAATCCATGCCAGAGCAGAGCCCAATGGTGGAGACCTCTAGGTCTAGCCCAGCGGGCGTACTGGCAGTCGCTTTCAGCAGCCCCAGCAAAAAATTTGTGGGAACCCTGTGGTTTCTCGCCCAGAAAGCCCAGTCAGTCGGAAACCGTGACCGTGTCTACTACTACTTCCAACAGCAGTGCAACAGTTAATTCAGGGGTCCTTTCCATCAACGTGTCAAGACGGACGGACATGGCAGCTAGTAACACGCCCAGGTGGTCGCTCAAGCACTCTCTCCCGGAACCGGTCATTGGACCGACCAAGAAACACGTCCCGACTGGTTGACGAAACCGTTCGACGCAGCATCGACGGGTTGCACTTGCACCTGCAGACCTACTGGTCGGGTGGCACGGACGGCAGGCAGTATCACTGTATCATCACTTCATCGGCATGGCGCCCGCGTACGAGATGGACGCGGGAGAAAGCCGAAACGAGGCCAGAATTCGCGTGATCTCAAGCGCATGGCCTCAGCGTACGTTGGGCATTCGCAGGTGGAACCGGGCGTTGGAACGTTCATGAACGGTGTGATGCGCTCAAAAGGCGGTCTCGTCTCAGCCTGAATCCTCGGTGGTTTACCGTGTGAATTTAAATCCAAATTCTAAATTTTAAAAAAATTGGAAAAATTTATCTAAAAAATTTCTAAATTAGTATTAATTCCTCTGTTATCTATGGTGCAAACTTTTTCGAAAAAAAATGTTTGGAGATGTTTTGGAGTCATTTGAAATGTTGAAAATAGAAAATACAAAAAAGAAAAGAAAAACTTGCAAGATTCAGAACAATCACTACAGGCCAAGCTTGTAAGATGCCCCCTTAAAATTAGAAATATCTAGAACAATCACTGGCTGCATCTATTCATATACAAGTAAGTTAGCGAAAGACAAGGTGATCAGAATATTAGATCATGAGAAAGCATATGTATTTTTTACCAACAATCGTTTATGATCAAAGAGAGTACATGAGCACACATTTCTTAGGCATGGACAATTTAATTAGATTCATTTATTGTGGTACTGGTGCTTATTACTTGCCTTTCTTTTACACTTTAACATGTTACTACAAGTTTTTATACCAACACATAAATCACCAAGAAAGAAAAAAAACAAGAATAAAAATGCCTATTTTTTGTATTTATTGGATTGATATGTGAATGTTATTGAAATGAAAGGTTATTTGTTCACATATTTAGGAGAGATCGTATTAGATTTTTTCGTGTTTTCACATATCTTATTTATATATTTATTATATTTTTAGCCTTTTCTGTATTTTTTACCAATTTTACAATATTTTTTTTTGCAACTTTTTCTAATTTTTTGGATTCCCCCACATTTTTCCAACCTCGAAAACCGAGCAGTTTTCGTCAAAAACAGCGATTTTCATGCGTAGGTTTAATCAGAATTCAAATTTTTTAAATTTATAAATAGTTCGATTTTTCACAGAAATTATAGACCTGCTCGTACGTAACATCAGAGCTTTTCACGCGCTCCTCTTTTATCTCGATGAATCTAGCCTTCCCCCCGGTGGCAGGAACCTTTGGTATGCGTTCCAAACATGCTCCATTTTGACAAGGACTACTGGAAAGTACAGCAGCGGAGTTCGCTGCCACGTTACGGCTGTGTGCAGCGAAGAACCCCCCGTGTCAACTTGGGTGGGACTTATGTGCTTATTATTGACTGTAACGCAAAACCGTTCGTGCTTTCGACACTTCAACGCAGTCAAAACAAGACACGTACCAACTCGAGTTATCCTGCACTAAGGGTCTGTTTGTTTTAACTTTTGATTCTGGATTCTGGTCCCAAAAATAGAATCAGAAACAAACAGACTGATTCTAGAATTCGATTCTCACAATCCACCCCACCCATATACACTAGAATCCACAATCCACTTCATATGTGCTTTTGGATTCTAGCTTTTGGAGAATCAGCTTCTCAAAAACCACAATCCAGAATCAGCTTTTAGAGAATCAAAAACTGAAACAAACAGGTCCTAAATGCCGTTGTGCTCAACTCGGCGTTTTGCCCGTGGAGTTGGATTGCCTTTGCCCGAGAGAAAGGCAGCTAATTCGGTGACCTGACCGTCGATCGAGCTCTGTTGCCGTTCGACTGGAGGCTGGAGCACAACCATACCAACGGGCAATTCCGAGTACTTGCTACTGAAGTAACGGCTGAATTCACGACTTTCGTACTGTAGATTTTTTATCGTCTTTAAGGAAATACCAAATATAAGGCTTTAAAACTTTTTACTAAATTGAAAGGTACCAAAATTTACATTGAATTAGTATCAAAAGATATTAAAAGTTGGTATATCTACTCTTTAAATTTTTTATACCTCTTGGTATTATCTCAACTAGCAGATTTACCTACGGAACTACGCATCTAGATATTATGATACAATTATATTTGATATACAACTCTACTTTCAATGATTGAAATACAATTGTATTTGTTATATAACTCTAGTATTTATATACGATTAATCTGCACCGTTATAGTCTGGTCCCACCAAAATAAATGGTGGAGATACTTTATTTGATATACAACTCCACTTAAAATACAATTATATTTGTTATATAACTCTAGTATTTATATATAATTAATTTGTACCGTTATAATTTGGCCCCACCAAAATAAGTGGTGGAGATCGTTCTCTTTTTCTTTCGATTAATGTGGGAGTTTCTAAATTTTTAAGATTATTGTGGGATTTTCTTACCCTCAAAACGAAGAAAGCGCCTTGAATATCCTCGTGTATATATATATATATAGTTAGGATCAAAGGTACTAAAAGTTTTAATATAGAAGGAAAAGAAATATAAAAATTTAAATATAATTTGGTGGTATCTCACGATACTTCATAGGACTTTGAGCTGGTACCAAGAGTTTGACTTAAAAAGTCTCAAACTCAATGAGCGATCGAAACGGCAGTTGCTCATTGGCAAGGAGATACTCAAACTCCAGAACCCAACCCCGTATCGCCGGTCAGGAAGCAGTGAGAAGAACGGGGACACAAGTCAGGAAATCGCACTCGTCAGAACGGCACCGATTGTCTTCAAATCATACCGCAAAATAGTTGCACCGTGCCTCTACCCATACCATATTTTGCCCAGCTGGTGAAGCAGAAGATCCCTGTCGGTGTCTCGTGTCTTGTCTTTGTGTCATGCTTGATGCTTTGAAAAAACAGAGCTTAATAATCGAAGGGAAATCAGGCCAGAGTCATCGGACCAATCGTTACGAGGTCCAACCGTCCATGGAGGCATCGTTGATCGTGTCGAGTCGAGGTATAAATTCTAGAGACGCCACACGCACCACGAATCCTCGCAAGCTTAAACCAAACGCTCGCATTTATTCTCTCCTCCCCACCACCTTCCATTCACTCCCAAGACAGGGACTCGGAAAAGCATTCGCCACTCTCCCCGGTCACAGCCATCGAAGCCACCCTTCCACACCAACAGCAAGCTCAAGAATTCCTGCCACAAACACGCGCGCGCAGTCATGCATCAACGCAACCAACTTTGCTGCTCGTGCGTCGCTGCCGTCGTCGTCCTCGGCCTCGGCGCGGCGATCAGCGAGGCGGCCACCGGCACGTTCATCTACGCCGGGTGCTCGCCGTCCAAGTACCAGCCCGGCACCCCCTTCGAGGGCAACCTCAACTCGCTCCTCACCTCCATCGCCAACGCTGCGCCCAACGGCTTGTACAACAGCTTCACGGCCGGGAGCAACGGCACAGGGGACGGCGCGGCCGCGTACGGGCTGTACCAGTGCCGTGGCGACCTGGGCAACGATGACTGCGCGGCGTGCGTCCGGGACGCCGTGGCGCAGCTCAACGAGGTGTGCGCGAGCGCATACGCGGCGTCGCTGCAGCTGGACGGCTGCTACGTGCGCTACGACAGCAGCAACTTCATCGGCCAGCTCGACACGGCCATGGTGTACCGCAAGTGCAGCACCAGCACCAGCAGCGACGGCGACTTCCTCAAGAACCGGGACGCCGTCCTGGGCGCCCTGCAGGGCGTGGCGAACGGGTACAAGGTGAGCAGCTCCGGCAGCGTGCAGGGTGTGGCGCAGTGCCTGGGCGACCTCGCCGCGGCCGACTGCACGACGTGCCTGGCGCAGGCGGTCGGGCAGCTCAAGGGCACCTGCGGCACGGCGCTCGCCGCCGACGTGTACCTGGCGCAGTGCTACGTCAGGTATTGGGCCAACGGCTACTACATCCGCCCGTCACAAGGTACGCAACATGCACTTCATTCCGCAATTCTGTTTAAGACAGCAAAAACCCGAATTAATTAATTCTCTGCAACCTAGTGAAAGAGAGGTTACCACCTAGTAACAAATTGCCAATTTGCGATTTCTTGGCTGCAAGTTGCAACTAGTGAGATCGTTGCACTGTAGGAATTGATTCCGATGGGCAATAGGTAAAATACCCAAAGTTGATAAAGAGATCAAGCATAATATGTCCTCTCCTCTTGACAACCTTTTTCTCCTTACGGGCATGCAACATAGATGAAATAATCAAAGACTCAACAGTAATCAAATGTTCTACGATCAAGCGTACCTAAGCTTCGCAAATTAAAAGTTCAGGCACCAATCGATCAAAAAGGCGTGTCCAGATTAGCGAAAGAGTGTGACCAGAGAGTAATCACTTGGCTGCGCTACTAGAGCAAATGCTTGCATAGTGCCATCGCGTGTAGCGTAACAACTCATATAAGTTACAGTGCAGGCAATATTACTTGCCCACTTGGTCAACCAAATCAGCCGCTAAGCTCCAGCGACATAATTCAGTCATATTTATTTATATGTACGATATAATAAGTTAAGCTAATCATCCCGGACTTTTTTAGTGGACCGCACGCGGGACGCAGCATCATTGGACACAATTGGGTGAGACAACAGTACTGAAAAGATGATTTGAAGCGACAGTAACAAAGCAAACTATATTCTCTCTGATCCAAAAGAGAGAGAGACTAGAGTCGAGTCACTGTGTATCCTAGATTCGTATTTCCTGCACGGTCACTTGTAGACGCAAAGAACTTTCTACAAGCCAACTAGTGCCTGAGGGTAAGCTACGCGTCGAGTGATTTTCTTCTGCAGGATATACCGATCTAAAGCGTTCTCTCTGATCCACTGATGGCCACTAAACAATGCGCCTATCTCTTAAGCATATCGGATTTAGGACTGCGCGGCCGCGATAGGCACGCACATTGTGGGATTAGAACCAGCCGGCGTCAGCCAGCCAACCACTTTCTCACGCTGAATATATTCCCGATAAACAAAAGCAGCACTAGGAAGGACTGCAAGTGCGGCAAATTTGTGTGTTATTCTAATCCTATACCTGATCTCCTTTGGTGACAGGTTATTCGACAGATGATGCCGGAAGGACTGTGGCAATAATAGTCGGCATCCTGGCAGGGCTGGCGCTCATTGTGGTGTTCATCTCATTCCTCAGAAAATTATGTAAGCCCATGACTCGCAAAACTCGGTACAAGCAACAAGCTTACGAGCATGAAACAAAGGCACTAACCTGATGAAAACTGGTGTATCATTGCAGGCTAGCTTGGCCCCCTGCTGCAAGGACCTTCAATTCTCGCACGCTGGCGTGAGACCAAATGACATGTAAAGAGAGAGATCCACTAGCATGGCCCGCAAGAACTTCATAAAGCTTGTAATCTCATTTTGTCAGCAATAGATAAGAAAGTGATCTCGGTATGGCTATTTGGAGGATCACTACCTTACGTTGGGACATCATTTTTGGTCGCCTAATAATGGCCTACTTGTTCATTATCAAATCTGAGGGCATTGTCCTGCAACAACATCCACATTGATATTGGTCTTAATCATTGCCTTAAGTTGATTGCAAATCGAACCTGATTCACACAGGTACGACCATATGCCATAAACTACTGATTAGCCCAAGGGGCACATTGTTGGGTGGCTTCTTGTCTCCATACTAGTATATATACAAACTCACACAGAGATGAGGTCAGGAAACCTCGGGGGCCTTGGCTATTGCTCCCATACACTGCAGCGGATCTAAGCACTGTGTTCTCGAGTCGTTGGGCTCCATCTCTCCGAGTTGTAACTGCTGCAAGCGATGATGCTTGCTTCCGACATTTTGGCCTCAGAGACACCATTGTTGCAAAGGTTTGCAAATGCCCTCATGTATTTCATGCCATACTGTGTAAGTGATCCACATTGGGATTCAAAAATTCGCACCTGACAATGGCCATCAACACACAATAAGTTCAACAGGACACAGAAAGAATGCAGATGTGAAAGTACTAAAGACGTGCAGCAACAGTACCTTCATGCATTGAATATATAATAGTTTAAATAAGAAAGACTCATACTCACCATCCTCTTCAAACAATCCCAATCCTCCACTAATGGTTGACCAGAGCTTCTAGGAGCCTCAAGTAATGAAGTCCCATTTTCAAAACCAAAGACAAGCTTCCCGATGAAATCGATACTGCTGTCAAGATGTTTCCTGTGCACCACAGTTTCTTTGATTTCCCGGAGAACCCTCAGCTTCTCGGATCCCACATTCAGCTGCTCATACTGAAAGCAAGAAGATAAACACATTAACAAACAAATTTGGCAAACAGAAGATGGGTTACAAAAAGTGATTCGGAAAACTTGGGCCTGTCATGCGAGGAGATGAGCTTAAGACTTAAGCTGAAAGTTAGTATATGGTCTCAAAACCCTCTCAAAACGTGATGGCGTCTGTTCCAAAGTACTATTGTCTATTGCCATAGCTTCTCAACAACATGGAAGCCACATTTGTATTTAGAAGCTTAAGCTCCTCCTGTATCCTAGGTGCCCATAATCCCATGTTACGAGCTTCTAGTTAAGCCCCATCAAATAGAACATACAGTGTAACTATGATTGCTCAATGTGAAAATTAAGTAGGAAAAACCATAACAATTTTCTCAGTGATAGCGCAGCTTGCTAAGAATATATGTCTCCTAAAAATGTCTATCAACTGCCCAAATCCTATTGTCTAAAATATCTGGACAGTGTCAGCTGTTACTCCATGCAATGGATATTCAAATAGAAAATAAATCCCATACAATAAACATTCTAGAACTTGATTCTACATGCATCAACCAAAACTGTGAAGTCCCAGTTAAACATTCCACAACAAAGGTCCAAGGTAATGGGTAATAGCCAATAACAAAAAAGATATGAACAAAGCAACAGAGCCCCGGTTAATTTTTTTTATGATACCAACATTTACAGGAGATTTCACCCAAATCAACAGAAAGGAAACAATTGTAGCAAAGTCAACCCATAGACAAAAGCTCAAGGATTACTCAAGTTTGTTATCCTAACAGCATAATGTTATAACGTCATCTATGCCAATGAAAGCGTCAAAAGACCGTGTCATACTTTTAAAATACAAAGGGCGAATCATTTTATAATGTAAATATTTCATCTGAGAATGAAAAATCAGTAGTCAAACATGCTACACTTAAGTGTTAAATTTTGTGCTATTGCTTTTAATAGTACAACAACCCTCTTTTCACTACTGTTAAGTATATAGCATTTGTTTTTTTTTATTAAAAAACAGAGCATGCTAATTGGAAGGCTGAAGAAAAAACTGGAATTCACCCTCTTCCACATGAAAAGAAGATCAGCATCCCTTTGATTGACTGCAGCCTTCGGGCGTGGCCAAAGCAGCCTGTTTGTGATGTAGGAGTTTGAAGGATCAAAACCTTGATAAAGGAAAAGCTTCTCATCCTTGAATGTCTTGTCACCGTACTCCATGACATGAGAACCCTCATTGAACTTATTTGAGTTTGAGGTTCTCGCTTTAACCTGCCCAAGAAAGCAGTGACCGGACGCCATTAACCAATATGAAGAAAGTGTACTCGAAACTTACCACCTCGTACTGATCCTTGATCGTTTCCTTCATTAAATTGTGAGTTTCACTGCCAAGTAGGATCAAACGGTTCAAAACAGTAAGCATCAGGGTTATAAATAATGGCTACAACAACATTGTACTTTCAGACTAGTACTTGAGCCAAAGAAAAAAAGAAAGTAAAGCACCGAAGCAATATGAATTTGCTGGTCAGCAGTATCTGGTCACGCTACCAATTGATACTTCCCAATCCTATTCACTTATCTGTTGTTTTTACATGTCTATGTTATTACCATTCATGAGTGCAGTGTTCACTCGTGAATTGCTCATGTGTTAGCCAGGTGGCTGATGATTGCACTAACAGGCACCCATCTTATATCTTCTAATGTGATTATACTTCTTTAACCACATACAGATACCAAAGCATGTTTTGTACAGATGTTGAAGTAAGAATTCCATAGGGTCCAAAAATTAGTTTGCACATACAAATTTCCAGTGCATAAAAAAGAACTGAGCAAAATAAAACACAGTGGGCCACCAATGAGAAGAAGTTTCAATATGGGCAATAGTTCAAACATAACTATGCCTAATATATCTATTATAAATAATGCAGTTATATCACATTACAGAAGGAAAGAGAGTAAACTAAAAGCCAAAATAAATAATCCCTATGAGGCATGCCTTTGATAAATGTAAAAAATATGCAGGTTATATGATATAAAACAAAATCGAATTTCACAAATCAAATCAGTTGTTGTGCATAATATATATTAAATGAAGCTTACCTGTCTTCCATCCAAGAAACACTGTACAAGTCACCTAAACAGGTAATGTATTCAGGAGGAGGTGATGGTTCCATCCCAGGGCAGTATGTTCCCCAACTATTTTCGACCGCATTTGATGCTGTCGTGACATAAATATTAAGATCTTCTGGCATTAAACCATCAAAGATACTGCCACTTTCACATGCTTCAACATATATAACCTGCCAAAATTGTAATTTTGTTTACATTCTAAGTGCATCGTTTCAGTCTAAAAAGTTTTTTTGGAAGGGGGAAAAAGAAAAGAAAGAATCTTATACCATTTTTGAATAGCTGTTGGAAGCATGTTTCTTTTTTAACACCTTAATGAAGTCACCAGCATAAAGATAGGGCAGGTTGGGCATACCTAAAAACCTGCCAAGGTTAAGCTAAGCTCCGCACAAATCAACTAAACGACCGTACTTATATGGGAATACGCACCAAGAACTCCAGGACCCCCATGATCCGAGTAATAGATGAAGATGTGGTCCTTTGGTTTGCTGTCTATCACCTTCCTACTCCCTCCAGTAACCGCAGTTCTGTTGCCCAAGAGGACTGCAAAGAAGTTTTCAGTAGTGACCTGGTCACCGGTGTAGTCCTGTAATGTATGCTAAGTTGATCAGTCTTCAGGAATACAGCAGCATGCATTCTTACATTAAACAAAACTAAAGCTACCAATCCATATGTGATTAGAAAGTGTAATCAATTTTAAAGTTTGAAAATATAATTACTTGCGCAGTCTTGTTTGAAAGTAAAATTAAAGGAAAAACACTACCAAGTAGTACCTTTGGAACACCGGCATAAACGTTTTTGCCTTTAGGATGGTTGATGATGACCCCAGGCCTTGGGTTGAGAATGTTTGTGGCGATGTCGTCATACATAAACACCACAATGTTCTCCTCCTTTACTCCCCCCTTCCGCAGAATCTGGTACGCATGGCACACATCGGCCTGCCGTGCATCAAAAACACCACCATCCCTTAAGCAAGCATTCATAGAATTGTTCGGTGACTTTCAATACCATCTATATTTTGACCAAGCACACACTAAACAAACATAATTATACAGCAACTATAACAAACGGTTTCTGATGTTATAGTCAGTCAAATTTTCATATACAGCCTGGCATTCAATCATTAGAACCACAATCTACAAAACAAATTATCCCACAAGACCTTCACCCTAACTAAATTTCTGTTACCAATTACATATGTCTCCAGAACTAAATTTCTGTTACCAAATAAATACTCCCTGCAGTCGTTTTGGACATCGACATGGTCCTCAAAACACATCATTGTTCACTAATTTCTATTGTAATAGATTTACAAAACCTAATAAAACTATACTATTATGAAAGTTGTTTCATATTTTCAATATAAATATTGAAAAAGATACCGATAGCCAAAGTTTAGAAAGTTTGACCGCATTACCACAGAACGACGTTCTTTTGTGACTCAAGGGAGTATGTCTCTCACCAAACCATCCACTTAGGAACCACGGAAACAGCTGATCCGAATTATAACCATCTGGACCTTTCTAACAAAGCAAGCAACTACGGATTGGATAGCCAGGCGCCAAGGCCCCTTAACTTCTAAATCCCCTAAGTAAACAGAACATATCTACGCAGCCAATTTCAAAACTCAAAGAGCAACGAGCTCAATAGAATAACCGAGAACTTCGAAGCAACGATTTGCTTAGCATAAATTCGAAGTAGCCAGACTCCAAGCACCCCAAATCCGAAAGTTCCAACACAAACAAGCTACAAGACGTACACAGGAAAGGGGGAAACTGACCGAAAGTTTCAAATTTAAGTTCGCGATTCCCCTAGACCCTAACACTCCTACCCGCACCGCACCCAAGGCCGGCGCTGGCTCACCTGGTGCCGGTAGTTCCCGTAGCCAGAGGATCCCGCGACGAGCACGGCCCACCTAGTCCCCACGTCGTCCGCCGGCGCCGCAGGAGCAGCGGCGTCGGCATCTCCCTTCTCCGTCGGCATCCGAATCAGCGGCTCCCACTTCCCCTTCCCCTCCGCCCCATCCGCCGCTGCCGCGGCCACCGCCAAGAGCGAGAGGAATCCACACAACCACCACGCAGCCATCGCCGTCCGCGAGAACAGTGTGAGGGGGAGAACCGGGTTAGTGCGACTGCGAGGCGGGACGGTGAGGGACTGGGGCGGCACAATAAGTAGAGCCATGCGGACACGTGGCCCTCCAAGTAGCTGTGGACCTGTGGTGCACTGGTGCGGGTCGTCGTTGCAGTTGTGTTCTTTTTTTTCTTTCTTTTTTGGAAACTCGTCGCGCACTTGTTAAGCTTCCGACATAATTATTTTTCAAAGTCGGCTGCCCTTTCAACAAATTTGTAAAAATAGTCTCCTCGTCAACTATATAACTATTTTTTAAAGTCTGATGCTCTTCGAATAAAATTTTAAAATAGTCTCTTTTTTAACCGTGGAATAGGTGTTTTCTACCGAGCAACCATCGATACGTTCATCAATTAAACACCTTGATTAGTCTTTTAATTAGTCACTTTAATTATTTTATCACTTAATTTACTAATTAATTCACTACCGAGCTAAGATTGCTCGACACCTACCTGTAGAGCTAAGGTAGCCCGGCAGGTCTAATAGATTGTACTACTGCGGTGCTGGAGCATGACAAGCGACGCATCTTTCACGGTCGAGGAAATGACCATTTTTATAAATTTATTATGAATAAGACCAGATTTGTAAAAAAAAACTATGTCAATAGTTAGAAAAAACGAAAACATCACAGTTGTTAGATGCTACAACGCACGGTTGGGGTAGTAGACATGTGGCGCGGCTGTGCTCTCGGTTGTTTCTTAAGGGTGTGTTTGTGGTTGAAGAAAAAAAGTTATTCATGTTTGGTTGTTTAAATAAGAACATCCCATCCTAGATGGTGAGATATAAATTTAAAGAATATTATTTAAAGATGCTGAATCATTCTATTCACTTATAATAATAAAATCAAATAACACAAAACCATCTCATCTCGTTCAGTCCCATCTCTCTTACAAATACACCCTAACTTGCTCGGAGTGCTCGAACACGAGGCCATTACGTGGATAACGTTCACGTTTGGCTTCAGAATGCACATATAAAAAACTGTAAAGCTAGCGTGATGTCTACAGGATTTCAAGTCCAAGCAAAGCACAAAGTCGCACTCCTAAGCACCGGTGGCAGCGGGAGCCATGTGCTCCAGTGCCTTAGTTGACGATGCGTCGATGACTGATGGCTCCGTGGTTCGCGTAGCTTTTTCTATCGGCAATAAAGCAGAGGAGTCGACGCTTTTCTCGGCGGAGGGATGAACTGAGAGAACTCTAGAATTGTGGCAGGTAACCTTCGTACGTTGCTCTCTTCTGGAGCAAACGGACATTGTTATGCTCCTTTTGCAAAAGATAGCTCGGTTTTGCCTGCTGAAGTGGTGGAAGGCACTAAGGAGAACATGATCAACTAACCCGTACTGCGAAACGACCTTCTTTAAAAAAAAAAATAGTCGGCTTTCGAGGAACAGTGTACGCATTGCAGTACTGCAGATGAAATGTGAAAGTTTCACCCAGTCCAAATCCTCCTTAAAAACAACCAAAAAACTGCACATACACCTATTTTGATTAAATGGATAATAGACAGCTGCGAGAATATATTTCTGCAGTCCTAATTTGACCTGTACTCCTTCTGTTGATAAATATAGAATATATTTGATTTTGCACAAGGATTAAGGAGTAGTGAAATCGAGAAAGGCAATATAGAGAATGATTTAGGTGCCTCCTATAATGAGAAAGTATATGCTAAAATTAGACACATGATTAAAGGATAAAAGTAGGTAAACTGGGGCGTTTACTCGGCATTGAATGATCTAGATCTAAGTGAAATCTCACTTTCTTCACTTTATCCTCTTTTATAATTGTCTTAGAAAGATGAGAGAAAATATTATGTGTGTGAAAATGAAAATAATGAAGATGATAAAGAGAAAAATAAATAGAGACGTAGAAGTAAAAATCTTATTAAATTAACATAAAAATCTTATATTTCATAACAAGATTGTTTAAATTATAAGACTTATATTTCTCCGGTACATAATAGGCAAGTTTGATCTTTCAATTTATGCGTCTCGTGTCAAGATCCTAGTTGCTAATATCCTATCGGTACATGTGCTGTTGCAACAGTTCTATATTTCCAAGTACACCTTGTACGACGATGCCTTCCATTATGTCCAGCGTGCCACATCCTTTTAAAGCTTAGTTCGGTATTGCGATGGCTTATATAATATACTCCTTTATTTAAGTAATTCCAGATGAACTAATTAAAAGCTTGTTCTAAGTATTTTTCGGAGCCATAACAAGAAAACTTTATAAGAAACGGTAAATATTTCCATAACTAAACACAAGAGAACCGCATACTAGTTCTATGGTCCTTATTTTTTTTGAGATCTAGGGTCTGTTTGGTATGGCTCCAGCTCCACCAGATTCATGAATCTGGTGAAGCTGGGTATTTGTAGCTCCACAGATCTGTGAAGCTGGATCTGTGGGTATATTAAAAGTGTTTAGGTAGGTCATTTTATTTAATTTTAGGTTAAAAATATAAACTTAATTCTATTTATTTTAGCCTACAAGATTCAGATCTGAGATGAAACCAGAATCTGAAGTTCTACCAAACAGGGCCCTAGTCTAGAGCCTTTTTACTCGGAAGCTGGAAACATCCCAATACTAATGGACCTGCTAGATTATATAGGCTTCATAATCAACACCAGACCAATCGTAGACATGGCCCATAGTTGGGAAATATAGCCCATTAGCATCAAGCTCACAAGAGCAGCGGTGGTGCGTTCGGCCTAAAATTTAATGTCCACTCTTCCAATTTACATTGCTTTGAGGCCACATAGGACAGGGGATAGAGCGGCTAATGGTAGCTCGAGCGAAACTAACGTAGACTCAAGCTGAAATTTTAGTCGAAGCCCAAGCCATAAAATCCATTGACTCCAACCCGATCTTTGAAATTTCGTTTTCGGTTCACATATCAGAGAATTTCAGACAAAATCCTGTTAAAATTCAAAAGACAAATTTGAAATTCAGAATTTTTGAAACAAATTCAACCGAGTGAAAAGTAGTCGAAACGATGATAGAAAATTTTGAAAAATTTTATGGATCCTTCTGTTTTTGATTTTTTTAAAGATAACACATGAAGTTCAATTCTTTTGAAAAAAATTCTGTATAAGCCTGGACCATTAAAGATGGTACCATAAATTTTTTAGAACATGAACAAGCTAGTATATTTTATAAAAATCTGACAGTATTTTGTTATTTTTATAAAACATCTTAAAAATTCAGTTTTTCAAATATTTTCACGAAAGATGACCTTCTTAAGGGGTAATGACCTAAATCCGGTCAAATCTGGTCCAATAAAGTCAAAATATGGTCAAACCTACCGAGATTTTGGTGAAATTTGTCAATTTTTTTGAAATTACTATAGCAATTTATTTTTTTTTAATTTTTTTATTCAGCCGGGATTAGGAATCTTATCCTTGACCAAAATCCAAAATTTTGACAGGATTTTGAACCTTGCTCCAACCATGTATAAACAGAATACTGTATATATATAGTCTTATATACATTTTTTTGCAAATATAACTCTCATATGCTTATTTGCAAATTTGACTTCCTAATCCACCGCGGAAGGTACAGTAAACGACACCTATTCGTTGCCATGCCTAAGGGATGTGGAAGGCGTCGACCGCGGGGAGCAGACCGTGACCCACCACACAGTAAGGCTCCTTCCACACTGGTTGAGCGTGACAGTATGCATCCCGTGCAACCCAGGTGTAGCAACAAGCCTCTTACATGTTGTGTCCGCCTGCCTGCTTGTGAGCACGCTCGCCCCGTGCCAGCGCAAGCCCGCATCGCCACGCCGCCTGTGCACGCTCCCGTGCTCGCCCGATTTGCCGCGGTGCAGGCGAGCTTTCGCGCTCTCTAAACACGGCAGATGATACGTGTTCCATCATGCCTTCTGTAGTAGAGGAGTAAGTTTTGTAAAAACATGTGAGTTGGCTAAATTTGAAAAAAATTGATACGAGCAAGATAGACAGTATATTTAAACAAACAGGGAAGAGACCATTGGACTTGGACGTGGCAAAAGAGAGTGATGCCTCTCGCATGGAACTTGCGTAAGTTGAACGAACGTGGGGGGCCCGGGGCCGGGGCACACCAGGGTACGAGCGGTCTCGCGCGAGTTCCCGTTTTTTCGCACCCTCCGGATTCCGGAACCTTCCAGAATCGTTGAGATCGGACGGCACTAGAACCCTGCGCTTTCCCCGACTTTTATAACTCCTCCTCCACGCTTCCACTTAAACACGTAGGCCAGTCGATTCTGATCCGACGATCTCGAGCGCCCGCTTGCCGATCGCAAGTGCCAAGCAAGCAGCAGCACCCGCCGCCGACGCCGCCGCAGCCCCAGCCGCAATGGCCGACGAGGCGAAGGCGAAGGGCAACGCGGCATTCTCGGCCGGCCGCTTCGAGGAGGCGGCGCGGCACTTCACTGACGCCATCGCACTCGCGCCCGACAACCACGTCCTCTACTCCAACCGCTCGGCGGCCTACGCCTCGCTCCACCGCTACCAGGAGGCCCTCGTCGACGCTGAGCGGACCGTCGCGCTGAAGCCTGACTGGGCCAAGGGCTACTCCCGCCTCGGCGCCGCGCGCCTCGGCCTCGGCGACGCTGCGGGCGCCGTGGAGGCCTACGAGAAGGGGTTCGCCCTCGAGCCCTCCAACGAGGCCCTGAAGACCGGCCTCGCCCAGGCCCGCCAGGCCCTCCCGCGCCGCCCGGCGTCCGGCGCCGACGCCATCGGCAAAGTGTTCCAGGGCCCCGAGCTCTGGAGCAAGATCGCCGCTGACCCCACCACGCGCGCCTACCTCGACCAGCCGGACTTCATGCACATGCTGCGCGACGTGCAGCGGAACCCCAGCAGCCTCAACAATTATCTCTCCGACCCCCGCATGGTGCAGGTGCTCAGCCTGATGCTTAACATCAGGCTCCAGAACCAGAACAACGGGGCCTCCAAGCCTGCGGCGGCGCAGTCGACCCCGCCGCCGCCACAGCAGCAGCCTGAGACGATGGCGAGGGATCCGGCGCCGGAGCCCGAGCCCGAACCGATGGAGGTGACGGAGGAGAAGGAGAGGAAGGCGGCGGCGCAGAAGGAGAAGGAAGCGGGGAACGCCGCTTACAAGAAGAAGGATTTTGAGACGGCGATCCAGCACTACACACAAGCCATGGAGCTCGACGACGAGGACATATCCTACCTCACCAACCGCGCCGCCGTTTATCTTGAGATGGGAAAGGTGAGGTCCTTCGGAACTACTCCCTCCGGTCATAATTGTTGTTTTGGACGTCGTTACGTCTTCAAAACACTAATTTTTATTATAATATATTTCTAAAACTCAATAAAATTATAATACTATGAAAATATTTTTGAGACATATCTGCTATGATTTTCATATATCCAATTTAAATATTTGAAAAGATATTGACAGTTAACTACATTTATGTCGAAACAATAACTATTTATGAACAGAGGGAGTATTTTTTTTTTATTGCTTCATAGTTCATTGAAAGTTCAAAAACCTAATTTCGAAGCTATTTAGATTGTTGTGCGCAATTCCAGTACCATACGAATTGGGAAGTATGTGTGAAATTTGTTAATGTGATTAGCTATTGAGAGATTTAGCATATACCAATGGTTTTAGATATGAACTGTCTAGTTACTGGATAGTCAGTTGGAGTGGTAGATGCAAGGAAAATGCTAGGTATACTTGCATAGGTCGAGATGCTTCGTTTAAGAAAGTTTCCTTATGATAGTTGATATGCGATGATTGTGATGTATGGGATGAGCAAACATACATTAATATTTCTGATAGATACTACTGGAGTTTAATAGATATATTCCAATGATGTTATTGTCAAAGTGGAATGGATTCGCAAAAGTCATCATTGACATATGTTTCGATTGGTGAGGCAGAAAGCTTACTACTTACTAGTTACAGGGAAGCATATTTAGTTGCTTACTAATGAATCTTAATTAGGTGGCTCCTTGAGGATGACGATAACAGTAATAGTTAGTGCATCGGTAAAAGGGTCAGTCATCATATACAAGCCATCAATATCTCTTTGCTAGATTTTCTGACATTGGAATCGTCTAAAGGTTGATAGAAATGCAAGCCTTTCTTTCTAAAGAAGAGGTAGTAAGAAAACATATTGAAAGGAAAAGCAATTCATTAGTCCTCTAGGAGACTTACTCTGTAAGGAAAACATTTGGCTTATTGGGCTCAAGTAAACTGCACATTTTATAAGCCCAAGAAGCCGTTTAGATATACCTTGTTTTTGAGCCAGTGTTAGAAATCAATGAAGCGCCTTGGCCTATGATTTCCCGATCCCACCCCTCTGAATTTCTTACTAGACTTTTATTGAATCTTCTTATGCCTCTGGTGATCTGAAAGCTGATATACTTTTTCCTGCTTTCCAGTATGATGAGTGCATTAAGGATTGCGATAAGGCTGTTGAGAGAGGAAGAGAACTTCATGCTGATTTTATCATGATCTCGAGGGCACTGACCAGAAAAGGAGCTGCTCTTTCCAAACTTGCTAAGTGCTCAAAAGACTATGATGTTGCCATTGAGACTTTCCAAAAGGCTCTAACTGAGCATCGAAACCCAGATACCCTGAAAAAACTAAATGATGCTGAACGAGCAAAGAAGGAGCTCGAGCAACAAGAGTACTATGATCCAAAAATAGCTGACGAGGAGCGAGAGAAAGGTATGCTGTGGGGATCTGTTGTTATCATTTGTTTACTTGCTTCTTTGCCATTTGTTCTTGAGAAAAATTGCTTGGTACCATTGCAAAGATGTATGAATTCGTATTTTCCAACTCCAATGATCTTTGAGATCCCGTTGTTCTTTGTTGCCTTTAGTGTATTTCTTGATAAGTGTTATTAGGTGTCGTTGATGATGAACCTTTTGCTAGTGCTGTTCAGGTAACGAGTTATTTAAGCAGCAAAAATACCCAGAAGCAGTGAAGCATTACACTGAAGCTCTCAGGAGAAACCCAAAGGATCCAAGGGTAAATTCTTGATTTTTTTTCTTACCCAATTGCTAAGCTAACTATTTGTGAATTCTGTAGTTCACTGTAGTGTGCAACAGCATCAGAACATCTGATGAAATAAAAAATATTGTCAGAATGTGAGTTGGTCTAACTTCTGGAACTAAAAAAATAGCATTTGATTATCTATGCTTTCAGTTATCAGTAGCTCTACATAGTGTACAATGGGGTGCATTAGGTGCTTGGTTTTCAGCTTTGCAGGTGTCTTATGCTGTGGTGTGTTTGAGCACTGTTTCTAAGCTATTGGCATAGATGGGTTGTATTTCAGGTATACAGCAACAGGGCTGCCTGTTACACCAAGCTGGGAGCCATGCCCGAAGGTCTCAAAGATGCTGAGAAGTGCATTGAACTAGATCCTACATTCTCCAAGGGATACACAAGGAAAGGCGCAATTCAATTTTTCATGAAAGAATACGACAAAGCACTGGAAACATACCAGGCTGGCCTAAAGCATGATCCCAATAACCAGGAGTTGCTAGATGGTGTAAGGAGGTAAGTAATTCTTAACAAAAGAGATCATTAATCGCTGGCTTCTCATCTTCCTTCCACTAAGTCAACTCCTAACTTAACTGTTACTGCTGCTCTCTCTTTTTCTTTTCAGATGTATTGAACAGATCAACAAGGCAAACAGAGGCGAACTGAGCCAGGAGGAATTAAAAGAGAGACAGGTAAGGCGTGAGTAGTGCTTCTATGCACTTCCTCCCAATACAAGTTGCATAAATCTTAGAGCAAGTAAAGGAGTAATTAATCAATATTCATCCTTCATTCATACTTTAATATTTGTGCAACTTTAAATAGTGATGCATAGAAGCACCGTTAACATGTTTTTCTCCCCCCTTTATGCAGAACAAAGCTATGCAGGACCCTGAAATCCAGAACATTCTGACCGACCCTGTCATGCGGCAGGTAGCATCATCAGATGTCTCATTTTTTAGCTAGAACGTAGGTAGGTGATAATTCTAGTAGCTTGGCAACGATCTCCGACAATGATGAGCCTATTCTGCAGGTGCTGATTGATTTCCAGGAGAATCCAAGGGATGCTCAGGAGCACCTCAAGAACCCTGGAGTGATGCAAAAGATCCAGAAGTTAGTAAGCGCAGGGATAGTCCAAATGAAGTAGACGAGAAGTGTTGGAGCGCAGTTGAGTTGTGTGCCTTGAAACTTCTTTCCTGCAAAATTGGCTTTTGATGTGCATCCTGTGGGTCATTTCCCTTTGGCAATTGGGTTTCTGTAAGTACAGTTCGTGGTGGCTGTTCCATGGTTCTGTATGCGCTTACATGTGACATGACATCCGCCTTGCCAGGAGCTTCGTTTCCCGGCAGGTTTTGCCCCATCTGCCATGGTTCGAACTTGTTTGTTGACTCGGGAAAACGTCGCCCAAATAGAAAGGTTTCTTGTCTTGTTTGACGCGGCGAAAGTACTCGCTCTTCGCTCAAAAGTTGTATGCTCGTCGTGATGCTTTTCCTATTGGCTTCATTCTAAGGTGCGGTGGTGATTTCATTTGCCAGCATATGACGGCCTGCGTGAGCTAGTGTTCGTAAATCGTAAGAGGCGTGTGGCCTCCGCGCGCGACTGGCCGGCAGCGTCCTCTTGGCCGCTCGAGTCAGTCTCGATTCACGGAAAATCTACTCCCGCGCGCAAGCCGCATTGATCCGCATCTGCGCGGTCTCCGCGTCGCTCTCCGATCCTTGCCCGCGACTCCTCGCCGTCCTCGTCTGCCGCGTTTGATTTTCCACTTTGTAAGCGTTTAGCATTCTAATTTGTTGATTATGTGATGTGATTTTGGTGATCAATGACTACTATATAAATTATTAAGACCGTAATGAAGATAAGTTTTATCTTGATATGTTGTTCTTCGACTTTTATAGACCCCTATAGATGCAAATGATGGTAAAACACGTTTTTTTTATAAAAAATTAAGGATCTTGTGGTTAGAAATGATTCTATGAGTTGAGAGTAGATTATTTTAGTTGATATGTTTTTGTTTTTTACTTTGGCGGTACTATTAAGGGGTTTGATGCTAGTAGCTTTAGATTGGATAGGTTAGTAAATAGTTATTGTTGTGGGAAGTGCCCATCCTTTTTTTGGGACCATCAAACTAGCATCATTCCATGAAGTAGGAAACTCAGTTTTTTGGTTGCCAAGTACCCATAATGGGCCTTAGGTTAGCCTATGAGTAGAATATTATACATAGATATGAATGTACTATTTTACCTTCGGTATTTTGTAATTATTAGGGAACATAATAGAAATTAGCCATCTCTTTTATTTTCACTCCTGAATTCTCTCTCTCAAGTGGCTGGTGTTGTCTAGCTTCTTCCTTATCTATTTGTGTGTCCCAAAGGACAAAGGGTACTTTGTACCCATTGTTTGGCTTCGGTGTCGCAACAATTATGATGCACACTAGATCTTTCTAGCTCAGTTCTATCAGCAAGTACCAAGGATCTAAGTTTTGGTTGTGAGGATATCAAAGTTTGGATCAAATTTCAACCAAAGTAAAAAATAAAAATAAAAATCAACACAGGCGGATTATCAGGGTCAAGTGTACCATCTGTCCATAGAGGATGTTTTCTATGTTTCTAAAAATTTGCACAGAGTCGGATAACTCGGGTCAATCTGTACCATTGGGGCATGCTATTAGTACATAGGTGTTTTTGGTGCCCATAGAATTTTACACAAAGGCTTATTATCCAGGTTGAGGCGTACCATTGAGGTGTATCGTCTGTCCAAAGAGGTTGTTTTCGTACAAGTTGAGATGTTGGATGATACAATTCTAGGCGTACTATTGATCCATAAGAGTTTAATTTGAGTGAAACATTGAGACAGATGATCGAGTCAAAGCGTATCGTTTGATGTAACATTGTTCCAGAAAGGCTCTATGGGATGAATCCACTAAGGTGGATGGTCCGGGTCACACGGATTATACGGGTCGAGGCGTATGATCCATATTGGCATAATGGTTAGTTTTTAAACCGTTGGAGCTGAGAAAAATTGAACCGAGGTGGATGATTCGGGCCTGCAGGCACTTTTAAAAAAAATGTGTTAAATGGCTAGCTTTTGAATAGAGAGGCTATATAAGTTGACCATAGATGTTCAAGTTATCTCTCTCGAGACTTCAAAACAGTGGCTTGCATATTAGGAAGTTCAAGGGCACTCAAGAGCTTCAAGTGGAGATTTTGAGAGTTTGAGAGAGTAGATTAGGTGTTAATGTGCAACACTCCTAATTGCTTGACTTTAGACGATTTGCAGGCGTGCTTTTGGTGACCTTCCAAAGAGGAGTTTTTGAAAGGCACTAGAGGGTTGTGAAAATTTGGAGTCCATCCATTCGAGTGAAGAACCACCATAAGTTGATTGGTTGGATCTTTGCGTGGGTTTAAGTAGGAGCTAGACTCTTGCGAGAGTTTTCCAACAAGGATTAGTAAAGATCGACAAATTTCTGAGATCTCGGTAAAAATTTTGGCTGTTTCTTGTCCCTTTACGTTTTCGTATTAAAATCTTGTTCTTTCAATTCCTAGATTACTAGACTTTGTAAGATTAGAACTAGGTTGCAAAACTTCACTAGTAGGTTTATGAGTTGATTGAACACACTAGCAAACCATAGACACTTAAGTTAGGAATAGCTTCTAGGTTACTTCAGTTTACTAAATTTGACTTAGTTTGAAAAAAAATATCAAATTCACCCCTCGGACATCCAACACTTACGCTCCAAAACCCCGAGAAGACACCTCGTGCCCCTCTGCACTTCGTTTGTGTACTACATCGTCAAATGAGGCAACCGGCAACCCGGCCAGTCTGCCTGCCCGACGCCTTGAATGTGAACTTCGTCACCGAAGGTCGAGGGCAAAGTATTTGCAGTCGGGTGACAGCGTGACACCATATATACAGCATAGAAGTCAATGAGGGGCAAGTATATTTGCTTCGTGTAAGTGAATTAGTAACCTTGTACTATAGCTCAATGGTGAACACATCAGGAATATTCTTATGCTTATCCCTCGATAGTCCATCGCTGATCAGGAACAGGCCCATCGCTGATCAGGAACAGGCCCCTTGTAACCAGCATATGTTGTTAGGTAAAACTTAGGGTTCTTAAGCCATTAAACAACATTAATCAATAGCCAATACTTGAACACCAAATGCGGAAGAAATACATATACCCTTCGGTGAAGCCATTAGAAATGGTGAATCGGTAGTGGTGGCCGAAGGCTTGATGACGAGTTCGTAGCCGTGGTCGACAACGACGACAAAGAAGAAGGAAGCCGTCGGTAGGTGATCTTCAGGCCGATCCGGTGCGCACTAAGGATCGTTTCTTAGCTTTGTGAATATGTCAGGAGATTAGTCTTTTGTGTTTTTCTTAGAGATGATCACAAAAGCTAGCTTCTCCTCTCTTTTTATAAGCGCACCGCACGACACAGGATCACAACCATCGCGATTCGCCCCGATCAAAGCGCTAGAGATGGGATCTCATCCCCTAATTTTCGGATTTCGTTAGTTGGGTGGTTAGCCCAAGATTAATCCTAACATTCTCCCACTTAATCGTAAGGCTAACATAAGTCCACGCTCAACAAAATAAAGACACCAAGATAATGCGTTTGACGCCAATTAATGCTACCAAAACCCCATCATCTATAGTACACTATTCCATCTCGATAGGATAGCCACTTAAACTTAACGGAGTTGGTTTGTTTTCTTATGGTCCTTTATTTTCCGGGATCGATTCAATCCTTATCATAATTAACTCGTAATCATAGGCTTTCCAATAAACCCATGCTAGCAACATGTTCTCGAAAGATCTTGGGTGGTAAGCCTTTAGTGAGTGGATCCGCAAGCATAGACTTAGTGCTTATATGCTTAACATTAATAGTTTGATCCTGGATTCTATCTTTCACAACATGATACTTAATGTCAATATGCTTGGCAAAGACCACTTGACTTGTTGTTACTCGAATAGAAAATCGCGCTAAATTATCGCAGAATATCGTAAGTGGTTTTGATATGTCACAACCACCATTAGTCCGGGAATAAAATTCTTAAGCCATACATCCTGTCCTGTAGCCTCATAACATGCCACAAACTCAGCTTTCATCGTTGAAGATGCCGTAAGGGTTTGTTTGGAGCTTTTCCACGAAATGGCTCCTCCCGCAAGAGTGAAGACATAACTGGACGTGGATTTCTTAGAGTCAACACATCCTGCGAAGTCAGCGTCTGGAATAACCCATAACCTCAAGGTCATCAGACTTCTTATATGTGAGCATGTAGTTCTTAGTGCCCTGCAAATAACGCAAGACTTTCTTAACAGCTCTCCAGTGGTCCAAACCTGGATTAGATTGATATCTACCAAGCATCCGATTCACGAATGCTAAGTCGTATGCAGTACATACTTGAGCATACATAATGCTTCCGACAGCTGAAGCATAAGGAATCGACTTCATTTGATCAATTTCTAATTGATTCCTTGGACTTTGGAATAAACCAAACTTATCACCCTTAACAATTGGGGCAAAGTGTAGCGAAATGCTTATGCATATTATATCTCTTAAGCACTTTGTCAATGTATGACCTTTGTGATAAGCCTAATACACCTTTGGACCTGTTTCGGTGTATTTCTATGCCCAGAACATAAGAAGCATCACCAAGATCCTTCATGTCAAAATTAGAGGATAGAAATCTCTTGGTTTCATACAGCATATTCTTATCGCTGCTAGCCAATAAGATATCATCCATATAGAGCACTAGAATAATAAATTTGCTCTCTTTAGTCTTAATGTAGATACAATTATCCACCTCATTTTCTTTAAAGCCAAATTTTCTTATCACTTCATCAAACTTAAAGTACCATTGTCTGGACGCTTGTTTTAGTCCATAGATGGATTTCTTAAGGTAACATCCCATTTGTTCCTTGCCTTCCACAACAAAACCTTCCGGTTGAGCCATGTATACATTTTCATGCAAGTCACCGTTAAGGAATACAATTTTTACATCCATCTGATGTAGCTCCAAATCATAATGAGCGACAAGTGCCATGACAATTCTTAATGAGTCTTTCCTAGACACAGGAGAGGAGGTATCAACATAGTCAATCCCCTCTCTCTGTGTAAAACCTTTGGCTACAAGCCTAGCTTTGAATCTTTCGACGTTTCCCTTGGAGTCATGCTTAGTTTTATAGACCCACTTACAGCCTATTACTTTGACTCCATCAGGTATGTCTACTAAATCCCAGACATCATTAATACTCATAGATTTCAATTCATCTTCCATGGCCTCGAGTCATTTGTCTGAATCCTTATTACTCATGGCTTCTTTAAATGAGATGGGATCATCCACTTTCCCTATATCGTTAACATCTTCATTCATGTATACGACATAGTCACTTGAATGGTGATCTTCTAACCTACTGTGATCTTCTTGGGGTTTCATTAGGTATCACAGATGGTTGTTGAAGTTCTTCATTAATTGCTGATGTAGGTTCATCATTAGGAGCAATATTACTAATCCCAGAATCATTAGCTGGGGTTACTACACCAGGGTTATCACTTAGAGGTGTAATGATTTGCGGCACATTAATAAAAGTCTCTTGGATTATCGGTGATGGAACGTAAGCCCGAATTTCCTCGAGATCTATATTTCTGGCCTTTGAGCTCCCACTGATTTGACCATTCTCCATAAACACAGCATGTCTAGTTTCTACAAATTTAGTATGACGATCTGGGCAGTAAAATCGGTATCCCTTAGATCTATCAGGGTATCCGATAAAATGGCAGCTCACTGTTTTAGAGTCTAATTTCCCAATATGTGGGTTAAAGACTTTAGCTTCAGCAGACATTACACACTCGTAAGTATTTTAAGCTCGGTTTTCGCCACCCAGATTTCATAAGGTGTCTTAGGGACTGATTTGCTAGGAACCCGATTAAGTATGTGGGCAGCTGTTTTTAATGCTTCCATCCATAAGGTTACTGGTAAACTGGAATAGCTGAGCATACTTCGCACCATATCCATAAGTGTGCGATTTCTTCTTTCAACTACAACATTTTGTTGAGGTTCACCAGGAGTTGAGTATTGAGCTACTATGCCATTTTCTTGAAGATATCTTGCAAAGGGACCAGGAATTTGTCCATAAGGAGCGTGTCTACCATAATATTCTTCTCCTCGATCTGATCGCACTACTTTAATCTTTAGATTGTGCTGATTTTCTATTTCAGCCTTGAATATTTTAAATTTATCGAGCGATTCAGACCGATCACGAATGGGGAAAATATATCCATAACGGGAGTAATCATCAGTGAATGTAATGAAAGAATCAAAACCATCCACTGATGTCATAGGAAAAGGCCCACAAATATCAGTGTGGATTAATTCTAATATCCACGTGCTTGGGTAGCCCTTTCTTAATTTGTTTTACGATTTACCTTTAATGCAATCTATGCAGGGGTCTGAGTCTGAGAAATCAAGCGAGTGGAGTATCTCTTCCTTAATGAGACGTTCCATTCTCCCCTTCGAAATGTGGCCTAAGCGACAGTGCCACAATTTCGATGAAGTCTCATCATCAATTCTTTTACGCTTATTTGTGCCATCACATACATTCATTAACACAGGCGATTCTTTAAGGGAAAGAACATAAAGCTTGTCTCGTTTGATAGCAAGACCAACATCATTAGATTTAAACTTTATTATGCATTGGCCGTTCCCAAACTTACAATAATAACCTTCATCATCTAATAAAGAAACTGAAATAAGGTTCCTTCTCAAACTAGGAACATAAAGAACATTATTTAGATGAAGTACAAAGCCATTTTCTAATACTAATGGTAAGGTCCCAATGGCTTCAACTTCAGCCTCCTCCCCATTAGCGACTCTAAGGCTTCGCTCCCCCTTTCTTAGCGTCTTCACGGAAAGGAATCCCTGTAAAGAATTTGAAACATGTATAGAGGCACCTGAGTCAATCCACCAAGAATTAGGAGAAAATCAGCATAGAGAGATTCCTCAATAAAGGTGATTTCATCATTACCCTTCTTCATGAGCCACTTGAAAACCCGGGCAATTTTTTGAATATGCCCATCTTTCTTCTGAAGCGACATACGACAATCGTTGGATGAAGAGGGTGTTGCAGAGCTTTTCCTTTATGCTCCACCTTATTTGACTCGGTTTGGGAGAGAAATTGAGTTTCTTCTTGGACTTATGGTCTCCTGAAACTTTCTCTTCTTATTGCCAACAAGGTGGACAACGTCCTTCTTATCGGCCTTCAGTCTTTCCTCCCCCTGAACGCACATGACAATTAATTCGCTCATGGTCCACTTCTCCTTTTGAGTATTGTAATTGATCTTAAAAGGACCAAACTCATAAGGTAAAGAAGTCATTATGAAATAAACCAAAAAACCTTCTGAAATAGCCATGTCCATTCCTTTAAGCTTGGAAGCCATATCAGTCATTATCATGATATGCTCCCTAACACTGCCCTGTCCCTCATACTTGGAAGTGAGCATTTTCATGATTAATGCACTGGCATAGACTTTTGAGGAGCCTTTGAATTGCTCCTCCACTGAAGCCAGATACATCTTAGCATCTTCGGAGTCAGGAATTGCTCCCCTAATTCCTACTGATATTGTGCTCTTCATTATCATCAAGGACATACGGTTAGACCGCTCCCATTTCTCTGCTGCAGTTTCATAGGACTTCTTTAACTCAGAGAAGTTCTCAACATCAGCAGTAGGAGTGGGAGCAGCCTCACGGAGTGCAAGGTCCAAATCCATTATCCCAAGAGTTATGAGCAGTTTTTCTTTCCAGGAGGGGAAGTTATTACCAGAAAGCTGTTTCATGCTATTCAGAGTACTGGCAATGTTTGTAGAGGTCATAGCTGAATAAAATATATACAAATATTAGTAAGCAATTTATTGTCTGGCACAAAATTAACCCTACGTTGGTCTGGTTAATAATATGCTAATGACAGTTCTAATTCATAATCACCGCTAGCGAATATGAAAAAGAACTTAACTTTTAATTTAAATGGGTATGACTCATGAATATAATCAACTTTGGTCAGAATATAATCATGATCATAAAATTAACCCCAAAACATTATTAAATCTCTAATCAAGATTTCTCGTTGGTTCCATCTTAATTAGAGACAACTTAATTAAATATTTTATCCAAAGAATTTACACTCTTAAAACAGTCCAATCATCATATTAAAAGAATAAACAACATTTAAATTACGAGAAAATCTCAGTAAATTAAATTAATCCCACAAAAGTCTAATTTTGGACAAAATACCCCAAACATCAATTCATAAAAGAAAACAAGATTTAAATACATAAGAAAATACTTTAAAATAAAGAAGCCCAAAACTTAAACCATTTCGCCCAAAGCATAAACCGCCCACATGACAACGCCAGAATCATGCCGAGCCCACGCCCACGGCCAATGAACGACGCTACGCCCAGCGCACGCTGCGCGTGGCAGCCAATGAAGCGACGCACGCATGGCCCGCGGGAGACGAGGCGAGAGCGGCGGCGCGCGCGAGCGAGCGTCGGCGTGTGCAACTCGCGGCGTCGGCCGGAAGGAAGCGAGGCGACGACCGCACCGATCGCTCCCGATTCGAACGGACGGTGAGATCATCCCGAGCCAAAACATAAACGCAGCGGCGGAACCCTAACCCTAGCTCATTTCGATCCGATTTTCACGCGAGAGCGGCAAGCGATGGCGGCGCACCGACGCTGCGAGGCTAAGCGCTGGGCTCGGCGGCGGGCTAAGCGCGAGCTCCGCCGCGATGGCGACGAAGGTGCTCTCAAGGCGTGCGGGAGCTGCTCGCGACTCCACCGAGGAGAAGCTCCACCAAGGTGAAGGCTCGGCCGCGGGAGAAACTAATGCCCGCAAAGGAGACGACGGCTAGAGCTCCAAAGGTAAGCCCGAAAAAACCCCCTTTTAGACATTAGGTTTTGCTTGATTTGGGGATTAGGGTTCGGGTTCATCAAGATTCGGATTTGGGGATTTTGGTTCTTAGATTTTTCTGAAACTCATCTCCTTCTTAATGCTTAAACCGAAACCAAAAACACATAAATCTGGAGGTTAATCACCACCTAACCGAATCAAAGATACATGATTTAAGCGGTTCAAGTTAGGCTATCGGTCGCTCTGATACCAAATGTTAGGTAAAACTTAGGGTTCTTAAGCCATTAAACAACATTAATCAATAGCCAATACTTGAACACCAAATGCGGAAGAAATACATATACCGTTCGGTGAAACCATTAGAAATGGTGAATCGGTAGTGGTGGCCGAAGGCTTGATGACGAGTTTGTAGCCGTGGTCGACAACGACGACAAAGAAGAAGGAAGCCGTCGGTAGGTGATCTTCAGGCCGATCCGGTGCGCACTAAGGATCGTTTCTTAGCTTTGTGAATATGTCAGGAGATTAGTCTTTTGTGTTTTTCTTAGAGATGATCACAAAGCTAGCTTCTCTCTCTTTTATAAGCGCATCGCACGACCTGGGATCACAACCATCTGCCGGTTGCGCCCCCGATCAAAGCGCTAGAGATGGGATCTTATCCCCTAATTTTCGGATTTCGTTAGTTGGGTGGTTAGCCCAACATTAATCCCAACATATGTGATATACACCAGTTTTAATTTTAACATCAACAATGACAATGTACGAAGATCTTCAGGGACGGCTAAGCCTTGTACAAGAGGAAGTAACATCGAAGGCAAAAGAAGGAAATTCTAAACTGGAGCAGCGAAGCAAAAGTTATAATGACTATTTTCTCGTTTGTGAAAACTTGACAAGGTCATAATCGGGTTCAAAAACAATGGCAAATAATATCCCCAGCGGGTCCGACACTACAAAGCTACATACACCTTGATGTCCTATCCACCTGCTCTGCCGTCGCCATATACCTATGAAAACTGAGAAGTTTAAGCAGCAGCTTCCTCTTGTTTTGCCGCAGAGAGCTGGTTCTGAATATGCTGTGGGACAACGTCGAACTTGGCAAGCTGCATCGTGTAAGACGCGCGCCCCTTGGTCATTCCCCTCAGAGTGCTGACATACTGGAACATCTCGGCAAGCGGCACATGACCATCAACAACCTGCATTCAACAGCATAGCAAGCTAAAAGTTTCAGGCCACATTTCAGACAGCACATTCTGATAAATTACATCTCTTTCCTGCTTAAAGTCTAGTTGGAGATATAAGTAACAGAATAAAGGCTTATTGAATGCCAGATGTTCAGCTATAGCTGACGATGGGTGAGGTGCAGCAGGCAGATTTGGTGGACTAGTTGAAAGCTACTCAAAATTAGTACCTCTGGAAATGGACAAACAAGAAATGGTATGACCAATCCATACAACCTATCAGCTAGAGTTTGTGGTCTCACAGGTTTTCTATGTATAGGTAGCTCCAATTCGCTCAAAATTGCACATACTGTTATATTAGTCAAAATAGTACTAGAAGGCCATAAATGGAGAGGACCTATTGTTTAATACCTTCAGTCCACCTGGCTTATCCCCGAAGCTATTAACTTGTCCTCTTCTGGAATTCAAATCACCAATAACATCGCCCAAATGCTCTTCAGGGGTAATCACTTCAACTCTCATTATAGGTTCCAGGAGTCTTGGACCAGCTTTCCTCATTCCCTCACGGAAGGCTCCTCTGGCTGCAATTTGGAATGCCAGGACACTAGAATCAACATCATGGTACGAGCCATCAACCAGCACTGCTCGGAAGTCCACGACTGGATAACCAGCAAGGACACCATTGGGTAAGCTTTCTTCCAATCCCTTCATCACTCCTGGTACATATTCTTTTGGCACTGCCCCTCCCTTTATTTCACTCTTGAATTCATACCCACTTCCAGCCTCCAAAGGTTCAAAGCGCACGATAATGTCTGCAAACTGCCCTGATCCACCAGACTGCTTTTTATGGACATACTGCACCTCTGCAGCTTTGGAAATACTTTCACGGTAGTTAACTTGTGGAGCTCCAACATTTGCGTCAACCTGTCCAGACAATTATCATATTTAAGAGTTTAAGCTAAAATGAGAGAGAGTGCGGTATTCTTTTCAGGTTTAGCAATCTTGACCCCCCAAAACTAGTGGTATGAAATTCAAAAGTGTTCACTAAGATATGGAGTGGGATTAATATCAGAATTCAGATATCAAAGTATACACGGTAAACAATAAGATAGCCAAGTGAGCATATCTTGTTATGTAGCTTCTCTTAGCTGACGAAAAAGTATACTGCGAACACATGGAGGAAATGATGTGCTTGGTAGGTCTAGTGCAGTACTTATATTACAATGGTTTATGACCAAATTGATAAAAATTGTATATAAACAAATAGTCACAATACTAACCTTGAACTCTCGCTTTAATCTGTCTACAATGATGTCAAGGTGTAATTCTCCCATTCCTTCAATAACAGTCTGGTTGGTTTCCTCGTCTCTAGAAAAGTGGAATGATGGGTCTTCTTGAGCAAGCTTGATTAATCCATTTGCCATTTTATCAGAATCAGCTTTTGTCTTTGGTTCAATAGCAACCTTAATGACAGGATCGGGAAATTCCATACGTTCAAGAACTACAGGCTTATCTGGATCACAAAGTGTTTCACCAGTAATTGTATCTTTCAGACCAGCAAGAGCTACTATGTCACCTGTCATAGCAACTGTTATATCTTCCTTACTGTTTGCATGCATCTCTAGAAGCCTTCCAATTCTTTCCTTCTTATCTTTGTTTGCATTGAGAACATATGAACCAGCAATCAGCTTACCCGAGTATATGCGAACAAATGTTAGCGACCCCACAAATGGATCAGTCATGATCTTGAAAGCTAACCCAGAAAATGACTCATCATCACTAGGATGTCTTTCAAGGATCACTTCAGGGTCCTCTGGGTCAGTACCCTTCATAGGCGGCAGGTCAAGTGGTGATGGCAAGTAATCAACAACAGCATCAAGCAATGGTTGGACACCCTTGTTTTTGAAGGCTGAACCACATAAAACAGGGACAAATCTGGCAGATATTGTACCCTTTCTGATTAATTTCTTCACAGTTTCCTCATCTGGTAAATTTCCTTCTAGATAGCTCTCCATAACATTATCATCCAATTCAACAAGAGTTTCAATCATCTGATGTCTATAGTCTTGAGACATCTTTTGGAGATCCACAGGTATGTCTTGATATGTAAATTTTGCACCAAGTTCCTCTCCTGTCCATACAATAGCCTTCATTTTGACTAGATCAATAACTCCTTGGAAATTGTCCTCTGAACCAATCGGCAATTGTATCACCATAGGTTTTGCACCCAAGTTTGCAACTATCATGTCCCTAGTTCTAAAGAAGTTAGCTCCAAGGCGATCCATTTTGTTTACAAAACATATTCTTGGAACACCATATTTATCTGCTTGGCGCCACACGGTTTCAGATTGTGGTTCTACCCCAGCTACACTGTCAAAGAGACATATAGCACCATCCAACACCCTGAGAGCACGTTCAACCTCAAGGGTGAAGTCAACGTGTCCAGGAGTATCAATAATGTTGATTCTATGTTTGTTCCAGAAGGTGGTGGTTGCTGCAGATGTAATGGTTATTCCTCTCTCCTGTTCTTGCTCCATCCAGTCCATCGTAGCTGTTCCCTCATGAACCTCACCAATTTTGTAGTTCCTTCCAGTGTAATAGAGAATGCGTTCTGTAGTTGTTGTCTTTCCGGCATCTATATGGGCCATAATACCAATATTGCGGTAATCCTTCAAAGGCACTTGCCGGTCTGGATATAGAATGAAAGGACGTCAATATTTAAGTTATTAAGCTGAACAAAGTAATATGATTTCTTTTGGAAAAAATGGTGGAGCAGCAAAAGAAAAAAAGTAAAAAAGAATCCAAGTGATTTGCAGTTTTCAGAACTTTATTTGGTCATGGTCTCACAGAACTATACAACACGAGAAAAGGATTAGTATTTCTCATCCACTGGACAGATTGAATGCTAAATAACCCACATAGTTCATCTTTCATGAGAAACTTTCCTAGGCAATATCATGTTTCTTAGTTTTGTATAGTGCCCCAAACTCCCAATAGGAAGGTCACGAAATTAGCCCACCGAAAGGCTTTGGAAAGTCAATGATTTAATTGTTGCATTGTCAAAGCATGCTCCTACCCTCTGCAGTGAACAAGGGTAGGCTCTATCTAAAGTGAGACCTTTTGTGCAGCTAAAGCTAGTGACAAGTGAGGTTGACAGGATTCCAAGGACTAACGGAAAAGACTCCTAGGTGTTAGTTCATCATCTGGACCATTCACTTACCTGCAGATTTTCCATGTTCATACTCGTAATTTTCTTGATAGAATATGGTGTTACAGTGTTATGAATAAGAACAAGCATGGAATTTAAATAAACTTTTATGCATGACAGCATGATATTGTATTACCCTAAGTCAGTTGAACATCCTTTTGATCTAACTGTAACTTTTTCAAAATTTTGTTCAATTAGTCGTTCAGAAGAAAGTAAACCTCATTAAGATACTTAATTTCTTGAGAACTGTAAGAAAACACTTATCCAGGCATCCCATCATAACGATCAGTTACAATACAAAGAAGTGTCTAGTATAAATGGTATCAACAGAACAATACAATGATCCCCTCTGTACGATGATGTTATACTTGCACCTCTCTAGCCTATTCTCTTCCTTCTAGTTTGTTTTTATGGGAAACACCAAATTGAACTGCTCCAGCCACCTTTTACAGAAGCCCGATTCCAACGAAATTACGAAATTCAGCATTGCTTTTACAACAACTACTAAGCAGCGTAGCATTTCGTCCATTTTACAGAAACAACTTCATTAATTGTTTATCCGGCAAAGCAACAGCCCAGTAATAATCATAATCACCGCTGCAAGCACATTGCTCTAACCTGCTCCCTCGGCGAATGCAGCGCAGCAACTAATGAGATACCCAACAGAACAACCCTAAATTGACCATTCTGAATTGCAATCCACTGCAGCTCAGAGAAAGAACGAAAGACACTCTCTTGGTCATTTCATCAGACACCGTCAACACACAGAACACCTCTGCACCCTCTCCTAGGCTTGCACCACAGCAACGACGCGTCCAAAGAACACGAACGAACGGAACTCAAAAGGAAATGCCAAACCGTGGCTCGCTCACCATTGCCGGCCATGGCGACGACCGAGAGGCGCGGCCTGCGCGGGCGCGGACGGAGACCGGCAGCGGGCCCGGCCACCGCGGCGCGCCCGCGGCGAAGCGGGAGGAGGCGGGCGACGACGGCGCGAGGAAGGGGCGGTGGCCGAGGAGGAGGCGGGAGGCGGACGCGGCGGAGACGGCCGGCCGGCGCGCCTGCGCGGCAGCTCGCACGGGCGCCTCGGCTGCCATGGGCGGTGGCGGTGCCGGTGTCTCTCTCTGTGGTTTTCTTGGCTTTTGCCGCGAGCTCCAACCTTTGCCTGCCGCCTGCGCCGCGAGGGGTGTGTCGTGGATGTGGCGGGGGTTTTTATGTGCGCACGGCTGCGTGCTGCCGATGCTGAGGAGGGGAGTGTGCAGATAATGTCAGCTGCGGGGCCGCGAGGATCGTTTCCCGTCTCACGTTTTGGATTGGCGATTTATTTCGTTATGGAATGGATTGGCTACCTGAACATATTTTTTTTCCATTTTAGAAAAGCCAATATTTCTAATCCTGCTTATTTTGATAATTTTGAGGCATATAATTGGAGCTAGCTCATTCTAGAGGATTTTATTACTACTATAAACCGGGTGAAAATTCAGTATATGATTTCTCGCACGATCCTTAGAAAATGATCTACCTCATAACAATGAACATTGAGCAACGTTAAACTGTTAAGAGCTGTGCTTAGCCATCATATAAGCTCTGGTGAAGGTTCTTCGGAGAAAAGGAGCAATTCAAAAAGAATAGCTAACAAAGTGGAGGACTATTACTTTTGGATTTGGTGATGATTAATTTCTACTGTAACACAACATTCTAGTCTCAAGTAATCAGCAATAAAGCCATACAGCCATCACAACTGGCCAATGCAGTCGGATAAAAAGGTACCGGCGAAGCGGCCACGTCTCCATATTTTCCACCCCAAGCGGCCATGCATGCGACAATAGACGCCAAAATTTTGGACGTTCCAGAGTGTAAATTCCCCCTTTTTTATCCGTTTTTGCCATATTTTCTCCTGCCCGAACAGCTCCAATTCTTACTCCCTGCCACCAGCTAGATACTTTTTGAGAGGTGCTTCAACGCTTTTCCTTTTGACAGTTGCACAAATATTAAAGCATGAATGAATGATAGATGACGATTATTTACCTTTTCACTTGCTTCAAGATTTGTGTAACTTGCTTATACTTTTTTCTTCCTTGTACGCACTGCTGACTACCCTGTATGCATTTTGATGGCCTGCTACAAGCCTATCAGGCCACGTACTTGGCAGGTTTGCCTTGGTTAGCAGGAGTCTTCGTTTTTCCTGGACACACTATTTTTAAGCAAATTTGGCTTAGGAACACGTTTGTAAAACTAGTACCATCTCAAACGGGACCCCGGGGGTTCGGTGGTACCGGAGAGGGGCACTGTTTTTTGGCCGATATCACGTTGATTTTGCTATTTTTTGGCCCTGCTCACGGTGGTTTCGAACACCGACCATCGGCACCGGCATCGGGACGGCAAACGACGACTTAGCGTCGGGTTCCACCGTCCGCCAGACCCGGCTGCCAAAGCCCTGCCGTGGCAACGAAATCACATGCGCGGCGGCCGTTTTTCGCTGCCACGGCAGCCGCCCTTGGGCAACCGTCGCTCCACCCCTACTATACCCAAGGGCCATACCTGGCCCTGGGACCCCAGGGGCTCGGTGGTACCGGAGAGAGGCGCTGTTTTTTTGGGCCAATATCATGCGGATTTTGTCGTTTTTTTGGCCCTGATCACGGTGGTTTCGAACACCGACCGTCGGCACCATAAGATGCTAGTAGCGCGGCCACTTTGGCAGGTCGGACGACCAGCACAGTAGAGCGGAACCCACTGGGCTACCGCGTAGTGGGATCATGACAAGTTCCTGCCCAGCTGCTCTTCCAGAATTTCGCCATTAAATCAATTAATTAACTACTTTACTTAATTAATCACTAATTAAGGAATCTATGCAGCTTGTGGTAGGGGCTTGCGGAGCCAACCGTTTGCAACACCTGCTATCAAGCTCGAAGTACATGACAACTCTTCTTCTATAGTGGGCTCGCCCTACCTACTGCGATAGGCTACGCTACTACAGCACTGACGAGGTGCTGCTGTATGGAGAGGCAAGCGACATAGATTTATTATGGTGCTGTGATACCTATTTTTCTGCAGCAACCTCACCTTTTGGATTTGTGGAAACAACGTATTGACTTAAACTGTGAATTTCAACCAAGCTACGTACTACATGCTTTATACTTGTGCGGCTTCTCTGCATACAAACAACTATTAAAAGGAGAGAAGTGCCATGGAAAATGCAGTTAGAGTTGATAACTCGATTGCACACACATCATCTACTGTACATTACGTCTAGCATCTGATGACTGTACTGCAGCAAATCAGATACTCATTTTTGGATAAGAAATTCCTGGGAATACTTGTCAGCGCGCTCGAGCTCTTCATGCATCGCGCTGACCTTTCTATCAGTCTCATTTACTGATTCATTCAGATGGTCGCCGAGAAGCCTTGCATAGCCTATCTCCTCTTTCACCTTGGTCCACTCTTTCTTCATCCTGGAGATGTTTCTCTGCATTTGGCTGTGATCCTTTGAATTGTGGCCTTTGCTGGCTCCTTTCGATGTGCCAGCTTGCAGTTTTTGCCAGTAGGGTTCATACTCTGAAGAAGGCTTTCAGAAGCTTAGCATTCCATTCTTTGGCCAACGTTCCATGGTACCTAGCTGATATCTGAAAGGAAATAGGTGAGTTGGCTAATGCGGTTTTATTCTTCTGAACATAAATAATAGCCAAGTGCACATTGCAATCAAACTAATACTAATCCCCTGTGAATTGCAGAATGTGGTAATTTAAAAGTTTCAGTCCGTTTTGTAGTAGTCCACTCTGAGATACGGTATAATTATTCCAACTAGCTTAACAGGTACATTAACTGGTCCAGAATGAGCAACCAAAACAGATTACTCCTACCTTGCTAACTAATCACTCACAAGTCACAACCTGAAAAATAGCAAACGACGCAATAGAAGAAAAAAACATGGATATTTAGCAACAGAGTATTGCCATGGTTGCAAACGCGTAGCTACAACGGATGCTGGAGTGCCGCTTACCTCAACCTAAAGCAGCGGACCGGAAAATATATGTGCTCGTGATGCTGGTTGACGCGAACCTAGGAGCGATCAATCTGAACATAAAGGAGAATGAATATATATATATATATATATATATATATATATATATATATATATATATATATATATATATATATATATATATATATATATATATATATATATATATAATTACAGGACACTATGGTGCCCGGCTCTATGATCCAAAACGGTATTTTCCTATGTATTTTTATGCGATACTTTTTAAAATTTCTATGATGCTGAGTTTAACCAGTTTACTAACTAGTTCAAACAAGTTTGAACTGAAATTCAAACTAGAGTTTCCTTTTGATGATAGTTTGGTTGTAGGTATGTCTGATTTTATATATAAATCAATAAAGCATGTGATCCAAACTTGTTCAAAATCTTTGAATTCGAGTATGTTTTTTCAAAGGTATGTGTTTCATTTGAATTGTTATAGATGGGTATATGCCCTAAAACTGAAATTTTTGAAAAATATACTCGAATATGGCTTGAATTCACGCATTTGAAATCATGGTGCCCGAGCACCATGGTGCCCCATTTCGGCTTCCTATATATATATATATATATATATATATATGAGCAGTGCTTCAATGCTTTTCCTCTGAATACAAGTTACACAAATCTTGAAGCAAGCGAAGGGGTAAGTAATCTCCATCTACCTTTCATTCATGCTTTAATATTTGTGCAATTGTAAAAAAGAAAAGCATTGAAGCACCTCTCTCTATATATATATACACCTCTTTTCTACCTTAGGAGTAATTACTCCCTACGTTGTATCTCACAACGTAGGGAATATCTCGCACAACCAAGGGTATGTACGTGTAGTATACGAGTATATAAGACTAACTAGCTAGTATTTATATTTTTCAGAGGTGGTGTGTATATTTTTTTTGACATACTCTTTTTTATATCCATATATAAAGGTATTTGTAAAATACGCTAAAAATTATGTACTTCCTTGCAATTTTTTCATGTGGTTCACATTGGAATATCTTATAATTAGTATATGAGTATACCCAAAGTGATAAAGGAGTATTTTAAATTCTTTTAGGTTGTATTTCAGAGGTGGGCGTAACTACACCTTAGAGTAAAAGATATTTTTCATATATATATATATATATATGTGTGTGTGTGTGTGTGTGTTATTCTACATTTGCGTGTAGAATAGTTTATTCTAAGCGCCAGATAGTTTTTTATACTGACAGAGCCCACTTCATGGCATTAATTAGCAAGCAATAAATTAGCGTGTCTGTCTAGTATACTAAATTCAACTAGTAAATGACTAATAAATGCCATACAAATATGTCTCTTTTTTTTATTTATCCATAACTTTTAAATGAGAATGATTTTGGTCTTCAAATTTTGTTTTGTAGCATAGTAGAATCTCACATCTTCTATATATGGTATTTTTTTAGAATTTTTCAAAATATGTACATGTGTTTTTCATGAATTTTAGAAAACACTGGATATATTGCCTTTTACTATACAAACAAATGACATGTTACGGGCTATTACACAAGATGTTACTATACTGAAACAAGGTGTTAAACAACAGCTTTACAAAGGATATAGTAACACCTTGAGTAATAGGAAGTAAAATGTTATTTTCTTGACAATAAAAGATATTATGTGATGCTATTTTGCACATTGTTATTTTCATATCTCTCAAATCTGATTGAGTTTGGTCTTCAAATTTTACAGGGTTGTACAATATCACCTCCCCTACATGTGATAATTTTTTGAGAATTTTTCATAGTAAAATGTTATTTTTACGACAGTAAAAGATAGTACATGCTGCTGTTTGGCACTTTGTTATTTTTATATCTCTCAAATCCAATTGATTTTGGTCTTCAAATTTTACAGGATTGTAGAAGCTCATCTACCCTACGTGTGGTAATGTTCTGAGTATTTTTCAAATAATTTACTATAGGTTCGACAAACAAAACTAAATTCTTATTCACGAAAACCATAAGTACACATTTTCAAAAAATTCTCAAAAAATTACCATAGATAGGGGAGGTGAGATTATACAATTTTGTAAAATTTAAAGACCAAAATAAATATCAGCTGAAAGATACGAAAAAGACAAATTCGATTAACTAGTGATTTTCACTGTTTAGTGCTTTGTCAATTTTATATCTTTCAAATGCAATTGAGTTTGATCTTAAAATTTTGTAGGCCTATAGAAGCTCACCTACCCTATATATGGTATTTTTTTGAGATTTTTTGAAAATTTATACATATAATTTTCATAAATTTTACATCATGAGGCTGTTGTATACAGCATGTAGTAACACATTCAGTAATGGACAGTAAAATGTAGTTTTCTTGACAGTAAAAGGTAGTATATGCTGCTGTTTGGTATTTTGTTATTTTTGTATCTTTCAAATCTGATATAGTTTAGTCTTCAAATTTTACAAAGTTATAGAATCACATCTCCTCTACTTGTAGTAATTTTTTGAAAATTTTTCACAGTAAAATGTTATTTTTTTATAGTAAAAGATACGATATGCTATTGTTTTGCACTTTGTTATTTTCATATCTCTCAAATCCAATTGATTTTGGTTTTCAAATTTTATAGGATTGTAGAAGCTCGACTCCACCACATGTTGTAATTTTTTGAGAATTTTTCAAATATTTTACTGTAGGTCCAGCAAACAGAACTATATTCTTATTCATGAAAACCATAAGTACACGTTTTCAAAAATTCTCAAAAAATTACCATAGATAGGGGAGGTGAGATTATACAACCCTGTAAAATTTTAAGACCAAAATCAATATCAGCTGAAAGATATAAGAAAAAATAAATTCAGCTAACTAGTGATTTTTTACAGTTTAGTGCTTTGTCAATTTCATATCTTTCAAATGCGATTGAGTTTAATCTTCAAATTTTGTTGACCTTTAGAAACTCACCTGGTAATTTTTTAACAAAAATTTGTAAATTTGATTTTCATAAATTTTACACCATAAGACTGTTGTATACAACATGTAGTAACACATTGAGTAATAGGTGGTAAAATATAGTTTTCTTGATAATAAAAGATAGTATATGCTGCTGTTTAGTACTTTGTTATTTGTGTATCTTTTAAATTTGATTGAGTTTTATCTTTAAATTTTACAAAGTTGTAGAATCACATATCCCCTACGTGTGGTAATTTTTTTGAGAATTTTTCACAGTAAAATGTTATTTTGTTATTGTAAAAGATACGATATGCTGCTGTTTGGCACTTTATTATTTTCATATCTCTCAAATCTGATTGAGTTTGGTTTTCAAATTTTACAGGATTGTAGAAGCTCATATCCCCTACGTGTGGTAAATTTTTGAAATTTTTTCAAATATTTTACTATAGGTCCACCAAACAAAACTCTATTCTTATTCACGAAAACCATAAGTACACATTTTCAAAAATTCTCGACAAATTACCATAGACAGGGAAGGTGAGATTATACAACCTTGTAAAATTTGAAGACCAAAATTAATATCAACTGAAAGATATTAAAAAGACAAATTCAGCTAACTAGTGATTTTTCCAATGTTTAGTGCTTTGTTAATTTCATATCTTTCAAATGCGATTGAGTTTGATCTTCAAATTTTGTAGGTCTGTAGAAGCTCACCTACCCTACATAATTTATTTTTTTGAGATTTTTTGAAAATTTGTGCATATGATTTTCATAAATTTTACACTATAAATCTGCTGTATAGAACATGTAGTAACACATTGAGTAATAGGCAATATAATGTAGTTTTCTTGAGAGTAAAATGTAGTATATGCTGCTGTTTGGTACTTTATTATTTTTATATCTTTCAAATTTGATTGAGTTTGGTCTTCAAATTTTACAAGATTGTAGAATCACACCTCTCCTACGTGTGGTAATTTTTTGAGAATTTTTCACAGTAAAATGTTATTTTTATAGTAAAAGATATGATAGGCTGCTATTTGGCACTTTGTTATTTTCATATCTCTCAAATCCAATTGATTTTGGTCTTCAAATTTTACAGGATTGTAGAAGCTCAACTCCACCACGTGTGGTAATTTTTTCAGAATTTTATAAATATTTTACTGTAGATCCAGCAAACAGAACTATATTCTTATTTATGAAAACTATAAGTACACATTTTCAAAAATTCTCAAAAAATTACCATAGATAGGAGAGGTGAGATTATACAACATTGTAAAATTTTAAGATCAAAATCAATATCAGTTGAAAGATATGAAAAAGACAAAGGAGATAGATTCATGTACAAAATACAATACGCATTAACTAGCTGGGTTGACCAATGCATGAACAAGTAACTGTCTTGGTAGTAGTTCAATCTGTTGTTCTATAGTAAAATATATTTGTGATTTACTACCAAATTGGATTGATTTGTGCTTTGCATGCGCTTCGCCAGTAAATTCATCAGTTGTTCTGTAGTAAAATATTTCGTGATTTACTAGCAGACTGCATTTACTAGTGTTATTTGCAATGCCTTAACTCACTACATTTCGACCAGCCCGTGGAATTTACTTCTTCGATCGGAGCGCAGAATAGCTATTCTACGCTTAGGAGTAGAATAGCGCCACCGTGTATATATATATGGAAATGCTATTCTACAGCTGCGTGTAGAATAGCATATTCTACATGCTAATCGGTTTTGAAGACTGACGACCGAACCTGTTCGTAGCTTCAATTAGTGTAACAGACATGTTTGAAAATGAATGACTAATAAATGCTATTCAGTGCTTGTACATGAATATGTCTTTTTTTTTATTTAGCCATAACTTTCAAATGAGAATGATTTTGGTATTCAAATTTGTTAGGATTGTAGAATCTCAAATTCTCTATATATGGTAATTTTTTTGAGAATTTTTCAAAATATGTACATGTGTTCTTTATGAACTTCTGGATATGTTGCCTTTTTACTATTCAAATAAATGACATGTTACGAGCTATTAAACTAAATGTTACCATACTGAAATAAAGTGATAGATAATAGCTTTACATAGGATATAGTAACACCTTGAGTAATAGGAAGTAAAATGTTATTTTCTTGATTTGGTATTTTGTTATTTTTATATCTCTCAAATCCGATTGAGTTTGATCTTCAAATTTTACAAAGTTGTAGAATATCACCTCCCCTACGTGTGGTAATTTTTGAGAATTTTTCACAATAAAATGTTATTTTTTGTCATTACAAGATAGTATATGCTGTTGTTTGGCATATTGTTATTTTCATATCTCTCAAATCCAATTGAGTTTGGTCTTCAAAATTTACAGCGTTGTAGAAGCTCACCTATCCTACATATGGTAATGTTTTGAGATTTTTAAAAACTTTTACATATAATTTCATAAATGTTACACCATAAGACTGTTGTATATAGTATATAGTAACACATTAAGTAATAGGCAATAAGATATAGTCTATTTGACATTAAAATGTAGTATATGCTGCTCTTTAGCACTTTTTTATTTTTGTATCTCTCAAATCCGATTGAGTTCTACATATGATTTTTTTTAGATTTTTTGAAAACTTCTACATATGATTTTCATAAATTTTACACCATAAAACTGCAGTATACAGCATATAGTAACACTTTGAGTAATAGGCAGTAAGATGTAGTTTTCTTGACAGTAAAATGTAGTATATGCTGCTGTTTAGTATTTTGTTATTTTTATATATCTCAAATCCGATTGAGTTCGTACTTTAAATTTTACAGAGTTGTAGAACCACACCTCCCCTACGTGTAGTAATTTTTTAAGAATTTTTCACAATAAAATGTTATTTTTGACATTAAAATATAGTATAAAGTGCTTTTTGGCACTTTGTTATTTTCATATCTCTTTAAATCCAATTGAGTTGGTCTTCAAATTTTGCAGAGTCGTAGAACCTCACCTACCCTACGTATGGTAATATTTTGAGATTTTTTGAAAACTTCTATATATGATTTTCATAAATTTTATACTATAAAACTGTTGTATACATCATATAGTAACACTTTGAGTAATAAGCAGGAAGATGTAATTTTTTTAAGTAAAATATAGTATATGTTGTTGTTTAGTACTTTGATATTTTTATATCTCTCATATCCGATTAAGTTTGGTTTTCAAATTTTACAGAGTTGTAGAATCACACCTCCTCTACATGTGATAAATTTTTGAGATTTTTTCACAGTAAAATGTTATGTTTTTACATTAAAAGATAGTATACAGTACTGTTTGGCACTTTGTTATTTTCATATCTCTCAAATCCAACTGAGTTTGGTCTTCAAATTTTACAGGGTCGTAGAAGCTCACCTACCCTACATATGGTAATTTTTTGAGATTTTTTGAAAACTTCTACAAATGATTTTCATAAATTTTACACTATAAAATTGTTGTATACGGTATATAGTAACACATTGAGTAATAGACAGTAAGATATAGTTTGATTAACAGTAAAATGTAGTATATGCTGATGTTTAGCATTTTGTTATTTTTATATCTCTCAAATCTGATTGAGTTTGGCCTTCAAAATTTACAGGGTTGTAGAATATCACCTCCCCTACGTGTTGTAATGTTTTGAGGATTTTTTTACATTAAAATATTATTTTTTACAGTAAAATGTAGATATATTGATAATAAAATCTATATATACGAATAGTAAGATCTGTTTTATGCGCCGAGACTTATATCAGTGTATTGCTCTCGTTGTCAGTAACCTACTAGTGAAAATGGTTTGTGAATTGGAGTTGTCAATAAAAAGTCATGGTTATATTAAAGAAAAAACATATTCATATACAAACTACGAAACACATTCTTAGCGGCGAATAACTGACTAGTAAAAATGTCCTGTTTTCTAATTTGTACATGAATGTGTGTTTTTTTATTTGGCTGCTCGGATGCACGAACGGTTTTCACCAATAGCTTACTGACGACGAGAGCAACATAATGATATAATTCTTGCTAATAAACACTGCACGAATGATTTTTTACTGCCATTTTACCGAATGCATCGTAACATTTTACTAGCGCGCAGACTGTTGGACCTCTGGTGTAGTAGTAAAATCTATGTATACCGATAGTAACATCTATGTATACGGATAGTAAAATCTGCTTTATGCATCGAGACTTATATCAATGTGTTGCTCTTGTTGTCAGTAAGCTACTAGTGAAAACGATTTGTGAATTGGAGCTGTCAGTAAAATATTATGGCTAAATCAAAGAAAAAACATATACATGTATAAACTACGGATATCATTTATTAGTCGCCGCATGCATACGTTCACATTAGCTAGTTCAGCGACACGGGATTACGGCTCGCGCGTAGAATAACAAAGCTACGTGTAAGCGCAGATTAGCACTACCGTGTATATATATATCACGTGTGTGTATATATATAAGCACCACCTTAGATGATCAAGTCTCTTTAAACCTTACTACTACTTTAGTACTTACTTAACGCGCTCCAGAACAGAGCATATAATTATCTGCTCTTCAGAGACGGGCTTGCAGGTAAATGATGCCACTGCAGTAAACCTAAACCGTCCGGATTACGTGCTCCGAGGCCCAAACCGGCCGAAATATCTGTCATTGTGGCAATATCTGCAAGACCATGTGAAGATCTATCTATATTTGTGATGAGTTATTGATAGTGTCTTAGCATGTAATACTCAAGTTTAAGTTTGTTTTGAATTCAATTTTGAATTCGAAGCAATTTGATGTGCTATCTATGTTGGGCGGTACTACCGGCCGGAATGGTAGTACAAGGGGTACAGTACTATCGGCCTCCAGTGGCGATAGTTATTTGTCAGAAAAGGTTCTCTGGGGGATTTTCAAAGATAGTGGTACTGACGGTCAACCAAGAGCGGTAGTACCAGACTTGTGGTACTACTGGCCCTAGGTGGCGATAGTACTGACTTTTAAGCGAGATGTGAATTAAATTGTGTTGATTTAATAGCATATCTTTTTAAATAGTACTATATGACTTGATTGCTTGTCTATGTTGGTTATAGGACTCCAGGGGCTATTTCATGGTGAGGCGAAGGTGAGACCGAAACTATGCTAGAAGAGCTGAGGTTCATAACGGTCGAGAGACGTCAGAAGATGATCGAGGCCAGAAAATGGTTGCAAGCCAGGAAGATAAAGAGCCGAAGTATGAATCACTGATGATGGACATGGCGGACAACGATATAAACCGGGATTAGGTTCAGGGAGCCGATGTCGTCATGGTGAAGCGGTCAAAGACACGTGGCGTACTAAGTGACTTGAACTAGCTTGCAAGCGAGGACGGTTCAGAGGAGTCTGGACGGGTGAGAGGTTTGGCGGCAAGTCATTGGGGCCACATGAAAAGCACGAAGTATGACGATGCTTCGAGGAAAAGGAATACCGGTCATGGGGAAAATTGGTAATTTATCTAATAATGACGGTCAAGGCGGTTTAAAAAACCACGGCGTTGACCTAAGTAGTTTAGGTCACGCCAATGTGGAATTGGATGCAAATTTTGGCTTGCGGAGCGGCTTTGGCGTTAATGTGATAGTTGCTTTGATAAGCGTGCTTGTGTAAGTGTAAAACCCGTTAAAAGTGTTGGCTTTTGGGTTAGCCCATGTAAGAGTGGATTGTATCCATATATGTGTTCAAGTTTTATGATTAGGGTTGCCTCCACTATATAAGGAGATGGAGCGGAAGGTGAAGTTCTAAGCCACTAAGTCTAAGTTAAAAGGATTAGGGTTTTCACAAAACTTTGGTGTTTTTGTGTGGGCGTGTGAGTGCTTCTTAAGAGCTTTGTCTTCAGGTAAGAGACTTTATAAACGTTCTTCTCATGATCTGGATGCAAATCATCTCTTTACTCAAATTTTTGCTTCAAGTTTTGATCTTCTTCTTGCTTCTTGTGGTTTTTTTTCTTGCTTGATTTTGTGCTGCTAAGGATGCATGATTGATAGATGTATCCTCTGTAGATTATCTTCTCAATCATGTAGGCAAGTTTCTTCTTGATTATCCAAATTTCTCCGAGAAACCAGTTTTTGAGTTGAGAAGGAAGTTCTTGAGTTAGATCTTGATCTTGCTTGTTTGAGGGTGATTTTTTTGGAGTTCTTGCTTGCTGTGACATCCTTAGGAAGGTGTATACAAAGTTTCACAGGATTTAGATCAACCGATAAAAAATTACACGATCTTAAACTCGTGCTGATTTTCTTGTTCATATCTTATATTACTGTCCACCAATACTATTGCGCTATAGTAATCCGGTACTACCATCATCTAAGAGTGGAAGTACTGCTCTGTCCTGATTTTCAAAAAAAAATCGTCTTATGTTTTTCTAAGATCTTGAAAGATTTTGATTAAATTCTTTAGAATAAAAATTAGATTGTGATTATTCGTCACTTCTCTTATGGCTATTTCCGGTTCTTCGATAACTTAAGCAACGGGCGCGTGGCCGCCACGCCGAAAAGCGATGAATTCGTGCAGGCCAGTACGAATCTCCCGTGCTAGTTTGGCTTAAACTAGCCAGAGGCGTGTGGCAACCACGAGAAGGTTGCGCACTCGCGTGGTAGAGGCCGACGATGTCGCGTCACACGCGACTTTGCGATTGCGAGGCTGTTCGGCCGGTAGAAAATCGGGATGGCGTGTGGCGCCACATGAATCCCGGGGGGTGGGCGGCAGGCCGGGTGGGTGTTGGAACTTGGAACTGACGAGGGATCTGGGAACTGAAGCCCTCTGCATTGGAAAACCACCAGCTGGTGGAGCCGTCTTTCCAGGCATTTGTTGACTTCCTCTCTGAGAAACGAGAGATCAATTGAAGTTCTTTGTTATCACGAGAGCAGCCTTCGCGCTCTAAACGGTGAGCAGTCAGCTTGTTTGTTTGGGTTTATTCCCCACCTTAAAAGCTAGAAAGACTTCCAAGTAACTTAAAAGTCAGTTTTTAGGTTTAAACAATTTAAAAACTGTCAATTTTATACGTGATAGAGGTGGATAATTTTATTCAAACTTAAATGGCATTAGTCTAAAATCAACCCTCAATAAGCTTAAAAAAACACCTCTCTAGCTGTTTACTTAGACTTAGGTTTTTTAGCTTATAGCTTACAACTAGCTTTTGGGGTTAAACAACTTAAAAGTAATCGGCTTTTATACGTGGTAGATGTAGGTAATTCTATCCTAACTTCAGTAGCATTAGTTTAAGACCAACCCTCAATAAGCTAAAAAAGCACCTCTTCGGTGGCTTTTGGTTTTTAGTTATATAGAGGCTTATGAATTTTAAAGAAGGTCAAGTAAAAAGACACCTATTTGTTTAAATAAAGGGATGGCTTTTTAATAGGACTTTTTCAAAAAGTCATAAGCCTCCATATAACTAAGAGTCTGTTTGTATTAGCTTTTGATTCTGGATTCTGACCTCAAAAGCAGAATAAAAAACAAACAACCCGATTCTAGAATCTGATTCTCACAATTCAGCTCACCCATATACACTAGAATCCATAATCCACTTCATATGTGCTTTTAGAGAATTAGCTTTTCTACAACCACAATCCAGGATCAGCTTTTAGAGAATCCAAAATTGAAACAAACAGGCCCTAAAAGCCAAAATTCACTGGGAGGTTTTTTTTTTGCTTTATCGAGAGTTAGTTATAGACCAATGTCACTGAAGTTAGGGTAAAATTACCTACCCCTACTATGTATAAAAGCGGACTACTTTTTAAGCTGCTTAAACCAAAAGGTTGGCTTTAAGCAATAAGCCAAAAACTCTAAGCCTAAACAAACAGTGCTTAGAAGCGAAATAGTCTCTAGATGTGAGTACTCTGATTATGATTACCAAAGGTCAATATATTAGTTCTGTTCATTTTATTTCCACCTATATCTTCACTATTTTGGCCCTAGACCTGTAGATCTCTCCCTGAGTATATATACCTTTTATGTTTAGTGGCTTTTAATTTGCTACCTTTTAGGAGTATAAACAATATGTTGGAAACTAGTTATTTGGGTTGGGAAAGAAGTTAAAGGCTCACATTTTAACCGGGGCTGCTGCTTTATGTTGGTCTATCTGGCTATGTCGGTCTATCTAGCTATGTTGAAATAATGTTGTTTTTGATAAGAAAAGAATGTCTAATCCATTGCAGGTTATCTATATGTGTATCAATTGACTGCGATCATGATCCATGTTGCATCGACAAGAGGATCACGATGTTGTTTTAGTGGCATGCAGATCTTTGGAGGTGCTGATTAGATAATTATGCATCGGCCATAGATGGAGATTTAGCAAATGACTGTGTACGGGTTGAGAGTTTTGCATTATCCTTTTCATGTATTGTCGAAACTCTGTTTTCTAGCATGTATATTTCAAACAACATTTTGGCCGTAACTTTGTAATAATTGATTGGCTATGTGCATCTTAGAATGCAGAGGCCGGGAGTTAATGTAACGACCCCTATTTTCGCATAAATGAAAAAATAGAAATCCCATATGCATACAGTACTAGTCTCATGATCAGTGGCTAGTACGCACATGTTCAACAATTGGAATCACAACCATACAACATTTTATTAAAGCAGAAGCTGATTATACATTGCATTTTGCAACTCAGAGTATATAAATATATAGCACAGAAGAAGCAAAGTCTTGTAGTGTGCCCATCCATCCCGCAGGAAACTTACAAGGCATAAATCCCTAGAAAGATCGCTTCACTTGTAATTCCCGCAACCTGCAACAAAAGGTATTCTTTGGAGCTTTGTTTTCATATCCACCTAAAACAACATATTAAGCAAGACTGAGTACTTTACGTACTCCGCAAGACTTTAGCGAAATCTATAATATATGCAGGCCATTTCAAAGCAAAGGCTTCTACGATTAATTTGCATAAAGCGAAATGGAAATTGTAAACCAAGTTGTGATTTAGAAACAGAATTTGTAAAAGCAAGTTTGACTGATAAGAAATAAGGAAATCAGAAATAATACTCACAGTCCTTCGCAAGCAACGACTAATCCAATAATCCAATCCTGCCATAACTAATCCTTGCTAACACATAACCATTCATTCAATAATCCAATTCTGCCATAACTATTTCTTTGTCAACACATAACCATTCATCCAATAATCTAAATCATGAAGTCCAACAATGTCGGTCCTTTGACATAAAGTGATAGTTGCTAAACAAGTTTCAAACAAAAACTCATTTTAAGAAAATACAAAAATCTAACATTAGAATGACTTCACCAAGTGCCCATGAACGCGGGCACGGCTAATCTATTATATTTACATTCTACAGAGGTGTACAGCTTTACCCACAAGTCTTGACCTTTTCTTTTTGCCGCATGTTTCACGCACCTTTGGCGTGTGGCTAGAATGTTCATTATGAAAACCTTTATATTACCTAGGTTAACTTTGAACCAGCCCAGGACGTTAAGCCCTCGTTATGAAAGCAGAAACACACACCCAAGACCTGGATCCATTTACACCATACCCACACAACGTTTCTGCTCATAGTAAGGCGTACATCGTTGCATTGGTAAGTAGAAACCCCTACAGGCAGACTTTGAAAGGAATGCCTGTGCTATCTCCTGCCTTCCATAAATGCAAAGTTAAACTAGATAACTTAATTGGTTTAAGGTTGCCCCATACCAACACTTGTGATTGTATGGATTTTTCTTGGATCATACAACACTACGTTCGGTCCTTAATCCGACACGGGCAATACTTCTCCCTACACTACGTACAAATCTAACCCTTGCACAACCGGCTATTGCCAATAATTGTCCGCATCTAAACCATAGTTTTATTTTGGGTTTTTTATGAAAATACCAACAACCAACATCATGTCATAACCAACATTTTCAATTTTCCCAAAAAACAATTTTGATCCGATCATGTACAACGTTGGTTCTAAAGCTGGCTAAGCATGGATAATATATAATCGCTTATACCCATATTGACATCATATTGTCTAGCCCTATTCTATGGTTATCAAGGTTCACATATCAATACTTATTAAGGAAGTTCCATGAGATAGTAGGTATATCTATCTGTACCACCAAATAGCGAATTTACAAGAAATAAGCGCACGCATGAAACAATTTGATAAACAAAAGGAAAATTAAATACTGGGATCGATATGATCAAAGGGGGTGCTTGCCTTGCTTATTTGTTGTTTATGACGAAGTCGTGGTCGCAGCTGATGGTGTCGACGACGGAGTTAATGACGTCGAGTTCTACACGTCGTTCAACAGAAATATACCAAATAAAAAACTTTAATAAGGGCAAAAAGAAGACAGACAGAAAACTAAATAAAAACTTGCTATAAAGAACAAAGGCAGATTCTTTACAGATTATTTATTTTTGTCTTACGAATTTAAGATTCTAAAATTATGTTTTCTTGTATTTATAATTTTAATTTCTAGATGCTAAAATTATTTGGATTAATAGAATTAAAACATTAGATCATTATGTTGAATGCTATGAATGAATAGCACTTAATCTTTAATTGATTTTGTATAGAATTAGTTTCGTATAAGTTAGATTTGTTTAATTTGGCTATTGGCCTTATTTTCATGGTCTTTATACACATGGAGTTTATGCACATACAGTCTTTTGTTGTTGTCTTCAAAATGTTGAAACAGAACTAAATCAGCCACATGGTCATGCACATATCTATACTACTATTAGATATTATCCATGTGCACATATATATGTATTTTAAATACATCCTTTTCATTTGGGTTATATTCCATTTATAAGACTTATTCAACTTAAGTTCATTAAACATTTGTTGATGTAAAATAAATCAGTTTTATGGTCCATTCTACATATGCATACATGTATACTACTACTGCTAGTTTACTCAACACATGCATATCTATAAGTCTCCTTCTTATTCATGAAACAATTCAAGTCAAGATTATTTCTTAAGCATTTTAGCATACTCATGTAAACTACTGGTATGATAGTATTTAGAAATCAATTTTACTCATTTTGGATTTCTTCTGCCCAAAGTATACATTCTTGAATATTTAATGCATTAAAAACAACCTTTAATAGAAATTGATTCAAAAAAGTTGAAATTCAAATATTTTTATATATTTGGGTTTCTAGAAGTATAAGGATATCAGCAAAATTAGTTTCATTCAATTCTTAGTTCATTTGCAAAAAAATTATGTATAGCATATCTTTCATTCTTTTCTTTAAATTTGAGTTTCAAATTCATCCAGTGTTCTTTTTCAAAATATTTTTGAACATTCTGGAAGTAATTAATTTTAGATGAATTTAGAACTTTGTTTCATTTATTTTGGATTAATAATGCAAAAGTAAACAATTGAAGTTGGCTCGGTTACGAAAATCCAGTGAAAATAGAAAATGCGCCTTCAACGCATTGAAAGCGCCTTTCCTTTTCGCGGGATTTTCTTTAAACTCATCCGACTAACTAGTGGTCCCGATTGGTCTGTGAGAGGAAGCGGCTGTGTGGCATGGTGACTGATGCGGGGGACCCACTTAGAGGTGAGAGAAAAACAGGGCCGCCACTAGGCTTGCCAGCGGTGCAACTCTGGTGAGTTGTTGGCGTGGCCGAGGGCTGGGGAAGGAATAGCTCACTGGGGCACACCGGATGGAGGGTCTTGTGCTGGCCAGCGGCGACCGGAGCAACGCGCCACCGAGAGCTCGGGGTGACGCTAATGGCGTGCTAGCTAGGAGCAAGAACCACAGTGAGAGGGATTGAATGGGTAACGGATTAAGCACCAGGGAGCCATTTGTGTTCCATTTTACCGGTTATTGGAATTGAAAGCTCACCGGAGTACTCTGCAACGACGATCAGCTGTGGATAAGAAGAACACCGTGGCGGCGAGGTTCCTGATGACGAATCTTATATTTTGTTGAGGGCTTTCGATTAGTATGATGTATAGATGCTAAGGCTTGAAGCAATTGGAAAATGAATTAGCGTACTGGCTTGAATTGAATGTTTCCCGAGCTCAGGGTTTTCGGCAATGATGGATAGAGAACGAAATTGGGGTGTTTTGGCTAGAGAGAAGGGAATGGAAGGAGAGGGGAAGTGATGTGCGGCTTCTTGAAAATTCGAGGTGCTATTTATAGGTGGGGAAGCAACTCAGATAAGCCCGTCTCCAGTTGAGGTCTTCACCGGATTCTTGCGCGATCGCACAGGGGATGGTATGAGGCGCAACGGGAAACACGGCCAAGGCAACTGCGTGGCGGAGGCATGGAGAGCAGGCATTGGATGGGCAGCGCAAGTTGCAGGGGCTGACGCGAGCCACAGGGATGGCGGTTACTACAGACGGCACACTCTGCTTCGGGTCTTCAGCGTTCGAAGGAAGAAGAAGGTTGGGGCCTTTGGCTGGCAGGTGGGCCGCACAGTGACTTGGGTCTCATTTGGCAGTGAGTGGCTGGGTGACCCGAGAGAATTTTTGCTGGAGCTAGCTGAGTTGGTTCGTTGAATCGGTTACCTATCTTGTCACCAATTTATAAAAATTCTGACAATACACTGTGCACAGATTTTAGTTTCCTGAATTTAATTTATCTGGGAGTTTATATTTTATTTAAATTTTTTTAAACTTTTTGTGAAGGTTCCTTATGGCCATATTGGTCTCCTCTAAAATTTTGAACATCAGATTATTTATAGTTTATTTATTAGAATTTTGACATTGATATTTTTCTAGATTTCCAACTTTTCTATTTTTGAATTCTTAAATTCATCAAATATATTTATTATTTCATGATATTTTTGTTGTTTATGGCCCGATCCAGAATGAATATAATATAAAAATTTGACATCAAATTTATGAAAGATTATTTTTATTAATTTATGACATATTTACTGTTTATAGTCAAGATACATTAATTTGCCTTTCATTTCATCATTAAATATATTGATATGACTTTTAAATTATATTTTAGGGTTCTAGATAGCTCCATAGATTTTACAGGTATTTTTCCTTATTTTTTTTATTTTACAAATCTTTTCATATTACTAATCCAATGTTTGAATATGTATTAAAAAGGAATTTTCCTTTCAATAAATAATCAAAGAAATCCAAGAAAAGTCAATAAAATCCAGAGAATTTAGAAAAAAAAGCATTAGTAACAATAATTAAATGTTTAAGGTTTAATTCCTCATTATGTTTTGAATTTTGTATTGAGGAGAAACTGAAATCAATGCAATAAAAGATTTTCTTAAGAAACAAAATTAAAAAAAAATTCTAATTAGATGGGATTTCAAAGTGAACTTATATTTCCAATTTAGTTTCAGATTTTGTTTGATTTGAAGTTTTATCTTGTAACTCATCCTTTTATTAAGGTTGGATTTCAATAGAAGATAATATTTTAATTCATTCTCTTATTTTTAATTAAAATTTTATTCAATTTCATTTTCAGATTTTAAGTTTTTATTTTTCTTATTTTTGAAAATTTCAGGATGTTACAATTAATATATTCTTACATTATTTAAAAAATCTCTAGCTTATCAAATATCCGTTTGCTTGTGCTACTGTTTGTTTAACATTTGTGCGTCTACTGACCAAAGCTGTTGAATCCACAGCATACATCATCTAGTTATTATGTGAAAATTCCCAGGCAGGTACAAAATAAGCATGCGGTAAACGGTAACGAGTATAATAGTACTATATATAACAACAACTAGAAATGCATGCGCTACGTGCCACGCCGCGGGCGTCGCTTTCCACGCGAGAAAATCGAAAAAATGCGCGACTGACGCTCCACACACGAGTAAATCGAGAAAACACACGAAAATGATCTAAAAATAAGAATTTGTTTTTCGCAAAATCGACAAAACGCGCGACTGTCGCTCCACAAACGAGTAAATCGAGAAAACGCACGAAAATGATCTAAAAATAAGACTTTATTTTTCGCAAAAGGGTTTAAACGTAATGCTAGAAAACCGGAAAAAGGACATAAATGCGATGCATATTTTTCTTCTAAAAAAAGAAATGTTTTTTTCTTACAAAAAGGACCGAAACGTAATTTCAATTTTCATAGAAAGGACCCGAGCGCTATTCCTAAAAACGCTAAAAGGGTATGGACGTAATATGTAATCTTTTTTTGGAAAAAGGATCTAGATGTAATTTTTTTTTCGAAAAAGGACCTATACGTAAATATTTTTTTTAAAAAAGGACCCATTTGCGAGAAAAAATTGGCCGGCTTGGCTCGAGCCGCGAGCCGAGCCGGCCAGCTCCCGGCTCAAATCGCCCTCCAGGCGGGGATTCTTCCATCTATATTGAAGGTATGATTAGATACGTAAGCGCGACACACCCCGCGCCATCCTTACCGCTTGCCCGGACGCATTCACGCGTGAGGGTGAGCACGAGCAGCCTGCGCCACGTGTCGGCCAGAGGGCAGGTCAGGGATAACGTGGTGCGATGTGGAGGTGGAGAAACCTTCTGGTCTTAATATATAGAGTATTTTAATTAGAAACCATTAACCTGGCCTTACATTACAACCATTACACATCCCCTGGTTCCGCTTTGGCTAGCAAGGGGATCGCAGATCGCTACTACTCAAGCATGGGTAGCCATTAGCCATGCGCCCATGCCAAGCTGCTATACTGATCAACACCAAATTAACCGAGTAATTGACAGCTAGGCCCCTTCATAATTTCTTCAAGCCCGCGCGCGCGACCTGCCAAACCAGAAGGATCGCGGATCACATCACCCCGACGACGAGATGTGCATGTGGAGCATCGCCCCGAACAGCCGGAGCACACCGTAGGTGACGAGCATGGCGAGCCACCCGCCTAGGAGGACCCTGAGCCCCGACCTCACCACGCTCGCGCCGCCCAGGTACGCGCCCGCTACGCCGAACCCGGCCAGGCCGACGGTGCTCGCCGCGCACACCGCGCCGACCCTGACGCCCCACGACTGTATGAACCCACCGGCCAGCAGCGGCAGGAGGGCGCCCACTGCGAACGCCAGCGCCGACGCGAACGCGGCCATCGTCGGGCTCGGCAGGTTCTCCTTGGCGACGTCGTCGTCGGCCGTCACCGCGCCGTCCTTGCAGTCGCGCTTGATCTGCGACACCTCAATATCGTACTGCGCGTACACGGACACGAACTCGCCGATGGCCATGCTGCATGCGCCGGCCACGAGCCCAGCGAGGCCGGACACGAGCATGGCCTTGGCGGTGGCGTTCACGGCGCCGAGGCCGATCATGAGGGAGGCCACGGACACGAGGCCGTCGTTGGCCCCGAGGACGGCGGCCCGGAGCCACTGCGCGCGGGCCATGTAGTTGACGCTGTCGTCGCCGCCGCCGCTCGGATCGGCCTCGGCTAGCTTCGACGAGTGACCCGCCTCGACATCGACGTCGACGACCCCTACTACATCTCCTTCCTTTGTCTTGCACGCGCCGTTAGGAGCGGCGGCCGCCGCGGCGTGGACGTGGGATCTGAGGTGAGGGTCCATGGATGCAAGCAAGCTAAGAAGAAAGATTGGTCGAGATGGGAGTGGAGTGTGCGAAGCAGAAGGGGTTGGGACTACTGGTGTGTGGCGGCCACACGCCTCGGCAAAGGGTATTTATAGGAGAATTCGCTAGGCTTTGAGAAATGGAGGGCTGTGATCGCATTGTGGTGTGGCAGGCACGCGCCCTTCGCTGAGGTGTACATGATGATATACGTGGAGAGATATAAAACGATGTCACGTGGCACACGTCTAGCTAGCTGCTCGTCTCATTTAGTTCCTTTGTTTTGATTATACATTATATAGTGGATTTTCTAGTGCAATTGCACTATATATTGTAATATATTGTATTTGCTATATAACTCTACTGCCTTAAAAATGTAGTTTACCTATTATATATGCAATTGTAATAACTGTAATATCCCTATATGATTAATCTGCACCGTTGCAATCTGACCCCACCGAGATAAGTGGTGTAGATACTCTCTCTCTCTCTCGATTAGTAAGAAATTTTCTTATTTATATATAATTAACCTGAACCGTTGTAATTTGGCTCCATCGGAATAGTTGTATAGATATTTCTTTTCTCTCGATTAAAGAGAGAATTTATATTTACTTTTCCGTTTTAAGGATTATTATAGGCTTTTCTATATCTCCATACTTTAAATATCATCAGTTGTTTGTAGATATACGTATACCGTGCCATGCACATGCACAAATCTATTTTATCATCAAAATAAATGCGCAATGAATACATGCCTCCAAAAAATTCACAGAACATGCTTTACCTGGGTCAGTATTGATCTATTGATAGTACTACAAATTCACGATGAAGGAACAAACAGCTGATCTTTTGGACTATTGTGTATGGAAACCGTCGGGAAGCCGGAAGAAGCATAATAATCTGACAGCTTTTTCTATGGTGCAAAGTGCCGAGTGGGAGACATAAAAGATTCGATCGAGACGAGAGCATTTCATTAAACTGAGGAATATTATGTGGTGCGGCCACTGGCATCAAAAGATTAGATGGGCGCGTGGCTACCACGGGTAGTGCGTTCTTTGTGGAGTAAACAACGGAAAGAAGTGGTCATCGTCAGCTATCTTCAAGTGCGCAACGAATAATGCGAATTAAAAATGGTTCAAGTGCCCGTACACAAATACACACCTATGCTATGCAACCTAACCTACTCCAGGTAAATACTTTTCCCTTACATTTGTCAATACACTCAAGGTGTTGATTCCGCTAATACGATAGCCCTGGCCCATATGGTTCAGGAACTCGTGAGCTTCAATTCAAACACGACAAAACGGACTTGGTAAAAAAAATATTCAGTTGCGCAAACCCTGAGAGTCTGAGACGATAGCAGCTGCGGTGGCCGTGCCAGTACCGTCCGACGGAGAGGGACGCGATGCGCGCCGCGCGCGCGCTAGTTAAGGCGCGGAGCTAGCCGTGCCATCAGCGACGCAACGAGCTAGCTAGGGCACGTACGTACAGCGTAGCGCGGTTCATGCAAGTGAGTCACAGGCTCACAGCACAAGCGCTCGGAACGGGCTCGGAGTAGATCATAGCCCAAGATTGAGGAGCTACGTTGATATGACTGAAAGGCATCTTATCGGCGGGAACTAAAATGTGGCATGCAAGGTGCAAGTGCAACCAGGCCAAATCTGTGTGCGACCCAGAGGCCCAGACCAACCAACAGAAGAATTCTGCTCCCCTCTTGTAGCCAGACAAGAATGCGACAACTGAAAGGAGAAGCTGCGCCGCCGAGACGTTGTGAGCACGAGCTGGTCGTCTTGCGAGGACGATGAGGATGACTAGAGGACAGGAAGCAGAGGATCCCTACTCGGCCCCTACCAAAAAAAAATGAAATTAAGCAAAAAAAACTATGAATTTGTAGATGGAAAATGATGTTGGAGACTTGGAGTTGGCGAGAGTGGTCCAACTCGTGGAGGAAAAAAATCATCCTGGTGGTACTAAATTTATCCTCTAACTAAATTTACCTTTTTTTGATCATGGTGCCCAGGCAATATAGTGCCCTAGGTAATTATAATATATATATATATATGCAATGTATGTTAATGCTATTGCCACTTTTGTCATCTAATCTGGGAAGCAGATGCGTCCTTTTATACACAGCCGGAAGAAGCAAGGAAAAAAGTTAAGCCCTAAGACAATATTATAAGAATGTTTTTTTGTACAAGTACTCAATGCATGCATTTTTGTTTCATTTTTTGCTAACTAGTTAATTCATAATGATTTCTTCTTTTGCAGGTAGCTAGCAAAATGATGAAGGACTAAAGTCAATACGGTGTTTTTAAGTTGTACTTTTAGTTTACTACTACTAAATGATCGGATGGATTACATTAGTTAGTAGATACTAGTTGGAAAAGTTAACGTAGCTTAATGGGTCATAATTTTGGTGTGAAATACAAGATATATGTATGAGTATGTTCATGTCTGTGTTCGACGAAGGAGTAGATCTTGCACTCTGTTTATATTTTGGCAATGTGGTGAAACTTATGTATGTTATTACTCGGAAGAAGAAGGTTATGGATGCATGTGCAATGTTGCTTTGTGATTGTCTTGAATTTCACACTTTATTCTAAGTACCACAGAACTGCTATCACTGTTACTTGATTTATTACTAAAAAGTAACCGACAACAAATATTGTTCTAGTGTATGCGCAACCATTATTGCTAGCGGTATATCTGCATTTACATTTAGGTATTTAATTTTTACATGCTTTGTATATTAATTACAAGCATCGGTATAGCTTACAATTATATAAAGTAGATGTACTGCTTTAGAAAGTTTGAATATTCCTAGTGCTAGTACAGCTAGGAATTAATTTTCGCAAGTGACAGTGCTGCTTAGAAATTAGCTACCGCTTGAAGTACTTTTCCAAGCGGCCGAACAGGGAGCAGTATATACTAGAATTCCAAGCGATACCACCGCTTTCAATTCCTACTATTGCAAGCGGTTCTACAGTCTACGAGGATAGGTCATCCTGTAGTGCCACAACTTCCCATCACGGAGATTTGCTTGTAACTGCGCAAACATTTTAGCTAGTTTAGAGAAAAGGTACAAGGCATCTACCTAGCTATTATATAATAAAAAGCTCATTATACGGTGTCAAAAGCTCTAAGAAAAAAAATAGAATTAAAAAATTCTCATAAAAAAATATCCAACCTTTAATGGTGGACACTAATTATGCTAACAAATCGTAACTGATAGATGCATGTTAGCTTGAAAAAAAAAGAGAAATATGCTAGAAAAATCTCACAAAAAATATCTAGCCCTTAATCAAGTGAACCCTAGTTAAAATAGACTACCGTGGCTGTCAGATGTTATTACTTAAAGATATATTATTTTGTAATTTAAAATCTAAAAGTTTTATGTGCTTTCATTGTAATTTTGTGGTGGTTTACTTTGATGATGTATTAATTTATAGCTAGTCACTTAATGAACATCTTGGACACTTACGTACTGTTTTTATTGTTTTGAGAGATGCACGTTTGTTTGGTAACCTTAAAAAGTGCAACTTTTGCACTGATCGAGTTTGTTTTCTTAGCTATGTTGTTACTCCACAGGAAATTGAGGTAGATGAAGCCAACATTGAAGCTATAAAGAGTTGGCCGGCACCACAAACGGTCACACAAGTGCGAAGCTTTGATGGACTTGCTGGATTCTATCGTAGCTTTGTGAAGGATTTCAGAACCATCGCTCCACCACTTAATGAATTGAAAAAGAAAGGTGTTTCCTTCAAATGGGGACAAGCGCAAGAAGAAGCTTTCAACCTTCTCAAAGAAAAGCTCACAAATACACCATTACTCCAACTTCCTGATTTCGGTAAGACTTCTGAACTTGAGTGTGATGCTAGTGGAATTGAAATTGGTGGTGTATTACTTCAAGAAGGTAAACATGTTGCTTACTTAGTGAGAAATTGAATGGGCCAAGTCTGAATTATTCAACTTATGATAAAGAAGTATATGCTCTTGTGCGTATGCTTGAAACTTGGCAACGTTATTTATAGCCCAAAGAAATTGTCATTCATTCTAATCATGAATCATTGAAACATATTAGAAGTCAAGCTAAACTGAACCGTAGACATTATCGTTGGGTTGATTCATTGAATCTTTTCCTTATGTCATAAAACATAAGAAAAGAAAGGAAAATGTGATTGCTGATGCTTTGTCTAGACAATATATTTTGTTTTCTCAACTTGATTGTAAAATTTTAGGCTTAGAGATAATAAAAGATTTATATGCAACTAATGATGAATTAAAAGTTTCCATGTTCAATTGTAAAGATGGTAAATGCTGAAACAAATTTGTTTTAAATGAATGGTTCTTATTTAGAACTAACAAGCTATACATTTCAGATAGCTCTATTCGTGTTTTGTTGTTACAGGAGGCACATGGAGGAGGACACATGCGACATTTTTGTGTCAAGAAGATGGAGGACATCCTTACTGAACGCTTTTATTAGCCAAAGATAAGGCGCGATGTTGATTGCTATGTTGCTCGCTGCACTACATACCAAAAAGCTAAGTCTCGATTGAATCCACATAGTTTATATATGCTTCTTGCTGTTCCTAGTGTACCTTGAAAGGATATTTATATGGATTTTGTTTTAGGATTTCCTAGGACAAAGAGGAGGATGGATAGTATTTTTGTAGTAGTGGATAGATTTTCTAAGATGGCATATTTTATTCCTTGTCTACACATGTTGCTGATTTATTTTTCAAAAAAGATCGTTCGACTAAATAGTGTGCCAACCACAATTGTTTTAGATCAAGATGTGAAGTTTCTGAGCCACTTTTGGAGGACCTTATAGAATAAGTTGGGGACGAAGTTGCTATTCTCTACCACCTGTCATCCCTAAACTGATGGACAAATTGAAGTTGTTAACCACACATTGTCAACCTTTTTTAGGGTTGTTTTGAAGAAAAAATTGAAGTTGTAGGAAGAATGTCTACCTCATGTGGAGTTTGCCTACAACCGCTTGCTGCATTCAACAACAAAGATGAGCCCTTTTTAGATAGTATATGGCTTTAACCCTCACGTTCCAATTGATTTATTATCCCTACCATCTTTAGAGAAGGTAATCTAGATACTAAGAAATGTGCTGCATTTGTTCTTAAGTTGCATGAGACTACAAAAGAAAATATAGAGCGCATGAATGAGAAATATAGGGTTACTGGTAGTAGAACAGAAATAACTTTTGAAATTGACGATCTTGTTTGGTTGCATTTATGAAAAGATAGATTTTCATATTTCAAAAAGTCTAAGTTGATGCCAAGATTTCAGATAGATTTTTAGATTTCAGAAAGTCTAAGTCTTTTTAAAATTATTGAAAAGATTAATGATAATGCATACAGGCTTGAGTTGCTTGCAGATTTCGAGGTTAGTTCCACATTTAACATTGCAGATTTGAATCCGAACTTGGGAGAAGAAGAAGAGCTTGAGTCAAGGACGACTTCAATTCAAGAGGGGGAGGATGATGAGGACATCACTTTCTTGGATACAAATAGCACTCCAAAATATGCTAGGCAAGGATCTATGACAAAGACACGTGTACGATAGTTGAACTATCACGTGAGCTCGTTTCTAGGAGTTCGTAATTTTCCTATTGAGGATGGATTGCTACCTAAGTCATGTGATGTTATTTTACTCAGGAATCATGGTGAGGGGAGCAGCACTACCACCACCACAAGTCTAGGCTGATCCTGTTTCAATTCCAGTCCAATTCAGAATTAGCCTGATAGCTCTGATTTAAAATAATAATAACTTTCATATACGGAGTCCGTTGGAGGTGTGCTAGTACTTAATTGAAAGTTTACAATGAGACCATTCCAACGGATCTAGCCTCACCTTCAGATTCATTGCCTACACATTACAATCATTAAAAAGAGATGTTGCATCACCTGTTGGGCCAACTTGGGCCCTATAATGGTGGTCGAATTTGAGCCCAGGTTGTGTACGCCCACTCCTGTTGGTGCACAACCCTAGGACAATTCCCCTTTGATCACCACCTCCTTATAACCCTTGTGGCCGCCGCTTTTAGTCTTTAGGTTTGTTTAGATTGATTTTCATTCTGAAAAGTTCAGTTGTGTACTTGTGTCGACTAGACCAACTACGGCGACTTTAGGCCTCTCCATTATTCAATAAAATTTTATCTTCAATCATCTAAATTTAGATTGCGCTTATTTCTTTCTTGCTTTATTCTCGATTGCTTGCAGGAAAGGTTAACTGTGTTGGGCACGGTTGATAACGACAAAGGGTGTGGTGTAGCGATTGCAGGACGGATCTGATAATCTTGGTCAAGTAGCTTCATCCATCTCATCGAAAGATCGGGCTAAACATTTCCATCATAGCCCCCACTCTGCTGACTCTCACTCCCTGTCGCTCTGAAAATTTCCCCAATCTCCCGATTCTCTTATCCCCAATCTCCCCAAGTCCCCAGTCTCTTGATCTCCCGATCTGAATTAGGGATCGTCACTGGCCCCTGCCGCTGCGGCTCCTCGTCGTGGACAGGCTCTTCACTGCTGCCTACGTGGGGTGGATGTGCATTTGCCTCAAGTACCTTGCACCGTTGCTGCAGTTCCTGACCAGTGCGTGCGTCGTGCTCTTTTTGATCCAAAGTGTCGACCGGCTAATCCTGTGCCTCGGCTTCTTCTGGATCAGGCTAAAGGGCATCAAGCTCGTGCCACAGGATGGAAGCAAGGCGAACATCGAGGCTAGCATCGAGGACTTCCCCATGGTTCTCGTGCAGATTCCCATGTGCAATGAGAGGGAGGTAAGCCCAAAGCAAACTCCAATTATTTTCTTGGTTGCTTCTTGTTTGTGTTGAATGTTCATTCTCCGCCGCATTCATATCTGTCGGGATCGAAACATTCAATTTTTGAGCTGCAATTGGGGCTTCATGGTGTGGGTAGGATAGTCTAAGTTCCAAATAGAATTGGGGAGAGGCTGCCATTTTGGGATTCGAGTTGGTGGATACTGCATTGGTTGTGGATCTTTGAACTGTGTTCTGCAATCACAAGTTTGGTCATGTATGAAGTTTTGATGAATTATTTTCATTTTAATTGTTGAACTTAAGCATGTGTGATGATTGTTTGTGTTGATGGTGGAAGGTAAACAATTATGCCCCGAGGATATTGGGTACCTTCACCCATCACCCTTTGTGGGTATGCTCGTGGGGGAGATTTTTGTCGGTGGGCATGGGTATGGGCGAGCACTACCCATGCCTACCGTGCCTGATTGCCATTCCTATTAAACACTATCTTCATGCATTCACATTAACATTTAATTATTCTACAACGGAATTTTCAAGGGTGATAAGATCATAGTAACATTATGGGAACAATTAGCTCATTTTTTTAAGTGAATGTGTAATTGGAAATTATACAGTTGTAGTTGTTACATCAACATTAGTAGAATAATTCAACAATAAGTCCATAATATTACGAGTTATTATGGTCTTTCCAACTGCACTAATTTAATAGATACATGTGGATTAAATAAGTCATCGCCTAAGGTCAACTAGCGCCACAAGAATATATAAAGATATCGACATACCCAAGACTTGAAGCTCATTGACATGTATGGAACATACAATTTCTTATTTATCGAGCATCAAACCACAACCCATTTTTATTCATAATGTCAAATACTTATTATTTGTCTTGAATATAAAATTTATAGGTGCTGAAATGAAGAAAATGTACAAAAACAATAATGGAGGTAGAAAAAAGTACTCAAGGGATACTAGAATAACAAATGTTTTATAGCAGGAGAACATTACGTGACATTACTGAAATGAGTCATAACAACCTAGCAAATTAGGTAATGCATCGAAATAATATCATTGTCTTCATAGACCTGACATTTGATCTTTCAGATTATTTCTTGAGTAAAATAATCCTCCAAGACCTACAAATCAATCTGACATCTTCATATGACTAATTGTACACTCTTTTTTGAGGTCCTAACATCTACTTTTTCGGTAAATCTATTGAATTTCATGTTCAAATCAAAAGCTAGGATTGATCGGACACAAGAAGATGTTAAATGGTGGTACATGTCATGCAAAGTATCATTGCAACAACTGCGAAAAATATATAGAAAGCACAACAGCTCTATAAGCATAGTCTATAGGTTTGAGCAATGTTGTTTCTATCCTATCTGCTTTGCATTAACAACAATGCTATGTTAGGTATGGGATTCAACTCTATATAAGTGATTGCATAGCTAATACAAGCTACACTTTATTTGATGATGAGGCAAAAAGAATGCTTAATACATTTGCCTCAAGCTTGCTCAATTCATTTGATGGGAAATCCAAAGAAGTTCCCAAGATTATACAATTATGCAAAAGAACACTTATTTTTCAATTCAACCTCAACAACCAATTTTGATTAAAGGTACGCTAAGCTATACAATAAAGAAAATTTTTGTGCCTAATGATAAGCTTGAGATGCAGTTCTTGAAGGATAAAGATGAGGACGAATAATTGCATTTACTCCATTGTAAAATCAAATACCGATGTTTGCTTTCTGCAACAAAGCTCAAAAAGTTGCTAAATCCTTTGAGCATTATGCTTGACAGGATTTGATGGATGATGAAGCATATATCGTATTAAAGAAAGGCACAAGTAAACTGAAGGAGCCGGTTAAAAAGGTTCTTAAACATATAACCATATATACTTCCTTATCTTTTTAAACATGTGACTAAACTTTCTCAAACTATTTTTAATTTTGTAGAAACAAACCAGCAATGATTCACTTAGCAAAAAGAGATCATGCTCATTTGTGCAAGTGAAAAAGGAACCCAAATATAACGATGGAAATATCTTTATTCAATAAATTTATGAATACAAAATAGCTTCATCAAGCGAACCTCACCATGACAATAAAGAAGGTAGGGATGTATTGCAGTAGAAAGTGACTCGGAAGAAGAGTGCAATGTGAAAAGTACGTTAGGAAAGATAGATACAAAAGTTTACATCAAAAAGACAAAAAGTGTTGATGCAAAACACACAAAGGCAAGGCTTGAAGATGAACAGCTAAATGAAAGTCTGCTGTTACTGAAGCCATAAGGGTAGCAAAAAGATTGGTTACAAAAGTTGATAGCACAAAGATGTGAAGTGTTGATACAAAACATCAGAAGACATGCGGTCAATTAGAGGATCAAGCATACTAGGCAAGACCTAAGAAAGCAAGAAAAATGATAGAGTATGCAAATTAGTTAATTATCCAACCAAATGATCGAAGAATAAAGGTTTAAATATGTTATATTTCAGTAGTTCATTGTGTGCAACGCAATATCTAAAAATAGATTAGTTGATTATAGTGTATTTACAAACTCAAGTATTTCACGGGACAACATCCAAATCCAATTTCCTATGTGCGCATTCATTTATGAATTTTATTGCCACACTAACTTAGCTTATGCTCTGAAACAGAGCTTAAGATGAAGCTAAAGGGGCTGGCGCAGCCGCTACCGGCACTCGGTCTTGCTATGGTTCAACGACGTAGCTAACTCCTTGGCGTCCACGATCTCCCATGCTGTCATCTTCCATAGTTCTACTTGTAGGCCCCTCAGCAGCCCTGACACCACTCCTAGCCTTGAAGCCAATCCCAAACAACCTGCCTTGCCCGCCAACGTCGCACGTGTACCCGCCCACTAGCAGACAAAGCCTCTCACCACGGCATGTCCAGAGAACACATCTAGGCCGAGCCACGGCAACAGCTATGCTGCCCCTTTATGGCTGCGGTGCACACGTCCATCCCACATGGCTACAGCCTTCTTGGTCTCCGTCGCCACGTGCAACCCATCTAGTTCGTTGGTGGCACGTGCACCACCGCCTCAGTAGTCACCATGCATGGACCAATCACGTATTGCCATCGCTGCACACAGCCCACTCTAGTTCACTGTCGCCGCACGCATCCATTCATGATGTGAGAGTTTGGCCCCACGAGCATAGGAGATTAAATTGGGCAAAGAGAAAGGGAACAACAGAGCCGAGATTGCAGTGGCCAGTGACGAAATTTGACGCTAGTAGTGGCTAATCAGATGTGGCATCGCAGGTGGGTGGAAGCAAAGAAGACAAGGATAAGTTCGTGAGATGTGAGAGGAAAGGAGCCGAAGAGATAGATGAACAAGGAAGCTACCTGACCGATGGGCCCATACTACTTGAGTAGGTTGGCTCCCGAGTACAATTAGTATTCCTGTATCACAAAGAGACATAGTCTTAGATAATGCACTATATAAAATCTACCCTCTTATCATGTTTTCGAGACGTAGTCTTGAATAATGCACTATATAAAATCTACCCTCATATCATGTTTTCGAGACGTAGTCTTGAATAATGCACTATATAAAATCTACCCTCATATCATGTTTTCCCAACGAAATTGACGATTCCACGACTCACGAGATAAGATAATATACTCTACGCCTACCAAAATCAACAAGAAGCATTATCATGGTACATCTTTTTGCTTGTTCTTTAATCCTGTATTTATCCTTTGCACTAATCACTATATTCTACATGCTGATTTCCCTGTATTTACACTACAGATTTTCAAGCAGCAACAGCTTTTTTCCAAAGCAAGAAACATCGTTCAACATCGACAACGTAATTAAATCGTAGCAAAGAAATATACAAAAAAAATTGTTAGTGATTCTTAGGGACATTAAGCTATTTCCTATGAAATTATGTGTTTTTTAAAAGAAAATTCATGTGTTGCAGACGAACCCTTTATGGGAATTTCAGATAAAAAAATTCAATTTCTATGAAAATCTAGAAGAATTGATGTGCCTCACATGGAGCTTAACATTAGGTGGTTAAGACCATTTGATATTTTTCTTTTTTTAAAAAAAGTCCATTAGTAGTTACAAGTGACTATGTACCAAAGATTCTCTGCTACTTAAAAGGATGAGTGGTGTGTTCTTCACCCCCTCCCGTATCCTCTCACATCTCTTTTTCGCCCCTAAAAAATCTCTAACAAAAAAATCATCCCATAACAAATAAATTAACTATTAAAAAAATTTATTGCATATCCCAACCACCTTGTTCTCTCCCTGACCAATTTCTTTCCATGGATCTCCAGCGTCCCCTCGTTCTCTCAACTTTCCAATCGCTAAAAACAAATAACAATGCAACAAACGTTTGTTGTCGCTAGGTCATCCCAGGGGCGTATCGATGACCCCCGACCACACCATAGGTACCCCCCGTAGCACCTCCTTCTCACCGTGGGGCGCCACCATACCGTCGCCATAGAAACTGACCAGAAGATTGAAACTTAGAGGTTGATTTAGCACACCCTAAATTTATATCCTAAGTCCGCCACTAGATCATCCTATTCATCACCGTGGAGTGGGGTCACCTCTATCAACCCCAACATGGTCTAATTTGGTATTGAGTGACACGACAACACTGATGCGGGCTAGATGTGCACAGCTGAGAGCATGATGTAAGCTAAGCTTAACAGCCTTTGTAAATACCTCATGTTAGCAATACGGCCTTTCAGCTCGTAGAACAAGCACCGGCAAATTCCGAACTAACGACATTCATGACAGGCTGGAGAGAATGTGCAGCACAAATCGAAAGCTGAATCCCTCTTACCTTGTTCTAATCAAATCTGAAGGTCGTGCAAGCTGCAAAAGCTTTCCACCAGTGGCAAAAGTAATCACAAGCACGAAGTGTCTCATTTTGTTTCCACAGCCTGCCAATCCACAACTTTCCAGGCCAAAATAGCAAGAGCAGAGAAAACTAATCTTCTGAAGTGCGACCAATACCTTAAATATATGTTTAGTGAACACTTGGGTTCAGTACAGTAACAGAAGTACACACGCACACACTAGCGCACTACGTTCATCACAGGCTCCCACCTACGTCTACTGGTATTACATTCCAAGTATACAAAAGCGTATGAACAGTGGCGGATCACAATCCTTCTAGAGTTTCAAGAATGACGAGCTATTCTCTCGCAGAATCAATTGAAGCTGGCTTCTCTTCAACTGAAAGCATCAATTCATCAGGTATATATACACGAACATATCAACAAAGCATCACTGAGCTCACGGTATAGCTTGTATTGTGGATGGGGATCTACAGCAGTGAGGTTAAGAGAAACGAAGGAAAGAATGGTGCTATGGTTTTTCCGGTGAGATTTGCTGCTTTACTCTACTCGGGGACAGCAGCCCCTCCCTGATCTCCTTGAACGATTGGAGCTCCTCGAGTGCATCAGATGTTCTACGGGACATGACAGAACTGGCTGAGGCTGCTACGTTAGACTCGGCCCTTGATGTCTGAGATGAATAGCTAGAATCTCGCAGTGGACGTGCAGTTCTCAGCAGGTGGACCAAAGAGCCAACGTCTGCATCTTGTGATTTATGGGACGACGAACCTGCCTGATCTCCAGTTTCCTTTCCGTCACCGCTCCTGTACAACGCATTCAGAAACAAAATTAGATTTCTAAGCAACTCGATAGAGGAAATAAAGTGAAGAGACAGACTGACAGCACCGTAAATTTTTTATCAAGGTGTACTGCTTAACTGCCAAATTGGATAAACTTGTATCAGGTGAATCAGAGACAGCCACACAGGTATATCAAGAGAGTCATATTATTTATTGCAAAACCGAAACTCTTGCTGACATAGGGAGCTGTGCAAAGTGAGTATCTGATGGCAGTCAGAAGTTCATCAAATGGACTAAGTAACCTTGCTAAGAAATTAGTCATATAGATTATCGAGCAATAAATGTTGCCCTGCATACTGAATAGAATTTCCTTGCGAATTTACAGCTACATAACCAAGACCATAAAAAAGGAGCAAAAATATCAGTGGAATATACCATTTATGTACAATCTATAACACCCTAAATGAAATATGGCATGATAAAGGACCAAACATGGATGAACTTCATCAGCTTTCTTACAACTACATAAAAAAATATATGGAGCATTTGACAAAACTTACTAACAAATGAAATTTGCCAAGCCTTCCACTCAAAATATGGAGCATAACAGACTTGTGAACTGAAAATCAACTGAGTGCAATCTAAGCAAAAGGGGAAAAAGGGTGAGAGGAGTAATTTTCAGACTAATGAGTGCACCATGGTGCTATAGCCTTCCAGAGATTGGGGGAATCAGGTTAGATTGTATACTGCATAACTAGGTGAAAGGTACAATAGTTTAACAAAGGGTATGGCTATGGTACAAACACCATTTAGCTAAAAAGTTTTTCAACCTTTTCCACCTTCCACATTTTTCCACCTCCCCACCCCACTTGTGTGATGAGATGAGTAGTGGAACGTGGAAAAAGTAATTGTGAAGTGCATCAAAACTAACGCTTGCACAATAGTCAACTTGCTAAACCAAAATGGCTCAAAAGAAATAAACAAAAATCAGAGATGTTTCAGTTAAACTGAAAATTAGCAAAACATAGATGTCCACAATCAAATGTTACGCCTTGCTTTTATTAAGTATTCTTCGATTGAAGTATTGTAATAAAATATGCAAGGTGAGTATAATAAACGCAACACTTTACTGTGTTACATACTTACATGCACCTAACATTAATGTTTTAAATAACGGTAAACGGTTAACGAACGGTCACCCCAACTTTTTGCGTTTATACGGTAAGCGGCCTTGTAAATAGCCCTGTAAACAGTTTTAATGTTTAAAATTTAGAGAAATGTATACATATGTTTGCAGTAAGAAAATAAGTATATATTCATCTTCTTTAATGAATATAGAATGGAACTACCGAGCTCTCAGCAATTGTCCACTGTGGTGACATAAAGAAAAGACATTTGACAATGTTCTACACTTGTATTTGCTACATACTTCATATGAGATGCTCATGTTATGCCATCAGTCATCTTCTTACCCATGATGTGAATGTAATCGGGCTTAGTACCAACAATAAAATGGGCCTAGTAATCATTAACAGCCATTAATCCGTATAAACAGCCCGATATAACGGACCAACCTTGAAATCTAAATAAATGTAATGGGCAGGCCACCTTCAATGTTTTAACAGCTGTTTACGAGATCTTAACGGCCTTTATTTAGAACACTACCTAACATTCACACGATGAGCAAGTATATGTTAATAAAATGTTTCTATTATAACATATATGTTCTATCATACAGGTAGGCAGGTAGCATAGTAGTTAATGTAGCAAATAATTTTTTTTCAGCTGCCAGGACAAGTTCAAAATTGCCCTTTGAACTTTTCCCAGCTCTGACAAACAATTCCCTTCATTCTATTTTATACTACAAAGCAACCTAAAAAAATTGGTAATTATGCAAAATTTGCTCATGGCCAATGCTTCAACTTCACACTGAACTACATATTGAAAAAGTTGTAGACTGTGTCATCACTGACTGCAATGCGGAGCTGCTTATATTCATATTTTTCAGAGATATGGTAACTCGTAAGGGATCTTCCTTTCAGCTGCTGACTCCAAGTTTGCACTTTATATTGTTTGCCATTTGTGACCAGTCATTTCTAACAGTCTATTTTGTAGTACAATGAAAACTGGCTTAACAGAATTGATAACTACCCACAGTTTGCTCATGCCAAGGTTTTTAGTACTAACAGTAAGGTACTCCTCTCACCATGCATAAAATTTTGACAATATCAAATGTCTCTACATAAAGGAATGCAAGCTCCAGCAATTAAATATTCTAACTAAGTACATAGCCTAACATTCTTTAACAGCTAGATCAATGACTAACTAATCAGATTCTACTCCAATGTGCAATTACTAGGAATAAATAATAATTTATGCAAATTCCTTTCTCCTATAAGCTACTGTACTACTACTACCAAATGACAATACTAGATCTCTCCAAAGATAACATATTTGCTTTTTAGTCAGAACCAGCTGACCCCACTGGGGTTGAATTTGTGCAAGCCACAGAGAAAAATGATTTAACAAAAATAAAGAAAGTTATTTATACATACCCAGGCTGGGAGATTGGTGTATCAACATCATCCACAGCAAAAGGGTAATCTGAATCATCCATATCATCTTGCCGAGGGGAATCACAAGAGGAGAGTGCAGAGAACCTGCCGGATTCATCCTTACTGTCCTTGCCCTACACATGGGGAAGCCAAATAATGTCAATGCAGATCAACTGAATCAACATGAAACCTGTCAGCTCTCATAACCGGGGGAGAGGCGGAGAGCCATTTCAATTGATAAATAATATTTCAGAAGCTGATGAGGGTCAAATTTACTTTCCCTCAGTATTCTAAATATTAAATAATGGCTGTTAAGGCCTTGTAAAAGGTACCTTGCCTGTTACAATTATAGACATTTCAAGGTTTGTTCGTTTTATCGGACTGTTTATTTGGTTTAACAACAGTTAACGTTTAAGTTGGGTAAAGTTGCAAGATTGACATATGACATACATGAGATGAATGCTAGCTTTGCTTTTCATTGCCACTTGAGCTGTTCATTCATTCAATTATGATTCTTTAATTACATTCACATCATGGCATCTCTTTTATTCATATCACCGCTATGGACAATTGTTGATAGCATAGTAGTTCCATTCTTCATGCATAAAAGAAGATGAATTAGATGCTTATTTTGTTACTGCACACACAGAGTATACATATACATATACATATACATGTAGTAAAAACGTTTACAAGCCCGCTTACCGATTAAACACTAAAAGGTGGGACGACCATTCATTAACTGTTTGCTGTTATTTAGAACATTGCTTTCCCTAAAGGCAAGACACTACAAAATACAAAGGCATACATATATTGTAGTGCAAAGAGTTAATCCTAAGTTCCAAACTATATTAAGATTAAGATCCAAAGCTGGTTTGGGGGCAAAATGTATTTCCCACAAGAAAATATCGTGTTCATGACTTGAAAAATGGCATCATTTGCAGTCTCTAAGCCAGCCCTTTTTTCCCTCAAAAACAGGAGCTACATAGAATTCAGCTCAGTTCTGAGTTCCAACACCAGTTTGCATTCTTGGAATGTACTGTGCCATCTCCGTCAGACATGGCAATTGAGCAGAAGTACAGTAACTAGAATTTTGCACACACAAAAATTCGTGAAGTTAAAATTTAGGTTACATATAAAATTGACATGAGTGAAATTGCCAACTACCCTTAGTTCGTTAGATGTATAATGTATTCTCCACTAGACAATCAAGCAAACACTATTCAAGTTAGAGCGGTGCTTCTATGAATCACACTTGCACAAATCTTGAAGCAAACGAATGGGTAAGTAATAACCGAAGTGATCACTTTGCTAGCTCCCATGACCTCATTTTTTTGCAAAACTAGCACCCTCTCAAGTGAAACTGCAAACCTAGCCCCCTCTCCACCATGGAAGGTACCTACCACGCACGCCAGCCGCAGAAGGTCCTCCCGTGCTCCCCTATAGCGGGAAGCCGCCTCCCGCGCCGCCCAAGCCGCGGCATGCTGCTGCTCCAGCGCCTGCCGTCGATGCTCCCACTCCTGCCGTCTGTTGCAGGCCGACCTGCTCCCGTGCTCGCGCCTGGCAGCCGTGCTCGCCAGCTCCCATGATCCCTGGGCGCGTCAGCACGGCTCCCACGCTCGCCAGGAGCGGTAGGCGACAGGTGTCGTCTGCAACACCTTCTGCGGTGAGGAAGGGGGCTAGATTTGCAATTTCGCTTGAGATGGTGCTAGTTTTGCAAAAAAGAGGTCACAGGGGCTAGAAAAGTGATCAGTCCGTAATAACCATCTACCCTTTATTTATGTTTTAATATTTGTGCAACTTTTAAATAGTGATGCATAAAAGCACATCCCACAATTGTACCCTATTCTCAAACTTACCAACATATCAGGAGAATCTGAAAACAGCTTATTCTACTTCACATATACTAGATCAACTTATAGTCTTAACAGTTTCAACACTCTCTCATACAGCAAAATCCAATCTTTAAATGTGAAGTGTAAACACAACTACTAAACATCAGTTAAGCAAGTGCTAAAGCCATAAATCACCTTGGGTCCTGGTGACGAGCTCGCATAGGGTTCCACCATCCGAAGTCCTTCCGTCCTCCCGAATGACTGGCTCCTCTCTGATGGAGACTCTTGTGCGCCTGCTGCCCCCGAGTCTCCCACTTTCCTAGGAGACGGCGGTGGCAGCATGAACTCTCTAGTGGGGTCCAGCACGTTTTGACGGTGTACGGGGCTACTTTTCTCCCTCATCTGAGGAATGGTCACCGGCGCAGACTCCCCCCTCAGACGCGACTGCAGGTACCCACCGTGAAAGGTGGGAGGCGAGGGCGTCGGTGACGCGTAAAGCGCTGGCGGTGGTGAAAATCTCGGTTGCTGCGTTGGCGCGTGCGACCAGAGCGCAGGCGGCGCCCAGCTATGCGGGCGCTGCTGCTGATAGGACGGTGGGAAAGCTGAGCCCGTGGCTTCCGTGAGTGAAGCCGGGAAGGCGCGCATGGGCTCGGTGGCTGGGCTGACTACATAGTCGGTGATTAGCATCGAGGGCGAGAGGGAGGATATCTCGAGGTTGAAGGCGGCAAGGCTGGGGACGTACTGTACGGATACGACGAGGCGACCGGGCTGGGTCTCGACGGGGACGAAGCGGTGGGAGCGCATGGCAGCCTCCTCGGCGCGGGAGAAGGGCACGGCGAAGGAGCCGATGCGGTGGCCCATCTCGTAGTTATACGACTGGTTGGCGCAGAGGAGGCGGAAGACGTGGTACGCCGGGAGGAAGCGGAGTGTGGCGTATACCGACCTCAGCAGCGTCATGCATCGCTTGTACGCCCGGTTCACGGCCATCCCCTCACCCACCGCAGCGGCCGCGGCATTCAGCCGGGGCTCGCACGCCACCGTCCACCGCTCCACCACCTCCTCTCCCGCACCCCCGCCGCCGGCGGGGGCCAGGTGGATGTCTACCACGAGCTGTTCTCCCGGGACCGGCGCCTCCAGGCGCTCGACCGCGGGCGGTGGCGGCGGGTCGTGGACCGGGAGGTGGAACCACCTGTCGCGCCGCCTGAACGACGCCGACGCCGACGCCGACGTGGCCGTCGCCGGCGCGGCGGCGAGCGGCCGCGGCGCGCGCACGGCAAGTACGGCGTGGAGCACCTTGAGGTGGAACTGCTCCACCATCAGCTCCGCCCCCGCGCGGCCGCCCGCCCCCGAGTCTGACATGCTGGACATTGCCGCCGAACCCCAGCCCCAGCGGCGCTCGGCTCCTCGTCACGACGCCTGCTCAAGCCCTCCGCTCCCAAGCTGCACGGCATGGCTGGCGCTCGCGGCAGTAAGACTGCATAAATCCGATCTGCTAACGATCGGAAGCGATCCGAATCGGAGGCCCGGGTGGGCGGGATGGATTAGATCTGCGCACTAATGTGGAGGGAGAGGGGAGGTTGGGGTTGGCGATTTGGAAATTTTGGATGCAGGGGCAGGGGGAGGGGAGTTGAATTGGGCTAATTTGTTTAGCTGTGAGAATTAAGGATCGCTGGTTTGGTTTTGGGTCTGGGTCAATGGGTCGCTGTTGGTGTCGTCATCATGGGATTATTATGGTGGCTTGGTGTCGTCATCATGGGATTATTATGGTGGCCACGACGAAACGAATGATTTCCGTGGCGATTAGTAGTAGTAAAAATAGGTTGTTAAGCTATCATTAATCAGCTTTATTTTTCAAGAGTTGAGTTATTACGATGGAAGTTTAGCTTAGTTTTTCTCTTGGATTAGTATGCAATTCGGGTCCTGGATTATAGGTGCGTGACAACCATTCTTCTCTCTCTCTTTTTTGTATTTTTGGGGGCCGTTCAGTGGATCTGCCAAAGGATCTTTGTAAAAAATTTGGAAAAATGTCAATTTCAATCTTTCTTTTGCTACAATATACTGTATTTGCTTTGGTGTGTACGAGCAAGCAGAAACCGCAAGACATGTCATTTTTCTAGTCTCATATATAACCTTTTTTTAAAAAATATAGCTTCTTTCTTAATCCAATTATAAAAATAGCTCTATTTATAACTGCAGAAGCGTCGACAAGTGACACATATCTCAGACGTGGATCTATTTTTGTGGTTTATGTTGTCTATTAGTATTTTGTGCTTTATGTGACAACAAGATGTTACTGTTGTCTTATATAACTATTAAAACGGGGTTTATCCCCCGTAGCGGGACAATCATCCCACCCTGCGCAACGGGACTCACACAATAAACTGCTCCCCAACTCTGCACAATTCATGGTGGCAACTACTACCACGATCTCCTCAATTCTTATCCTTTCTTTCCTGATCATGCGCTCCCTTCCCTCTCATTCTCTTAAGCGTGGGTTGCCAACACGCGATTCGTCCCACTAGTGGCTGACCTCGCCACCTTTGACAGCTTGTTTCACCTCCTAGTCCATTTATTGCCTCCAAGTGCCATGACAGTCTATAGGGAGCTGCGACCTTGAGTGAGACTTGAGAGTGATGGCAGCCTTGGGCAGGCAGCACTAGTCTAGACCACCACCACAATTGTGGTTGTTGTTCCCGTGCACCATTGTTCATTCCATTTTGAGCGCATGGTGGTGGGGGTTGGATATCAGCAGCACAGCTGAGGTGACCCTAGGCAATTCACATCAATTCCGCGGCGGCGACGAGCATCTTCATCGTCCACGCCTCCGCAACAGCTCCCTCACCCTTGCTTCTTCTTTTCTATATTGGTGTGTGTTTTCTTGTTGGTTGGTGTCATCCAAATTATACAAAGAAGTATCTGGAGTTTGGTGGTGGTCTTTGTTTACTACGGGTAGTCATTTTTTGAAGATCATGTGTGCATTAAGGGTGTTTGAAAAAATGACAAAGGAGGTCACGTCATCTGAGGGAAGATGTGAGGTCTAGTACTATGATTATTGTGGGAGGTAAGGCCATCTAAAAGCCTACTGTTGGGGTATTCATGGTAGACCAGATGATAATGTTGTTGTGTAAAGCCATCAATCAGAAAATTCAAATGTAAGTGATGATTTGTGGTTGATTGACTCGAGTGCCTCTAAACATATTGTTGGTTCAACTAAAAACATTCAAACATATACTCCTTGTACAAGAAGGGAGAGTGTGAAGCTTATAGATGACTCTACTCAGAATATTTTAGGTACAAGATTACTAAATTGCAATCGCACACTAGTGTTATCTTCTGCATTGCATGTACATTCTTTTTAGGTGAATCTTCTTTCATTGAGTGCAGCTGTAAAGGAATTAAATTGTTGTGTCATTTTTATCCTGATTATTGTGTATTTGTATAGTTGGGGACCGGAAGGAAGCTTGGAGAAGGATTTATGAGTGATGGTTTGAGTTTATGCTTTAGCATCGTCCTTTGGGCCATATGTCTATACCTATTGTATGTTTATTGTATCCTACTCTCTTCAATACTGCTGATGAAGATAAACTAGCATGTGATGCTTGTGAACTTGGTAAGCATACTAGGACATCATATGTTCCATCTGGTGTCAGGAGTAAGGAACCATTTCATACAATCTATTATGATGTTTGGGGTCCTTGTGGTACCACGCACTTCTATGTATGGCTATAGATAGTTTGTCCTATGAAATTATACATCAAACAACTTGTCCTAATTCACTAGAACATAATGGTGTGGCAGAAAGAAAGAACGCTCACCTATTGAAGGTTACAAGGTACATGATGCTACAAATGAATGTGCCAGTTTTTTTGTGGAGTGAAGCAATTATGACTACAGCAAATTTAATCAACCAAATGCCACTCAGAGTATTAGATTTTAAGACGCCATCGCAAGGTTGTATGATTAGCCTACTCAGTAATGGGCAAGACGTAACTCAGTAAGTTACTGAGTCTTGACATATGATATCTCAGGAGGATAACCAAATTGTGCGTGTGGTTAGGGAGGGTGTGATAGCGGCCCTTTAGTCCAACAATAAGTCCTTCTTATTCTTTTGCTCTGTGTGAGAGAGGAATAATGAGACTAGGCTTTGTCGGGAGTATCTATGTTCGGATAGAGTTTCTGAAAGGTTTTGTTGTGATCTTCTTAGCCGCACATCGATGGGTATGTATCATATCTTGTCGTTAAAGTGTATAACCTCTGCAGAGTGTCAATCTATTCGAATAGCTGTATCCCTGGTTATAGACAATGCTCGGAAATTTCAGTGAAAGAATATATTTTATAAAATGAGAATTAGAAAAGGGAGGCTATGTGCCAATGGAAGTTAGGGAATATGGTTTAGGTTGTGTGCCAATTTATCTTTGAGAAATACTTGAAAGCTTTATTGTTTTACTGTCATTTCAATCCAATTATTATATTCAATTAAAAATGTTGTTTTATTGCAAAATAACCATGGTAGCCATTCATTTGGAATAAGTCTTGCATATAGTTATGTTAGACCTATATTATGTACACAACTTGTTTAGTGCTTTATGTACTCACCCTTGCCTCAACAAAATCATCAGTTGAAGAGATGTTTACACCTGCTTTGGAGGAAGAGTACCAGGAAGAGGCGAGTTTCTAGGGGCGAACCTTGTCAGTTGCCTGTGGCATATTGATGGGTTATCTATGAAGTTTTCGTTCTGCTACTGCTTTATTTATGAAAGTTTAAGCCCTGTGTGGTATAATAATGTAAAGTCGACCATATGGTAAATCAATTGTCTTTTATTCAATAAATAGTCTTTTATATGTTTTCGTTGTGTATGATTATGATATTTCATCTATATTGCCACTGTGTGCACTAGCATGATCCTGAACTAGTGCAATATACACAGAGCGTTCTGAAAGCATCTAGGCCCCCAATTCGATTTGGTTTTGGTAATAATGACAATCATGTTCAAAGGACTAACATTTTCTTTTGAGATAATTGAAAATAGGTTAGTCCTAAGTTCAACGATCGTGGGAGCATGAAAATGGCAAAAAGGAATATCAACGCATCAAGCTAAATGACAAAGGTATAAATCTAAGGACTTTTATAGTTTTTATCGATCTCGGAGCTTGGGAGAAAAGATCGGATTGCTAGAAATAGTGTCGTACTATTAAGAGGGGTCCTGACATTTACCTTGACGTCATTTAGGGTTTAAAGGCTCAATTCTATACTTACTTGAAGTCACATTCAAACTCAATTTGAAAAATCTTGTGCATACTAGAAGTGCCTCTAGGAGGCCGGTAGCACCGGCCCCAGAGTGGTGTGTAAAAACTAGAGAGGGTGCTTTTGGGCACTCTAGCGGTGCGGTGCTACCGCCCATGGTAGCCCGGTGCAACCGGGCGAGCAGTAGCACCGACCTCATGCCCAGTGCAAAAATTCTAGAGAGGCTGATTTTTGGGCAATTTGGCGGTGCGGTGCTACCGCCCATGGTAGCCCGGTGCTACCGGGCGAGCGGTAGCACTGGCCACATGCCCGATGTAAAAATTTCAGAGAGGGTGTTCTCTGGCAGAGCAAAAATAAAAGAGCCCGGTGCTACCGATCTCAGTCGGGCGGTAGCACCAGACCCTCTGTGCAATGGGCTCTAACAATGCATTTATTGCACTGTTCTGACCGTTGGGTTGGAGCTTGGTGCTACCGGCCCTACATGGGCAGTAGCATTGAAAATCCTGAATTCTTGCGTCATTTTGCTCCAACGACTAGTTTTATTTGGTGGGAGTTATAAATACTCCCACCTGCATTCTAGAGCAACTCTTGGACCTCATTGATGATATATGAGCTCTAAATAGTCTCCAACACTCTCAGGTGCATTCAATTCTCATTTTGAGTGAGTTAGGAGAAAATTTAGGTGTTCCATTTAGAGTTGAGCTTTTAGATACTTGATCTGACCTCAAGCAAGCGTCAAGGCTTGTTACTCTTGGAGGTTGTCGCCTCCTAGATGGCTTGGAGGCGATCGTGCGTGGTGAGCTTCTCAACGAAGGTTGTGAGAAGCCCCGAAAAGCTTGTGAAGGCCGGAGTTCGCCTACCCGGAGCGGGGAAGAACTATCAAGTGACCAAGGGAGGCTCAATTGCGAATTGGAGCCGGCTTGAAGTTGATCAAGCTACCTCAACATTGATTAGGGGAGACCGGCAAGTCTCCGAGACCACGGGATAAATTTCGTGTCTTTCTCTCTCGTGGTTTGATTTCTCGAATTCAATTGTGAAATTTACAATCCTAGCAATTTTAAAGTATTGATCTTGTGCCTAGGCTTGTATTCTTGTTTAGCCTTAAGTTGCCGGTGCACTTAGAGAAACCTAGAGAATTTAGGCTTTAATTGTCAAAATAGCAATCCTTGCTTAGATCATTATTTTATTGCAATTAGAGCCGAAGAAATTTAAAAACCTCCTATTCACCCCCTCTAATCGGTTATCATTGATCCTACAGGTTCGGATTGGTATATTTAGATCTCGACAATTGCCCCTCCCAAGGTATTTGGATGTGTGTTTTTTGTGCATGATCACAGGCCATCAGTTGGGAAGCTCTACCCAAGGCACTCAAATATTTGTTTATTGGATATTCTAGTAGGCAAAAAGGGTATAAGTGTTGGTGTCCATTTGAAAGAAGAATGTTGGTCAGCATGAATGTGACCTTTAGGGAGTCAGAACCATACTATGTTGAACGTCGAGACTTGTATGAGTTCTTAGTTGAGATGATCCCAACTGGTACACTTGAATAGTACTTGTGAAACAAGTGGGATTGTTCCTAGTGTGGAGCAACAGTCTCCTACCGTGATAATAGGGACAATACCAATATCTATCTCAAGAAATTCAGTTGATGAAGCAACCTAGGACACAGTTGGCACTAATACTACTGGAGACTTAGCAAGGAATAATCATGGTGGTGGTAATAATAATGGTGCAGAAAGGGGGGGGCAAAATTCAAATGAGGAACAATCTTTGAAGGGGGAGCAAAATACAAGTTAAGAAGTGTAATTATCACAAGAGGATCAAACCGCATAGGAAATAATGACAGCTCCATCCCAACCAACCATTGAAGAGTTGGATGTTCCCATTTCTCATAGAAAGGTTATCAGTTCAACTGCTAACAAGTTACCTACTAACTTGGTGACGAATACTAATAACAGGGGTACCCCAACGGCCCGAAGCGACGAGCCAGCGGCCTCAAGCATATCTCCAGCCCAACAGGCTGCGCCCGACCCGCCACCGACCGAATCGCCTGCGAGACCACACAAGACATCCGCTCCCGGCCGGCCAGGAAGCGAATCCGACCGACAATGCTCCCGACCCCCTTGGCGGGCGGGATCTCCGACTCGACCGGACGGCGCTCCGACCCCTTGGCGGGCGGGATCTCCGACTCGACCGAACCAAAGTGACAGACGCCGAGGGCCGCGTGTCGGGCCCTAATCGACCTACCGCCACGCACCTCGCGAACAAGGTCAATCGGAGTGACTATACAAGGGCGGTGGCTCCTTCCTAGAAGGTTTGGTGGCTCTTTGAAGTCGAGCTTCCACCCATCAACCCGATCGCGTCTGATCTGACGCACGCTCCTCCCGAGGCGCCAACGTCACACACCGCGTCGGCGAGATCGTAAGGATCACGAGGGCAAGTCGCTATTTTCCAGAAGAATACCTAACCTCCCCGACCACCAAAGCTACCGACCCAAATGGGCAAGGCGTGTGGCGACCGGTCCACGATTTGAAGGACCGAGCTCCTAGCATAGGTCGCCTCGCCCTTCCCCCGACTCTCGATGTAACCTGCCCCTTCCTTCTGTATAAAAGGAGGCAGGACTAACGATTCTAGGGAGGAGAAAAAAGAGAGAAGAACAGGAGGAGCTTAGGTAACTTAGCGCCCTCATCTGTAAAACGTCGTGCAAAGCAATACAATACGACCATCCGAACTGGAGTAGGGACTTTCAGCCCGAACCAGTATACATCTTGGACTCACGAGTCTAACCATTCAGGGAGTGGAACGCGCGACCCCTTAGACTTACAAATTTACTTGCCGGCGCTCGAAAACGCCGACAGTTGGCGCGCCAGGTAGGGGGCCTTCGCGCGTCTTCGTCACCATCTCCGGATTCCGTTTGTCTCCCTGATGGCATCCACCCACTGCGACGGCATGACTACGCCGGGGAGCCGGATCCGCTTCGGCTCCCTCGACTTCGCCGTCACCCCGGCAGGAGGGCTCACGCTCGTCCCGCGCCTCGGAGGACGAGCGCCGGAGAGCCTCAGGCGTCCTCTCCGGCGACCGCTAAGCTCCGGCTTGGCGCCCTGCGCCCCAAAGGAACCAAAGTGCTCCGCCACGTCGGCGAAAACTCCCGTAGGCAGGCAGGTGACCATGTCACCCCCCGTAGGCTCGCGACTTGTGGCGATGGCTGGCTACATGCCGGCCTCCATCCACGAGCTGCTGGAAGACTCTTCCAGCCATGACTCCAACTCCGACACGGAGTACCCTGCCCGCAGGCGGCACTCTCGTGAGTGCAACATGGCGGGCACGGTCGATTTGACCGTGGCCCCCGCGGCTACGGGACCTCCTATCCGGCGCACTCAGGCGCAGGAGGAGGAGTACCAGCGAAGCGTCTTGAGCAGCGCTTCGGGCCGCCGCAGAGCTCCAACAACAAACAAGCAAAGAGTTGGAGGAGCGAAGAGCCGAGCTCGACCGGCTCGAGAAAACACAGGCGGAGGAGCTCGAGACCCGCATGTGCTGGCGACGCGCCTTGACGCCGTCGAACACACCCCAAAGAAAAGTAAAGAGTCCGACGGTCCTCAGTTCTTCCCCCACGCAAGCCAAAACGTGGCCGCGGCCGCGATGCTGCTTCGAGGCCTCCCGGAGGCCAAGGCCACTTACCAAAACTTCCGAGGGCTGGTAGAGCACGCGGCCGTGCAGCACATGCACGCCCCCGGCTCCTATCGCTCCGGAGCCACCTCTGGCCACCGGACCCGCACAGACGGAGCCGGTTGGTCCGGCTGACGCCTTGACCGCGAGCCACACCAGCCTCGCGCGCCCGGTGCGCCGGCCACCTCGGTGATGCCTCGACATTCGCGCTACCCTTGAGGCGCGAAGAAAGATGGCGGAGGCCGCCCCACTCACGAATGCGGCGGCGGGCACCACCACCGCAGCCCGAGCCCCGACGGTCTGGGATCGCGGCGTTCGCCAGGATCGCCAGCGGACTTCCCTGCCAGATTCCGGGCGCCTACCAACATTGCCAAATACACCGGGGCCACAAACCCAGGTGTTTGGCTCGAAGATTACCGGCTCGCATGCCGGGCGGGAGGAGCAACGGATGACCTCTTCATCATCCAGTACCTTCCCATCTACCTCGCGGACTCAGCCCGAGCCTGGCTCGAGTACTTGCCTGCCAAAACCATCAGGAATTGGACCGACTTGAAGGCCCTCTTCGTCGGCAACTTCCAGGGCACTTACAAGCGCCCTGGAAACTCCTGGGACCTGAAGGGCTGCAAACAGCAGCCAGGGGAAACCCTCCGGGACTACATCCGGCGGTTTTCCCGCCAGTGCAACGAGCTCCCCGACATCTCCGACGCCGATGTCGTGGGAGCATTCATCTACGGCACCTCCTGCAAGGCCTTGGTACACAAACTAGGTTGCCTCAAACCCAGAACTACCAAGGAGCTCCTCGATATCGCCACCAACCACGCCTCCGGCGAGGAGGCTTTGGGGGCCATCTTTGAGGGAGGAAAGGCCCAGCTAGAATTCGGCGTCCACATCGGGTCCCCTTCTGACCGCTCTGACAAACGGAAGTGGCACGGGAAGCAGATCCGCGAGACCCAAGTGGTCGCCACCGTCGACCGCCCTGCCAAGCGGCGAAAGGACCGACCGTCGCGCCCGACCACTTCGAGAAGCGATGGGCGGCCCGTGCCCAAACCACGGGTTCTCCGTCAAGCACAAGTACCGGATGCGAGGTCTGGAGGCGCTACCTCTCCGGCGTCCCGCAACGCCGCGAGGCAAGGAAGAAACTCACGCGCCCCGCGGTCGCGAGAGAAAGGCGACGACGAGTTCCACGAACCCGACGGCCGCCTCATGATCTTTGGAGGACCGACCGCTATGCCGATAAGCGCCGCTCAAGCTAGCTTATCGCGAGGTTCACACCGTCGCGCCACGCGCCCCCAATACCTCCGGTGGTCGAGTTCCCGATCACCTTTGATCGGACCGATCACCCGACCACGCTCCACAGGGAGATACCCCGGTGGTCGGCCCGTCGTGGGAAGAAGCGCCTTTCAAAGGTGCCGATGGATCGGAGGCGCGGCCTCAACATCCTCTACGCCGACGCTCGGCGCTATGGGGTCCCGCGCCAACCCTCCGACCCAGCAAGGCGCCTTTCCATGGCGTCATTCCCGGCAAGGCAGCCCATCCACTCGGGCGGATCGACCGCCTTACCTTCGGGAACCGGAAACTTCCGCACCAAACCCTCGCTTTTGAGGTCGTGGATTTCCCGGTTCTACCATGCCATCCTGGAAGGCCGTGTTACGCCAAGTTCATGGCGGTCCCACCACGCCTACCTCAAGCTGAAGATGCCCGGGCCACGAGGAGTCATCACCGTGGCATCATCTTTCCAGCTTGCCTACAACTGCGAGCGCAGCAGTTGTGAGCTTGCCTCGGCGGTCATCGCGTCTGCCGAGCTCGACAACCTCAAGAGGGAAGCCTCCGAATCCGCCCCTGAGTCCAGCAAGTCGGGGGCGGGATCCTTCAAGTCCGCCGAGGACATGAAGAAGGTCGCGGTCGATCCTCGTGATCCGATCAAGATCAGGCGGATCGAACCACGCTCCCGCCAAATAGGAAGCGCCGTCGACTCCTCCGCACCAACAAAGACGTCTTCGCATGGAGGTCCTCCGACATGCCAGAATCCCAAGGGAAGTCGCCGAGCACTCCTTGAGCATCCGACCGGGCTCAAAGCCGGTCGCTTAACGCCGCGCCCGCCGACGAGGAGAGGCGCAGGATCATAGGAGGAGATCGCCAAACTTCGCCGCAAGGTTCGTAAAGAGGTGCGCCACCCCGAGTGGCTAGCCAACCCCGCACTTGTAAAAAGAAAATGGGCAATGGAGGATGTGCGTTGACTATACGAGTCTCAACAAAGCGTGTCCCAAGGATCTGCTCCTTTGCCCGCATCGACTGTGTCATCGACTCCACCGCAGGTGCGAGTCCTCTCTTTCTGGATGCCTACTCGGGCTACCACCGATTACGCTAAGGAGTCCGACCACCGCGACTTCCTTCATCACTCCGCTCGGCTCATTACGCTTTCGTTACAATGCCGTTCGGCCTAAAGAACGCGGGCGCTACATACCGGCGATGTATGCAAACGTGCTTCAATGACCGGATCGGTAAATAACGTTGAGGTGTACGTCGACGATATTATCATAAAGACCAAGAAGGCCGACGACCTTATCCCCGACACGAAGAGACCTTCGCGAACCTTCGACGATTCCGCATAAAGCTCAATCCTGAGAAATGCGTCTTCGGGGTCCCCAAAGGAAGCTCCTTGGCTTCATTGTCTCCGAGTGAGGCATCGAGGCCAACCAGGAGAAGATATCGGTAATCGCAAGGATGGGCCCAGTCAGCAACCTCAAGGGGGTCCAAAGGCTGACCGGATGCCTGGCAGCTTTGAGCCGTTTCGTGTCTCACCTCGGCGAGCGCGGAATGCCACTCTACAAGCTACTCAAGAGATCCGACCGCTTCACCGACCGGAGGCTCAGAGGCCTCACCCGCTCAAGGCCTTCTGTCCTCGCCTCCGATCCCGGTCGCCCGACATCGTGAACCATTGTTTCTACATCGCCGCCACTACCTAAGTCGTCGTAGCGGCCCTCGTGGTGGAGCGAAGGAAGAAGGCCGCGAACTCAAGGTACAACGGCCAGTTTACTTCATTAGCGAGGTCCTTTCCGAGTCCAAGGCTCGGTACCCACAGGTGCAGAAGCTACTCTACGCGGTGCTCATTGCGAAGAGAAAGCTCGTCCACTACTTCGATCAGCACACCATCACTGTGGTGACCACGTCCCCGCTCGGCGAGATCGTCCGCAACCGCGACGCCTCGGGAAGGATAGCCAAGTGGGCGCTCGAGCTCAGCGGCCACGACATCACATACGTCCCTCGGACGGCGATCAAGTCGCAGGCCCTAGCCGACTTCGTCGCCGAGTGGACCGAAACCCAGGCACCACCAGTGATCGAAGACCCCGAGCACTGGACAATGTACTTCGATGGGTCTTACAACAAGAACGGCGCGGGCGCGGGAGTTGTCATCATCTCCCCGCTCGGGAACAAGCTTCAGTACGCCATCAGGCTGCTTTTCGACGCCACCAACAACGTCGCCGAGTACGAGGCCCTCGTCAACGGTCTCCGGATCGCTGCCGACCTCGGTGCTCGCCGACTCCACGTCCACGGGGACTCCAAGCTTGTCGTCGACCAAGTCATGAAGGCCGCGGAGCCCCGAGACGCCCGTATGGCCGCGTACTGTCGAGAGGTGCGCGGGCTCGAAGTGCGGTTCAAGGGCTTCGAGCTTCACCATAGCTACCGACGCTACAATAGCGACGCCGACTACCTAGCCAATCTGGCCTCCAGCAGAGAGCCGGTCCCGCCCGGGATCTTCGTCTGCGACCTCCTGCGGCCTTCCATCCAGTTGGACTCGGTGGCGAACGGTCCCCGACCTACCTAGCACGCCGCCCCAACGCCGCATGGCCGGGCGTGAACTTGGCGGGTCGAGCCGCGCTGCTACCGACCGAGTCCGATGGAGAAAGCCCTTCATAGATCGTTTGACGGACGGGTCACTTCCCAGACCCGACCGAGGCCCGCGCCTCGCCCGTGAACAAAGTCTTTCGTCTGGTCGGCCTGCCTTTACAAAGGAGCCTCGGGTCCTCCAAAAGTGCATTCTCGGCCGACCAAGGGAAACAATCTGGCGGACGACATACACAATGAATTTGTGGTCACCACGCTGCGCCCGATCTCTTGTGGGAAAGGCCATTCGGCAAGGTTTCTATTGGCCGACCGCCATGTCCGACGCCGAGCACATCGTGCGCACCCACGAAGGATGCCAATTCTTTGCCGTGCGGACACATCCGCCACCAGCCTTGCAGACGATCCCCATCACGTGGCCTTTGCGGTTTGGGGACTCGATCCGTCAGACCTTTCAAGAAAGCGCCGGGGCTTTACCCATTTGCTCGTCGCGGTGGACAAGTTCACCAAATGGATAGAGGCCAAGCGGCCGTGGCGTCCACGTCGGCAAGCGGCCATCTTCTTCCGCGACATAGTCTTTCGGTTCGAGTCCCAAACTCCATCATCACCGACAACTAACGCAGTTCACGGGAAGGAGTTCCTCGAGTTCTGCGATGACTTCAACATCCGCGCCGATTGGGCGGCCGTGGCCCATCCGCGGACCAACGGCCGTGTCGGCGCAAGCGGCATGATCCTTCAAGGGCTCAAGCCGCGGACCTTGATCGGCTCAAGCACCAGCGGGCGCTGGGTGACCGAGCTACCTTCGTCCTCTCGAGTCTGCGGACCACGCCGACCCGGCGATCGGGTTCACACCGTTCTTCATGGTATACGGTCTTTGAAGCCATCTTACCGGCGACACAGAGTATGGCGCCCCAAGATTACAAGCCTCGAGGAGGCTCGGGGCTCGCCGCGCAACAAAACGCCGTCGACCACTCGGCGAGGCGCATGACGTAGCCATCCTACGATCGGCCGGTATCAACAAGCTCGCGACGTTATCACACCGCCAGTTCGAGGGCGTCTTCGATCTTGGCGACCGGTCTGCCGGGGTCCAAACCAGCAAGTATAAGCACAAGTATCGCCGCACAGGAAGGCCCCTTCACCGTCGTGCGATCCTCCGGCACGGCACCTTCGACTCAAGGACGCCGACGGCGCGATCCTTCCGAATGCATGGAATATAGAAAAGTTAAGGCGATTCTATCCTAAACTCTTTTCCTCTTCCTAGCATGCTCTTTACTTTTTCCTTCCGAGCACTGTCGCCATGCGACGACTCGGGCTGCCCTTCGCGCCCGTTGCTCAGTTGCTCCCCGATCGGCGCTATGCTGGTTGGTGACCCAACCGACCACAAGGTCCTTTCCGAGCGGTAACCCTTCGACCCAAGTGCTCTGACCTCGCCCGGGCTATGGTTGCTAACACTTCGCGGAAGAAGGAAGTACCCGAGTGGAGTGACCTTTGGGTCGACAGGAACACTCCTCCCGCACGAGCTCGGCTATCCCACGCGCTTACAGGTGCGTGACCGGCCGGTCATGAGGTCCATCCGAGCGGTAACCCTCTCAACCCAAGTGTTACTACCTCGCCGCGCGGCTATGGTTGCTAAGTAGCACTTGCGGAAGAAGGAAGTGCCCGGTGGAAAGATCCTTGGTCGGTCTAGAACACTCCTATCCCTCACAAGTGCGCCTAACCGCTGCATAGCCAAGTCTCCAATCCACCTCGCTCCTCCCAAAACGACCCAACCTACGCATAAGTGACCCCTGCGGTCCTTAAGGCTATGGTCGGTCAAACGCTCACCCTAAATACGAAAGAGGACGAGAGGCAATTTTGGAACTTGATAAATTCAAGGTTGTTTACATAGCAGTCTTTACAATCTAAAAAAGGATAAAGCTAACTATTTTTATTCTTCCTGGTGGGCGACCGGTGGCGAGGCGGAGAGTTGGTGCCTCCTCGCTTGGAGGCACTGCGGCGGATGTGGTGGCGATCTCCCGGGCGTGCGGCTCGACCAGGAGCTCAAACCTGTCGATCTCCTCGTCGGTCCAGTTCCCAGTTACGCCGCTGCCCACCACCGCGAGATCGATGCCGTCGTGAGTGCGAGACGGTGTTGACCAATACCGACGGCTCCAAGCGCAGCACCGATGATCACCGCCTCTACGAAGTCCGCACTCGGGCGGCCGGGCAAGGGCACTCGGCCTGCCGGCTCCAGGATGCGGTCGCAGACTTCCGACCGGCCTTGCGAAGGGCCTCGGTTGGCGCCCATCTCGGCCCGACCGTCCTCGCAACCTTCAACGCCGCTGGGCCTCGTCCCGCCACGATCGCCACGTCGCGAGCATCTGCTGCCGTTCTGCGCCTCCACGGCGACGCCAGATTCTTCTCGCGCCTCTGCGGTGCGGCGATTTTGGATAAGTTCGCCCTGTGGGTCGCACCCCCAGACTTAATTGAAGAATTGAGACACTTACCGGCCGCAGAGTTGGTCAAATTGCCAGCTTCCGTCTTCAGCGCCTCGTATGAAGTCCTCAGCTCACCCGGGCCTTCCTACGGCGATCGCGCTTCGAACGAACTCGGTCGGCATCCCCCCGAGCCTGGTTTCGCTCGGTCCGCAGGCGTGTTGCCTGCGTCTGCGCGGTCCCCTCCGCGGCAACAGCGGCATCCTTGGCCTCGGTGACCTCCGTCAGAGAGGACTCCAGTTCCACCACTTTCGCCCTCAAGACCTTGGCTCCCAGGCGCTCATCATAAAGGGCCTTCGTGGCCTCTTCAAACCCCTGGCGGATCTCCACCGCCTCCGACCGCCTAATGTCCATGGCCTCCTGGACTAGGCGCGACTCAAGCGCACTGATCAGACTCCTCCACCGCACCGCCACGATTGTCAGGAGCGCCGCAGAGCTCAACTCAGGCGCACGGCGAGCCCGCAGCATCTTTAAAAACGTGGACACTCCGTTAATCGCACGGAAGAACTATCAAAATGTGCAACGAGTCGAACTTTGGTGACCTACAGGCGATCGGGCCGGACTCCCGACCATCGTGCCCAGTATACCGTGGAAGACTCGAGCAAGAGCCGGACCTTACGGATCGCCCAATCTCGGCCGGCGTCGGTAGCGCCTTGCCGAAGGCGGCCCACTCGCTCTCCTCCGACCGGCCCATGGCGCTTGGGCAGGGACCACGCCACGCAAGACGCGCCCTCGTTCGCCCGTTCGGCGGGGCGTCGCCGTCCAAAGCACCATGGGCAAGGCGATGAGGTCAACCTTCGAAACCCCTCGGCGACTGCACTGAGGGCATCGGTCGGCACCTCCCCAGGACAAGGGGTCGAGCACCTCCGTCGCCCGCTCGCCTCGGTAGGCGCGATCGCGGCGGCACCGCTGCGTCTCATCCTCCGAAAGGGCGATCACGTCGTCCGATGGGGTCCACCGAGGCGCGGAAGTTCTTCTTCGGCCACGACCTCGGGTGAGCCCGTCCCTCGGCGGCGATCGCACCCTCGGACGCCGACACCGCGACCGCCACCGACCCAATCGGTCGTCGCCAAATCACCGGCCACAGCACTTGCGGAGTCAGCCGCGGCACGCCCACGGTCACGCCTGTAGGCGCTGCGTTACAAAGATTCAAGAGTCGCTCGGCGGCTTTGCCGCAAAAAATGCTCCAATAAAAGAAACACTTACAAGGCCGGCGGTACGTGGCACGCGCGCCTCTTTGCCCCCCGCCAAGGCAGTCGGTGGTCGCTTCCCGGCCACCTCCAGGAGTCTTTGCGACGGCGCGAGCGCAAGATCACCCTCTCACTGGGATCCGCGCCACGGGGCCCGTGGTGCCGCCTCGGCCGGTCCACGCCGCCGCCGCCACGGCAGTCGAAAAACCCACCATAGGGATGGTCGGAGGTGCTCCCGCCGCTGTCAGTGGAGGTTGTCCCCACAGCGGTGGTCTCAGACACATCCTCGCCAAGGCCAACCGCCACTAGCGTTCCTTATGCTTCTTCTTCCTCCTTTCCTCCTTCCGCTTCTTGCGGGAGAGTCGACCTCTGCGTCTTCACGGCGGTCGCCGCGCCTCCTTATCCCGGGAGCGGCGCGGAAGACATCCCGTGAGCCCCTAAGAGGATGCGAGGAATGCGGTCGGACCAAGTGCTAGGGACAAAGAAAAGAGAAGCAGAAAGAAATTTCACCGACTTACCAGATTTGGCGGGTGAGCCGCCGAGAATGGCTCCGGGTGGCCACCCGTAGTCACCGTGGCGCTTCCGCCCGTAACAGCCGCCACCCGGGCCTCTACCTCAGACGCGGCCAACTCGGGTTCTGCCATCCTCGCCCGGTCGGACGGCCCTGCATACCGGAACAAGGGGTGCGGCCTGTGCACAAGGGGTTGCACGCGCATCCCCATAAAGGCGCGCACAACAACGTCCCCGGTGAGCCCCCGCCTCCTTTGAGCCCTGATCTACTCCACGATCAGGGCGAGCTTGTTCTTCTCCCTCTTTTGGCGCCCGGTTCCACCTCCTCGCCATGGGAAGCTCGCCCGGTGAAACGAGGGCGCGGCCGCCGACGTTACGAGCGTAGAGCCATTGTAACGCCACCCTTGTTGGACGAGGGCAGTTTTACCTCCAGGTACTCCGTGCTCCGACCGGGGCGAAGCTGGAGGGCCAGGCCACCTAGGGGCGCCACGGCGTCCGACGGCCTGTCTTTCCAAAGCCTTGCTCGAAGAAGTGCCTCCACAACGCCTGATCGGCTCGATCCCAGAAGGCCTCGCCTGGCGTGATGAAGATGGCGATGTGGAGGACCCCATTGGGGTTGAGATGGTGCACCTCCACCTTGTAGTGAGACAAGACCTGACGAACGGGTGCAGCGGCAGGCCAAAGTCGCGCTCGAAGAACGAGGCGGGCACCACGACCTCGTCGCCCCGCGACGCGGGGGTGACGGCCCCGGTCGGCACCCTCCAGCCGGAAAGGTCCTGCGGCATGAGGAAGCCCTTCTTCACCAAGCCGAGCGCACGGCTGTCTTGGCGAGCACTCGCCACGACATCTTCACGAAGAGGCGATGAAGGTGAGAAAGAAAGGTGGGGTTTTCTTTCCTTGGCTCTCTGGTGCTTTTCTTGTTTCAGAGACAGAGACAAAGAAGGCAAGAAAGCGTGACTATCCGGAGCACCCCAACGGGCGTATTTATAGAGGACAAACAAACGCCGGCCGAAAGAGCACCCCTCAAGCGGCGTCGCGTCCACCCTCGCCTATTGCGTCAGCCTGGTAACTCCCAGTTTCCAATACCACTCCGCTTTTAATCCCTGTCATGTCAGGCGACAAGAGCCATAAAGACGCCGCCCCCGAACAACGTGTCCGTAACCTCTTGGTCTCGCCTTTAGGCCGGAGCAGTTGCTCGGGCGCACGCGAAGCCCATCGGGCGCTGCGCCCCAAGGCAACAAAAGCTTTGTGGCTTGCGCCAGGCCCAATGGAAGTGGGTTCAAAAGGCCTACCCGCGGATGGGTATAAGGCCGCCCAAAGAAAACTTGAGCAAGGGGCGGGTATGAGGTGAGCCCCACGGTGGGCCCTCGGTTAGGTCGGTGACGGCTAATCACCTCTACTCGCGTCCCGAGACCATACTTCACACTCTCCGGGAGCTCATCAATGGCGACACCCGGTGTGCTCGGGTTGGCTGACGACCGAGGTCCATACGGGATTGAGTAAAGAAAGGTTTTTATGGGTCGCCCCACGCAGGCCAAGACACCCTACTCTGGGACCGTCCGCTCGGAAGGGTCCCCTTGGCGGGACCTCCCAGACCCACTCGGACTACCCGCTATTGGCTCCACGAGCACGGCGTTCAAACCAACGCAGTAAACGTCGTCGCTCGCCACCCTCCGTGTCTCACACTGCGGATGGGGTATACATGTGGGATAGACGGTGGCCATTCTTCTCGCGATTACCCTCGCCGACGAGGACTCGGAAGGATGCCCCACGTCCGATACTGACGATAACGAGCACTCACGTCCGGCTACGACGGTAAATGAGCACTCACGTCCGGCTACGACGGTGGCGAGCGCTCACGTCTAGCTACGACGTTAAGCGAGCACTCGGACACCGAACCTCACAGAGGCATTAGGTCGCCCTCGCCGCCAAGGCACCGCTCTAGCTCGACGTTAAGCGAGCACTCGGACACCGAACCTCACAGAGGCATTGGGTCGTCCTGCCGACCAAGGCACCGTCTAGCTACTGACGTTAAACAAGCACTCGGACACCGAACCTCACAGAGGCATCCGGCCGTCCCGCCGACCAAAGCGCGCGGACACCCAAACCTCACAGAGGTATCCGGCCGTCCTCGCGACCAAGGCAGTCGGACACCCGAACCTCACAGAGGCATCCGGTCGTCCCTGCCGACTAAGGCACTGTCTAGCTACGACGATAAACGAGCGCTCACGTCTAGCTACGACGTTAAACGAGCACTCGGACACCCGAACCTCGCAGAGGCATCCGGTCGTCCCTGCCGACCAAGGCACTGTCTAGCTACGACGTTAAACGAGCACTCGGACACCCGAACCTCACAGAGGCATCCGGTCATCCCTGCCAACTAAGGCACTGTCTAGCTACGACGCTAAACGAGCACTCGGACACCCGAACCTCACAGAGGCATCCGGTCGTCCTGCCGACCAAGGCAGTCGGACACCCAAACCTCTCAGAGGCATCCGGTCGTCCCTGCCGACCAAGGCACTCGGACACCCGAACCTCACAGAGGCATTGGGTCATCCCTACCGACCAAGGCACTGTCTAGCTACGACGTTAAACGAGCACTCGGACACCCGAACCTCACAGAGGCATCCGGTCGCCCTGCCAACCAAGGCGCCGTCTAGCTACGACGTTAAACGAGCACTCTCGCGGTTGTTCCTGCCGACCAAGGCACTGTCTAGCTACGACGTTAAACGAGCACTCGGACACCCGAACCTCACAGAGGCATCCGGTCGCCCTGCCGACCAAGGCGCCGTCTAGCTACGACGTTAAGCGAGCACTCGCGGTTGTTCCCGCCGATCAAGGCCCGGTCTATCCACGACGATTAAAATCAAAGCAAACTCATCGCAAGACATTTCATAAAAGAAGATTTCATTATATGCCGCAGACTCAAACTTTACACAACATTACATGAGGTACTGGCGAAAAAATACCTACCCTACACTACTGGCGGGAACATATCCGCATCAAACTTCCTGCAGGCCCTTGCACGGTCGACGAACGATCTCGGATCGGTGGACTGAGGTCGTTGGAAGTGACTCTTGGTAGGCCCTTCCTTGCACGGTCGACGGATGGACCTTGGGATCGGCGGACTGAGGTCGTTGGAGACGACTTCTTTGGTAAACCCTGCCCGGTCGGCGAGGCCGCCGACATAGCCACGGAATGGCATGCCGCCGCTGCTTCGGCGACATTGACGCGCCGCGATCGACAACGGCGCGCCTCGCACCATCGCCTCAAGAAGGGCCTCCTTACCACCTTAAGCCTCGGAACGACCTCAAGCGACCGCATAACAAAGAACTACATCACAAGCCGCAGCTTCTTCCCAGAGCTTGACCATCGCCCGGTCGTACTCAGCCCAAAGCTCGGCCAAAGGATCTTCTTCTTCTACCGCGGCGTCATCACCAAAGCTGAAGACTAAAGGATGCCTCCATTTCAAGGATCAAAAAGGAGGATTTTGGTATAAGGGTCCATCGCTCTAGCATGCCCTTATATAGCCGGATGAAGGGAGATCAAGCGTCTCCAGAGTAAATGCCAGCGCCAGAAAACGAAGCGTCCCGCACCAGAACCCGAAGCAGTCAAGAAGGCGAAACGGGCGGGGCACACTAAGCCATGCTCGGCATGCGCAGCGAGGCGATTAAAAGCCTCCGGCAGTTCAAATGCCCCCGGCCAAGCTCCAGGGCAGCCGTCGGATCCGTCGGGGTACACCTGACGGAAATCGCTTAACCGGATCGGCCTGACCGACCGACCAGGCCCGGCCACCACTCTCATCCAAGTTCAACCCCCAACCGAATCTGTCGAAATCGCTCGGGAGTTCGGGGGCTACTGACGAATACTAATAACAGGGGTACCCCAACGGCCCGAAGCGACGAGCCAACGGCGGCGACGAGCCGACCTCAAGCATATCTCGGCCAAACAGTGCGCCCGCCCGCCACCGACCGAATCGCCTGCGAGGCCACACAAGACATCTGCTCCCGACCGGCCAGGGGAAGCGAATCCGACCGAGACGGTGCTCCGACCCCTTGGCGGGCGGGATCTCCGACCGACCGGACGGCGCCCCTGACCCCCTTGGCGGGGCGAGATCTCCCGACTCCGACCGAACCAAAGTGACAGACGCCGAGGGCCGCGTGTCGGGGCCCTAATCAGCCTACCGCCACGTACCTCGCGAACAAGGTCAATCGGAGTGACTATACAAGGGCAGGTGGCTCCTTCCCTAGAAGGTTTGGTGATCGCCAAGTCGAGCTTCCACCCCATCAACCGATCGCGTCAAGATCGACGCACGCTCCCTCCTGAGGCAGCGCCAACGTCACACACCGCACGTCAGCATTCGTAAGGATCACAGAGGGCAAGTACGCTATTTCCCGAAGAATACCTAACCTCCCTGACCACCAAAGTACCGACCCAGCATGGGCAAGACGTGTGGCGACCAGTCCACAGGACGAAGGACCAGAGCTCCTAGCATAGGTCGCCTCGCCCTTCCCCCGACTCTCGATGTAACCTGCCCCTTCCTTCTGTATAAAAGGAGGCAGGACTAACGATTCTAGGGAGGAGAAAAAGAGAGAAGAACAGGAGGAGCTTAGGTAACTTAGCGCCCTCATCTGTAAAACGTCGTGCAAAGCAATACAATACGACCATCCGAACTGGAGTAGGGACTTTCAGCCCGAACCAGTATACATCTTGGACTCACGAGTCTAACCATTCAGGGAGTGGAACGCGCGACCCCTTAGACTTACAAATTTACTTGCCGGCGCTCGAAAACGCCGACACTTGGCTAACTATGATATAGCCAACTATGTCTCCTATGACTCCATTAGTGGTACCCACAAGGCGTTTGTTGCATCATTGGTTGCATCTATACCTATACCATGAGATTGGAAGAAAATTAGTCACAACTCAAAATAGAAGGTTGCAATGTTGGAAGAAATGGCAGCATTGGAGAAAAATATACTTGGGAGTTTGCTACTCTCCCTATTGAGAAGAAAGCTATTGTTTGCAAAAGGGTGTTCACATTTAAACAAGCATATGATGGAAAGATGGAGAGATATAAAGCTAGACTTGTAACTAAAGGATAGAGACAAACATATGAATACAATGATAAAACTTTTGTACCTGTGACTAAGATGAGCACAATAAGAATATTGATTTCTTATGTAGCTAATAAGGGTCGGAAGCTACATCAAATTGTTGTGAACAATACATTTCTTCATGAGGAACTCCAAGAAGAGGTGTACATGGAGATACCTCTAGGTTTCTCTACTCAACAAACATAAGGTAAAGTGTTTAGGTTAAAAGAGTCTTTGTGTGTGTTGAAACAATCTCCAAGAGTTTGGTTTGAAAATTTAAAATTGTGGTATGTGCCATGGGATATACTCAAAGTAATGCAGACCACACTTTATTTTTTAGACATTACTAAGGTAAGATCATTATATTGAGTGTTTATGTTGATGACATACTGATCACATGGAATGACGAGATGGAGATTGCAAGGATGAAGATTCAGTTATCTGAATCAATTAAGATGAAGGACTTGGGAAGTCTCCACTATTTTCTTGAGATTGAATTTGACTACTCCTCGTGAGGTATTTATCTCTATTAGGGAAAGTATGTAATAGATTTACTTGAAGAGACTGTGATGTTACATTGCAAGCTAGTGTCCACTCCAACTGAATAAAATCATGCTTTGTAGTCTAAGGCCGGCGAACAGGTAGACAAAGGCCAATATCACAGGATAATTGGGTAGCTTATATAACTCTCACATACAAGACCAAATATTGCTTATGTTGTGAGTGTGGTGAATAGGTACATGCACGACCCAAGATCAGGTCATATGGGTGTTCTATGTAGAATTTTGATATACTTAAACAGTCGTCTTGGTAAAGGAATATTATTTAGTGCTCATGGACACTTAATCATTGAGGGATACACAGATGTCGATTGGGCAGGATGCCTAGATGATATAATGTCTACAGTCTACTATAGGCTACTGTTTTTATATTGGTAGCAACTTGGTCAGTTGGAGGAGTAAAAAGCAAAGTGTGGTAGCACGATCGACCGTTGATGCAGAGGTTAGAGTCATGTTACTAGGCATATGTGAGTTGATATGGTTAAAGAGTTTGTTGGTTGAACTTCAACTACATAGTGATGTTGTACCTATGGTACCAAGGTGTGATAGCAAGGCAACATTGAATATTGCTAGCAACCTTGTTGAACATGGTTGAACAAAACACGTACAAATTAATCAACATTTCATCAAGGAAAAATTGGATAGTGGTTATCTTCATATTCAACATGTGCGTTCAGTGGAGCAAGTAGAATATGTTCTAACTAAAGGGTTAAATATTTCAATGTTTTGTAATATATGTAGCAAGATGGGACTAATGGATATATTTGTCACATCTTGAGGGAGAGTGTTGGTAGGCTTCCATGCAATTGCTATAGAATGTAAGGTCTAAAATGTAAATATTTCTCTAGTTAAATAGAATGAAAAGCAAGGAAGCATAGAGCCTCAAATATCTCAGGTCGTCACTTCTCTCTCAATGTTCCTAAACCCAATTCCTAATCCAAATCCTTGATTGAATTTCCACAATTTTTTAAGTTTTTGTTAGAAAATATAGGGCTAATGAGATTTAATAAAACAACATAGCAACACTTTTTATCCAATGAGTTTATTTGTCCTATCCATTCATTGCTACCTACACAATTTATCCTCTGTCATCTTTCCAAACAATCATAAAAGGGGCAAGGGTCATTTCTCCTAACAGATTTATCGGTTCTATATCAACTCTTAATCTATATACAAAATCAAAATACATACTTAAATAATCTACCATTGGAGTAAAATCCCGAATTTATCCCCATCTCTTCTCTGTTGAGTAATTCGACGCAACGATGAAAATAAATAAGTGTCAAAGTCTATGATGAGATAGTTTGTGGCATTGCCTTAAATAAGGTTATATTTTAGTTCCTTAAATAAATATTATTGTACCCGTTCGTTGCCACGGAATATTTATTTTATTCTTTCTTATTCGTCACAAAGTTAAATATAATAGTACGAAAAGAAAGTGCAATATTATTAGTGAGATGGTTCAATAAAACATGATAAGTAAGAATGTATCATATGTTTTGGTCATGTAACAATCGTTTTTCCGACCATGGGTTGCTAACAAAAGTATTGTGTCACAAAACACATGGCAGAGCTTTTAACTAATTACGACTAAAGTAAATATTGTTTGATAGCATAGCTCGACCATCTTGGTCTGTTGATCAGTTGATGATGCATTGGGTGATCCATATGCAGGTGAGCTGATATGAATATATGTTAATATATGAAGCTAATATAAAAAAACTATTAATATATTGAGGAACTCAGAAGTATACTTAGGGTGCTTTTATAATCATACATTAGTTTTTTTTAAAAGTCTAGAGAATTTTTTATCAAGCCTGGAAAGGAGATGATTGAAATGTTTAGGACAACAGAAGATGAAGAGACAAACATCTCTAGCCTCTATTTTATAACATCTTAAGAGCAACTCCAAAAGCACTCTCCAAAACCCACTCTCCAAAGTCTCATTTGGAGAACTCTCCAAAAAATGCCTCTCCAACAGCACTCTCCATATCACACTCTCTATTTTCTCTCTTCTATATTCTAATCATATTCCATATAACCGTCATAATAGCAACGGTTTTTTGACCGATAAATTCAAATGGCTATATTTGAATGCGGGAATTTAAAAATTAAAATTTATTGTGATGACCACGTTGTAATGGTTATCTTTGAATGGGTAAATTCGAACAGCTATATTTGAATGTGGAAAATTTAAATTTGAAATAGTGCATACATATGTTGAAGCATTAGCATGGTTCAGTAGAAAAAAAGGTTCTAACAAATTAGTTCATACAACATAACTAGTGCTCAACTGGATGTATTACATCTTCGAGCGATGATATCGTTCTGCAAGGTCAGGTAATATTGTTATTGTGGCCCACTCAAGCGACTGGTGTCAACGCTCATAATTCTCTCTTCTTCGACCATTCTCTTTAATTCAAACTCATTTTTTCTTATCTCAATCTTTTCTTTCTCTTGAGCAATCCTCTCTTGTTCTTGTGCAAATGCTCATTCATACCGCTCTTCCTTCTTCTGCTCTTTCATAACCTCTAATTCTTTCATCTCTTTCCTAAAGTTTGCTAATGCTTCATGTAGAGTGAACCTGTTGCAACACTCTCAACTGAAGCTTTACCGCGGCGTAACCATTCTTTCTCAGCCTTCCTACTATTGGCCTTCTCAGCACATCAGTTTCTGCAGTAGGAGCATCTTCATGAAGATGACTTGCATTAGAGCTAACAAGACTGGAACTACCTGGAGAAGCATTAAATGATGTCTTCTGCTTTTTCTGAGATAAATGATTAGTCCATTTTGGATGCTGTTGTAATACGTTCCAACAATGCAAGTATGCAAATAATCGTCATTCTTCTTCTGGTACAAAGCTTTAGCATAGACAATCTGCAGAAGCACATGTAGCTTATTAACATGGACACAACATATGAAGTTATAATGAAAAAAGGGATATGGACCAACCTTATCCTGCTCTGTTATCTCGCTTAGCCTTCTACGCTCAATGCGGTCATAACATCCACAAAACTTGTTGACATGTTCTTGAATAGATGACCATCGGTGCATAAGTGAATTCTAATTATGCTCTGAGAAGAAATTTTTGTTCTTATGGAAGTAATCATGTATTCTACTCCAATATGTAGCATGAGTTTGTTGGGTCCCTTGCACTGGGTCCAAACTAACATTAAGCCATGCCGACACCAACATATTGTATTCCTTCTTCGATTTTTTTTATATTTTGTTGTGAGCTCTCGACTGGGGACTGGAATGGTCAAGTGGAGAAGGTTACTCCCCAATTGGGCTTTCATCCCAAGGTATTTCACTTCCCCCCTTACTCAACAGACGAGCGTAGAAGTCATCCATATTGTACAAGCTGTGGAAATCAATACTTCATTAAGCAAATATGCATAACAACACATGTAAAAGCAGAACACGTCTTAATATACTTTCATAAGCAAAATATTAATAGGTCTTAAAAGCAGAACACATCTTAATGTACATAATACAACAACACGAATAACACTAGTCACTAGACTCGATACTTTCATTCCCTCTAAATTAATGATCATTACGTTTACCCGAATCATCGGTCTCGTAGTCGTATGGGCGCAAATGCTCGTCTACGCTGAACGAAGTGTCTTCTTCTTCTTCAGGTGGATCAACGCCATCTATTCACACCAAGTCTTCTGATTGTATGGCAAGTTCATTAAGGCAGCGAGCAGTGTGTTCGATCTCAAGTAAGAGTTGGTTGAGTTCATTCGCGCTTTCACATGAGTAAGGAGAAAAATTATCGTTCACTGTGTTCTTAATATCACATGCGATTTCCTCTATGCGATTAATTGTCCAAGCATGCACTCCACTGACTTTCTTCGAATCTTTATCCATCTATATGCAAGTAAATAGTACGCTAAGACACAACATAAGTATGCACGAGCAAAAGTATAAAATTAGCACCATCTTAAGCCCGAACTTCCTAAAGGATATGCTAAGACACAGCATAATAATATAATGCAAACAGGCAATCTCTTACCTTTCTTGGAACAAAATCTAAAAAAGCTTGATGAACATTGGCTTTTCTGCAAAAATCTGCAAAACATCAAAGAATACAACTGATTCCCAAAAATAGATTACTGGTAGAGTCATAAATAAATACCTAGGCAGATGCTACTATAGTCCAAAACAGTTACACCAACCACACCAAGGTGGCATGCCATACATAGAGGCAATCTGTTCTATACTACATGCTATGATTTCACACCAAGTAACAGGATTACAGAAATTTCATTTTAATGACTACTAAATTCAACACCACTAAGTTAATCCAAGCATGAATAGAAGATAAAAGACATAAAGTAGGATCACATCAGCATCTAGCATTACTAAGTTGATCTCAGTACAAATGAACGATAAAGCATAGAGCAAGATCACATCAATCTAGCATCATTGACTGCATGAACATTTATCACTAAACTTATTACCAGGGACTAGTGAAGCATCTAGGCCCCTATTTTTGTTTAAGTTTTGGTAATTTATGGCAATTGTGCTAAAGGACTAACAGTTTCTCTTAAGCTTGTAAGAATAGGTTGGTTCTCGCGTTGGCACCTTAAGGAGTTTGAAGTTCATGGAAGGAACTAAAAGGTCAAGGACAAGGTATATGTAGTTTAAGGATATTTTATCTAGCTTTTTACCGATCTCGGAGCTAGTAGTAAAAAGATCGGGTTCATAGGATAAATGTGGTACTATCAAGAGGGATTAATGACAAATAGTTTAAATTTGAATTAAGTGTCATATGGCTCACATCTTGATAGAAGAATCATTAATTGTTGCATTGGATCATGTGCCACAAAGCAAATTTCTCATCTGCAGCACAGCCAGTACTACCGTAGGCTTGTGCACGGTAGTACCGTAGTTTTAACTATGGTACTTATTTTCCAGAGAAGCACCTCTTTAACAATCATCTCAGTCTTTTTCCAGAACTATCGACATTATATATGCGGTACTACCGCAAGACCAGAAGTTCCGACTTGCATAAGCGATAGTTTATTTGTAGAAATGGGTGTTTTTGAGCACTTTGCCTTGGGCGTTACTACCGCAAGTTAAAGTCCGGTAGTACCGGAATCACGGTAGTACTGTGATTTATGCAGCGATACTCTTTTTCTAGAGCAGATCGATTTTGAGTAATTCTCTCCAGAAAAGTCGGTACTACCGCACTTTGTGTGGCGGTAGTACCGAACCTCCTCAAACGGCTCTTTCCCGCTACATTAAATGCTCAAAATCAACCGTTGGGATAGGGGCAGTACTACCAGGATTTGCACACTGGTAGTACCGAATTTCCTGATTTCTTCAGGATCTCACTCCCAACAGTTGGAATAGTGAGTAGGGGTTATAAATACCCCCACACCTGTATAGTAGAAGCTCTTGGTGACTCTTTGAATACATATTGAGCTCTAGCAAGTCTCCCACAAGTGCATTAAATTCTTATTTTTGAGTGAGTAAAAAGCATTTAAGTGTTGCATATAGATTTGAGCCATTTAGACACTTGACTCATCTTCAAGCAAGCGTCATCACTCTATTCTTTTGGGGGTTGCTGCCTCCTAGACAGCTTGGAGGCGATTGTGCGCTGTGAGCTTCTCGACGGAGATTGTGAGAAGCCTCGGCAAGTTTGTGAAGGCTGGAGTTCGCCTATCTGGAGTGGGGAAAAACTACCTAGTGATCGAGGAAGGCTCAAGTGATTGGAGCCGACTTGAAGTTGTTCAAGTCACCTCAACGTGGATTAGGGGAGACCAGCAAGTCTCTGAGACCACGAGATAAATTCTTGTGTCTCATTCTCATGTGGTTTAAATTTTCTATTCTAGAGTACAATTTACATTTCTAGAAATTTAAGTGTATTATTCTTGTCTCTAGAATTACATCTTGCTTATGCTTAGATTGTTGAGCACTTAGTGAACCCTAGAGAATTTAGGTTCAATTGTCGAAAATTGCAATTCTTGCTTAGTAATTTAATTTATTGCAATTAGAGCCGAAAAATTTAGAAATATCCTATTTACCCCCCTCTAGTCGGTTATCTTTGATCATACAACTAGCACCTCAAAATGCTATGAACCTGACTGTCCATAACCAAAGCCTGTAGCTATCAAGGCAAGGGAACCACCTGCCTCAGCCTGGAATAAAAGTATTAGAAAAAGCTTTACATGTAAGTTGCATAACTGTCATGAAAGGTTTGCTAAATTTGCAGCCCAAAAAAGTATGAATTCAATTTGCATGCTGCATTAATAGAAACTTGGAGAAGTCAAGACCAGAAGCGGTAAAACAGTAGGTATTTCAAGACAAAAATGACTACTGGATATATTTCTTAATAGGTACGACATCAATCACAATAAGCTGGCCTCAACTTATCAGAAGGACCAAAACACCTTTTAAAGTCCAGGGATACTGCATTAGAAGGCAATGAAACGCTAGCAATGAAAGAAGTATGTAGGGAGCACAGTTCAACGGACAACATGCGAAAACTTGGTCAATTCAACCAAATGTTGTTCTAAAAGAGGTAAGAAGGCATTCCAATCGACTAAATCAACAAAATGCACAAACAAATCATACACATAGACAATAACATTGAAGTGTGAATGCACGTTAATTAATTCGAAAATAACAGCGCAATACCTTGACATCGTGTGAGGAAACAGGATAGCATGACGTGAGCAATCTTACACATTAATGTTCTGGGAAGTATATATGGACATACCGGCTAGAGTAGAGCACCCATTGCTCAATGGTCAGGCACAGATCATTCAGGATATCATACAAAAACAGAACATGGAGTTTACAAAGAAGTTACAAAACGCATCAATAGAAATTGTTTCAGAAAAACGCATCAGCATAACTGCTGGTTATTCAATGTACATAATAAAGCTTCAAGATGGAGCAATTCCATCATAGGAGAGCTTTCCCCAGCAATTGAGATGTCACTATTGCAATTGTAACATAGCCTCCTCATGCCAATCTTAGAACTGGAAATAGCAAGAACTTTTCCTAATCTTTTTTGTTAATTAACTCTATATCTCCAAAACATGATGAATAATTGAAGTTATAAAATCACCCTGCAGTAGAATAATACAACAGGGTGCTTCTTTCAAGAATGCAGGAGAGTGATGATCAAGAAAACTCCATGTATGAAAGATTGTTTTATCTATAACATATTTTAAATGAAAATGAGCATGTATTTTTAAGGGGGCAATTTTCAGCTCTGGTTGTCAAGGTGTTTGGTTATCACCTGTTTGTGTTGCTGTCAGAAACTCAGGATTACTTTAGAGCTCAACCTCACATTATTCAAATCATAGGGAAAAAACTCCATGTATGAACAAAACAAGACTAAGTTTGTTAAGCATTTTCTGCATGATTGTAGCACTCCACTGGCTACAAACCCCGAATTTGTGATAAGCTCTTTCAACTCAGTTGGCATTTCACCAGTTAATTTGTTACCCTTGAGTAGGAAGCCTCAAGACTAACCGCCGAGGAAATCAACACAGCAAAATTGTACAAATCGCACTCGATCCAAATCCATCCACGCAGATCACAAATGCTCAAGCACAAATACATCTACACGGCCAGATCTGGAAGAATATGGAAGAGGCAGGGGCAAATCGCAATGGGGACTACCTTGCAGTGGGAGCCCGAGCTCACGGTCGCCGGTGCCGGGGAAGAGGAAGCTGCGCCAGGGAGACGAAACCTCCGGAGGCTTGCTTCCGCCTCCTCTCTCCTCTCGCGTTGAACGGAACTGTCCCTGCGGTAGCGCGAAGTCTTCACAGCTGTGCGCCTCGCCAGATAGTGAACGGAGAATGAATCTAGCGAGTCTCTCTCCTCTTGCTAAAAATGGGGACGAAGTTGGCGAGCCTGTTGGAGCCACAGATTTCTGGCGAATCGGTAAAAAATGAGATAGGGAGTTGGATAGCGAGCCTTTGGACTTGCTCTAACACTTGCATATTTTCCTAGTCGCCTTTTCCCTTCATTAGTAATCTCACTAGCCCATCTTTCATGTAACCAAAATCAAATATTGCTGTGCACGGTTTTATCGGATTGAAAACTCGTGTTAAAAAATCGAACCAGTCACATCAGTTTGATCGGTTTATGATATTCGGTGCGATATGGCAAAAATCAAAATCTGATCTTTAGGATACGGTTTTTTCAGTAAAAACTGTGAGTAAATCGAAATAAACCGAAATATAGAAATAAAAAATACACGTATGATTAAACTAAGCAATGGTGAAATGTGTATAAAGCACGGTTTCACATGGAAATAATATCACTAGATTTGTCAAAGTAATAGTCAAAGATGTGTAATAATGTTTACTAACGTATGATTAGATAAAAGTAATGGTCAAAGGTGTATAAAGCACGGTTTCACATGGAAAAAATATCACTAGATTTGTCAAAGTAATGGTCAAATGTGTAATAATTTTTACTAACGTATGATTAGATAAAGTAATAGTCAAAGGCGTTTGTTAGAAACTATATTGATGTTCGAAACGAAAATAAACAATTCACGTTAACTTGATAAATATGGTATTTACCGATATCGAATCGAAATATTATGATATTCACCGATACCGAACAGAAGTTCTATTTAGTATCACATTTCAATTACCATATCTAAAAAAGTCGTATTTACTGCACCGTACTTACCAAATATATCGTATGGACAGCCCCATCAGTACTGCCTACACAATGCACTGAGAAAAGTTTGCACACGATCAGAGCCATTCATCCTAGATCTAATGGACATGGGACTCTCGTGTCACATCGTTTGCACTCAGCTTTAGAGGAAAAAAAAGGGAGTATAAGATTATGAATTTTTATTTTAAATAATATGATTTTTTATTCAAATTGCAAAAATATACGTCCATCTCAAAAAATTACAAAAATATACTTTTGTCGCCCGTATAGCCCCATATACGGGCGATCGATCTTACTTCTTCGCGTGATATTTCCTTCGTCTCATTTATCGGTTCTAAAAAATCATAACTTTTTCATAAGATGTCGGATGGAGATGATCTTTATATGAAAATTGTAGCTCTCGACGGGATCTACAACTTTTGTATATAAACTTTTCAATTTGAATCCATTTAGATGGTCAAAAATGGGATAGAATGTTCAGATCTAAAAATAGATCTGTTTTTAGATCTGAAACTTCTATCCTGTTTTTGGCTATCTAAATGGATTCAAATAAAAAAATTGTATACAAAAGTTGTAGATCCCGTCGAGAGCTACATTTTTCATATAAAGTTCATCTCCATCCGACATCATATGAAAAAGTTATGATTTTCTTTAGGAATTGACCGCAGACAGAGGAAATATCGCGCATTGAAAATCGCACCGATCGCTCGTGTATGGGGCGATCGCCCTATATTCGGGCGACAAAAGTATATTTTTGTAATTTTTTGAGATCGACGTATATTTTTGCAATTTGAATAAAAAATTGTATTATTTAAAATAAAAATTCATAAGATTATCAAGTTGCCACGGTCTTTTTTTTAGTGGAAGTTGGCACTGTCAAAGGAAAAGAAGGAGATGGCTTTCTCAAAGAACAGGAAGTCACGGACCATGTGCTACTGCTACAGGCTGGGCCAGATGGAGTGTGGGACACAGTGGCTGCCCACGTAGCTTCGCGGGTGGCCCTTTAGGAAGGAAAGCCCTGTCAGATACAAGGTCTTTAGATGTGGAGGCTGGAGCTAACAGGGCCTCCCCCAGAAAGGCCACAGCTAGTCCTGGATCTATCTTTCTGTTTCGCGTTCTTCGTCGCGCACGATGGTTGGTACGTATCGGCCGGCCGAGGCTCTGGCTCTATCCAGGAATTCCAGGGGACGTATGGGCCGGGGCCTAGTACAGCACCCACGAGGTCGAGATGCCGGCGTCGTACCTCGGCAGCCGGCACTTCGCGCCGCCCATGGCCAAGGCCGAGATGGCGTCTGGCGTCCAGCAGGGAGACGTCATCGCCATCCCGGGCAAGTTCAAGAGCGTTTGGGACGCCATGGTGAGCACGACGATCGGCGCGCCGTTGGAGCGTCCTCAGGTTGTCCATGTCTACCGGCTGTTGTGGAGGCTCGTGGTCTAGGATGGCTAAGTCGACGAGCCGCCGCTGACGACGAGATACAGCCTTGGCTGGCACTTAGCTAGGTCATATTGATGCCGCGCTTTCGCGGCGATAGTAATCACGAAATTGTGCTATCGTTGTTTGTCCAACTTCTTGCAGAAGGTTTTAATAAAGTGTGAAACTTTTTTTTTTGTGTCAGAGCTATAAAATTTATTTGCAATTCATCGCATTATTCGTCCCGAAATTGCACATACAATGATTAACATCTTGTATCTCTTTGGAAGCAGAGGAACACCTTGACTTGCAGAAATCTTGTATGTCTAATCTTCCAGTTCAGTAGATATAGCTTCCAAAACGAACTCAACGTTGTCAGTAGGTGTAAGATCGATCCACAGACCACTCGCTGCATGGAAACATCAATTGAGCCACAGAGATCAGACAAACACATTAAGGGCTTACAACTACAAATGTTCCTAAAATTCTATAGCCAAGAAGGCAACAGCAGGCTAGGGGGAAACAAAGATGGGGAAAAGGGAAACCTCTTTTGGTCAGTTGCATCTTGCAAGGTTTATTCAGTTCAGAGAAGAACGCCCATATCTCCAGCTATTGTAGGATCGCCGAGTGAACTGCTGTGGCGCGAAGCTCAGTCCAAACATCTCCCTCAGGGCCTTCCCTGGCTCTAGGAGTCCGATCAATCTGGCAACAAGGGATGCGCTCTCCCTGACATGCTCGAGGTCTCTCGATTCGGTCCAAAGGCGACGAGCGACCTGTAGCCTTCTCCTCTTGGAGGTCAGTGAAACTCCCCACTTGGTGTACATGCTCTCTCTCTCCTCAACCGAGAGCCTCCTTTGCATTTGCCTGCAGAGCATCTCCCTTTCACGTTGCAACTTCTTGGCACTGCATAGCAAATAATTTTTATCAAGAGGCATTCAAAGATTGTAAATTTGTAATGCATAGAAGTTGTGAGAAATGCGGTGAACATGACTTACCTCGAAACCAGAGCAGTATTCAGGCTACCTGCTACCACTTTGCTTTCCATGCTACCACTGGAGTAGGTATCTTTAAGAAATAATAACCTCCTCAGCTCAACTTCCATGTAAATAGAATCAGCTGGATCTCCTTTAAATAGCAAGAAAAAGTAAGTCCTATGAACCATGGAGACATTGCATGCATGCCAAAGGTCAATAATATCTTGCTGTTTCTTCTCGAATTCCAGTGGCCATCGTGAAGGCGATTGCAAGGCATCCATAACCGGATCCAGTCCTACGCTCCTGATGGTTCCTTCTGCTAAGTCTCCATTTCCACTCTGACAATCATAACAAAGAAAAATTGTAACTAAAATTTAGCACATTACATGATCCTAACGTGGTAGTGTGTATTTCCAGTTTATTGTAAGCACCCATGTGCTATCAAAAAAATGTACCACCACAATTGTGTACTGACCTTCTTTTTTTTTTTTTGCAAGTTGAAATATAAAATGAGCTGTGCTGCAGGAGCACAGTAACATTTGCATGATAATAAGATAGTTCCATACCTGACCACCGAGTTGCTTCTGATACTGAACCTGAGCCATTTCTTTCAGTTCAGCAACAAATTCACCTATGCCAGTAAATTCTGCGTCACCTGCAACAGAACTGTTTGCCTTGACTCCATCCCTTGTAGTAGTAATTTCAGAAAGCATCGACCCTGCCCTTGATAGAGTTTCACACTCTGCATCATAGTTCAGTGCAGATCCCCTTCTTTGACACCCTTCAGGTCTCCCTGGGAAGTCCATGAAACTTCTGCTTGGCGGTGTGCTATCATCCTTCTCCAAATATTCAAACAAAGTAGAACCCATCAGAGACCTACAGCTCCTGCTTCTCCCAATTACTTTAGAGCTTGATGGGTTCCGTGCTGAAGATCCTAGATCTTTGACAAGATTGAAAAAAGGTTTTCTGACATTCTCCAAATGTTGCTCCAGGGTAATAGGAGATACATCATTGTGTCTAGAATCCAAAGATGGATTTGAATCATTATTTCCATGCATACTAGAACCCGCATTCGAATATTGCAAAGTATTGCTCCCCACAGATGAGCTCAAACCTTCATTTCCTCCTGTTTCATTGGTCTCTATACACCGTACTTCTTTGCAAAAATCATCTGGATCTTCATTGGAGATCTGAGAGGCATCATCTCTGCTGTTAGTTGGGGGCATCCTGCTGAATGGAGGACTGATGACTGAATACCTAGATGGGGTAGCAAATTGCACATTATTTTCAGACTGCTGAGACCTAGGTTCCCTTTGTGCTGCACGGCATCCTTGAAACCAAAAATTTTGGACACTGTCAACTTCTTCTGATGACTCAGTGGTTGATTGCTTATTTTCACATGGCTGAGGTACATCGAAGGTAAAGTTCCTCCCAGAAGCCTACATGTATATAAAGTATATAACTTTCTGTGCCTATGAAACAGCAGATAGACTAATTAATTAGGAAGTAAGGAAGTGCGCGTACCAGGGAATGCTTTGAAACATGGTTATCTCCGACAACCTGGAGCAAATCCTGCAGCCTAGATCGAGCCATATCACGCTGTAACTTCAATTCCTTAATTTCTTTCTCCATCTGCAAGGGAGAATACATGAAACTTTTACACCATGGCAAGAAAGTTGTGTATTTTTGGCATTGAAGACAACTGGCATGGTAAAAGAGAAGGAGTACACATAAAGGTCAGAAGTAGCATTTACCTTCCGAATTTGGTTATCTTTTTCCTTCACCAATGATTCAAGACTGGAACAGGGAGCTGGACATCGCAATTCACTCTCCAACCTATCAAGTTCTCTTTTTAAATGCTTAACTAATGCTTTATCGGACATGACTACATTAACCTGGGCATTTGTGACCACTTCCTTTGCACAACTTGCGAACAGCAGGGTATTTCTTGATTGCTCCAAATGGCTTTGGGCTGGGCTCATTGTACAAATAATTGCAGTTCTTGCATTACCTCCCAGAGAAGGTTGTAATATGCGTGTGAGCTTTGAATCTCGATATGGTATGTGCCCATTTCTTACCTTGCTACATAAATGAAAACAAGTAAATAATGTAAATGGATGCTAGAACATCTATGATTTAATACTGTAAAATAAACAAAAAATCATCATATAAGGAATTTTGAAATGGAACTCAACGCTATACAAAATATTGAGTTAAGGTTGCAACCTTAGTTTTCGAATGACAGTTCCTAGGGTAAGTAAACTTCTATTAATATGACAACCTTCCTTCAGCCTAGCACCAGCTGATAGTGCCTGAGATGCACGTTCACTTCCTGCCAAATCAACAAAGTTCTGCATGGCACAACAAAAGGTGATTACACATCCCATTTTTATGCTAGAAAGGAAACATGACTGATTATTAAAATGTTTTCTTACCACGCTAGCCACAAGTGTCGTAGACTTGTCCTTACCTAAGAACTCGCGAGCAGAACTTTCTATTGTCTGGAATAATCGATAAACAAGTTAGAAATAATGAACTTATGCAGCATTGATTCCAAAAGTTAGAAATAATAAACAAGTGGGCAGACCAGTTTAAGTATTTGATGCGATCTGGAGCTGTTTTCATTTAAGTATGTCTCTCCAGTTCTCCTTTGAGCTGGTATAAGTAGACAATGCACAGATGAGATGAAAGTAATCACCACCTAGAAATTAATAAGCTACCACAAACAACATCCCACCTTCACACACAGAAATCAGTTCCTTGAGGTGGTCCCAGTCCCTCAGTGTCTCCTCTGTAAGGTTCTCTACATAGGTCCCCTTCTGTAAAATGGACAGCACCACACATTAGTAATGCAGGGGCACAGCTGTAATTTTTTTAATAAAAAAACAAGTAGGAGTTGTTTTGACCTCTGCATCATCCCAAAGTCTAAGAGAAGTGTTTTCTGCACTAAGAAGATCCCTTACAACTTCGTTATATATTTCTATAGCTGAGAATTTCAACACAAATGCTCTCTCCTCATGCTGCAAAAGAAATGACATGCTTATCAGCTGGAGATTTGAAAAGGGTGCCATTTCAAGACTACGAACTAGTAGTTACTAATTATGAATTTAGGATCAAAACTGCGACCTTAAAACCTGAGAAAGGATGGTATTCAATTACCTTGCCAATGTAATCATAAATATCTCCTACTGTGTATTCTGTTATTCCAGTCATGGTGTATGTCTTTCCGCTACTTGTTTGACCATATGCAAAAATACTTGCTGTTACAGATAAAACAAAAAGGAAAGAGAACACATTCAGTGAGTTCATGGAATGCTTTGATTCAAAAATTTTGGAGTAAGATAGGCAATAGGTTTGCACTTAACAGTTAATGCCACTAACTACAGAGAGGGCAACCTCCTTAGCCCCTTCCTCATATACTTCTTTTGTATTGCAGTCAGAACGGAATACCTTATCTGCAATTGGAAAAGAGTTGTGTCAAAGAAGATACAAACAATAACACGGCTGTAAAGAAAGAACTTTGTAGAGCATACTTGTGAAAGGAGCAAACTAAAGTCCCACTGACTATCTGTATTCTATCAAGTTTAAATTTGTCCATTACAATAATATTGCCCAAGTCAATTTGTAAAATGTAAACCTTTTAATTCCAAAAGTGCTTTTTTTATGATAAATAACTTCTTATAGAACCATCTCGCTACACTAAAGAGCCGCTCCAAGTTGTACATGTCAGACCATGATTGGTAATCAGCTTACTCAAGGGGTCTTAATTTCAAGTAACAAATAATGGTATCCATATAAATTACCGATGGTCTGGAATTAGACTCCAGACAGGTACTTCAAATTCTAATCAATGTAAAAGGATATATAAAGTTTCAAATTTTCTCTTTTTTGACATGCAACTGAAATGTAGTACATAAGTACTGATCAGATAACCAAATTCTTAACAGAACTTGCAGAACTAATGAACTATAACATAGTTACCGGATTCGCTGTAAACCTTTGCGAATCACGAACCGGATTCGTTGAACCCGAATCGGTTTAAGGTACGATGTTCATGTTCGCAGTGGAAATTAGAAGAAAAAGTGACAAAACGCGAACCCAAATCCCGTACCGTGACCCAAACGAACTGCGTTCCTAGTAGCTACGAACTGTACATTCAGATAGACAAAAACCAGGCACAACATCAATGTATCAGCAGAAAGACCAGGCTTGTGATGCACTAACCAAAGGAGTATGCAGTCGGAGCCGTGGGCCGGTCCGAGAAGGTGCTCCGGGAGATGATGGTAGTGTCATTTATGCACTCCCACTCCGCCGGGTCCCCTCTCGCAATCTCCTTGTCGCTCAGCGGCCTCAGCCTCACCGAGACCAGTATCTTCTCCAGCTTCCCCGCACCACCTCCGCCACCATTGACCATCTCACCTCCATCCACCTTGTCCCATTGCAACATCTCATCGCCTTCAATGGCCCCCATCTCTCTCCTCTCTCGCTCCTCCTCTCCCCTGCCCTTACACCATCTGCCGAGATCACACCATTATTAGCCACAATTTTTTTCTTTAAAAAGAGCACATACATCCAAAACAAACAAATCAATGAAAGCAAAGGGAACTCAAGAACCCGTCCTACTCCTGCGGTTTGGGCGGGGAGCAAGGGTGTTGAGTGGTTGCTCTAGTTGGTGGAGAAGGAGGCAAGAATTTCTTGCGGGCCCCCAGTGATGCAGATGGATTAGGATGGTGGTTAGGGCGTCGTATACTACAGTAGAATCACACTAATTAGGCCAAATCCAGCACCGCCTAGCAGCTTCTCATGGCATTGTTGACCATCCTACTTCCCAAACACTCGTAGAGACTATACTGTATATTATGATCCAACCGATGGAGAAAACAGCACCAAGGTCGCATGGCAAGCTCCCTACTCCTAATTTGCTGTAATGCTCAAGCAACAGCGACAAGAAAGAAAGTAAAGGCGAAGAATTTACCAAGCCTAGAGATAGAAGCGTGCCGGCGCTGCTGAGAGGGCCAAGCGCCCTGCAGCATCCGCCATGGCGCAGGGTCCGGGCTTGGCGGCGGCCGTGGCAAGGTGGTAGTAGTAGCACCGGGGTTGCTTATGTTTTTCGGGGGCAGAGCTACCGAGAGGAGGGGGTCCTGACGCCAGAGAAGTGTGGGAGTTTTGTGAGCAGCAGCAACAGCCTTCGCGGCCACCGCGGCACGGCACCACCACCGCCCTCCCTCCCCACGATCTGGTCGTTCTGGGGGAGTCTCGTAGCGGACGGTGCCTTTCCTTTTTGCCCCTCCCTCCTTTTCTCGATCGCTAGCTTTCTTTTTTCCCAGCCGGAGATGAGTCGAGGAGATAGACCGTTGATTCCTTTGCCCCACCTATCTTTCGCTGCGGCTTTTCGACGTCCTTGCCGCGCGTTTTTGCGCGCAGGCCATCAGATCTTTGCCCTGGCCCTGGGAGGCTGGGACAGGTGCCATAAGGAAGCAGATTACCGCAAATGGATTAGATAATCTAACTTTTATAATCGCACGAATCATGCACGATTGTATTAGAAAAATTTTGAGAAAAAAGGGTGAAGATTCATCTTGATGCGAGTCGCGACTGGCAATTGCAATGCTTTAGCCTTTAGTGGTAAAGCAAATGCTTTTGTTCATTAATTGTGGGATCCTTTCGTGAGGTTACTTAACTTTCACTCGATAGGTGAATCACTGATTTTACTTCGCTTCTTTAAATGCACCCTCAATCCCTCATCTTGCCAATAGCTATGAACTATATCACTTATTTAGCACACACGACGTTTGAGTGACTCTTGTATTAGTTGTCTCTCTCAACATGATGATGGCAAGGCAAGCTGTCCATCGTTCCGTACTATGCGTAGAAAACTGGTTTGGAAAATTGGAATGCTTCGCAAATCTGACAAAGCATCAATCTTATCGAAGAGACGTATAACATTTTCTGTTCCAAAAAGAACAAAAAACATTAAGCTGGACAGATCGGAGCTAGGTTTCTATCGACCAGGACCGGTGAGTTGTTTCATCGAGTAGGATGTACTAATACGGATAACCCTTGCAATTAACAAGCCAGATATTTTTTTAGAATGCAACTCAAATTTTTTTGGCCGTTCTGCCTGGCTGTATATTTACATGACAAATACACAAGAGCCAGCCAGGTGTTTTTCATTAACATGAAAAAATTATTTGAGCAGATGGACGTCCCGTTTTTGGTGGCGTGCTCTGTAGACATGGACACATATCAGCAAAAGGGTTGAAGGGGAAAACTCCTCCTTGTCTTGTGCGCAGATGCATATTTTCTCACACCGTTAAGCCTAGAGTTGAGAACTGCCCTCATTTTGCCCCAGGCCTTTTCATGGAACTCGGTGTTTTGTCTAGCCTTGGACCTTTCTGTTTTGTCGTTGACAAGATGAATAATGAGTTGCGTAGATGTTTCACCCTTTACCGTGGCGGTTACTGCGTCGTGTAAAGTTGCACTCATGGCCAATGGAAAAAGTCACTGACCATGACCAGTGGCCAACCTTTTTATGGGTGAACTGAACATGCACTCATTTTTCTCTCGAAACTTGGTGAAGGGATCTGTTAACAAAAGCTAGCACTAGTGTTACCAGTACAAATGGTACTAGACAAAACAGTGCGCAATAATCCAGTCAGAAACGTTTTTTTGTGAAAATGAGCCAGAAACTTCAATTCTAAGGGAAATAACTCGGCAACAAACTGTAAGTTGCTGCCTAGTACATATACATAAAGAGGGATTTTATAGTGGATAACATAGGTAGTAAATAGTGATAGTAGAAATCTAATTTAATCATATATTCCTCAAGAGTATTTTAGACTTTTACTAACCATTCTTCAGAGGTATTTTAGACTTTTTCTAATTCGTTCACAGTTTTTGATTCACCGAATAACTGGTGATCTTCAAAGGCTTTTTATCCATTCATTCGCCATTTATCATGATCACAGGACGTGTTTTACCGTAGAGGATTAATAGTATGAGAATTTTTTACCTTTTTAGCTTTCTCTGAATTTTACTATCAATACAATAGATGGTAGTATAACTAAATTTAATTTAATTTAACTATTAAATTCAAAAGAATTAACGATTTATATTGATTTTAATCCATCGTAAAAGAGCTCCCAACCACAACGGTACACTGCTCTGCTGTTGCACACCCAAGCGGCCAAGCCTTCAAATTTTTTCGACGAAGTCGTTCGCGTTTGGATCACGTTTCTTTCGAGTTTCGAATGCACGACGGGGGAAAGAAACGTCAGATCTGACAAAACCGCCGGGCGGCTGGGTTAAATTTCGCTGCGCCGGACAGCAGAGCGGAGGCAGAGCGTGCGTCAGGCTGACGAGAGCCGCGCGTTTTGTACCACTTGGAGTTGGAGCGACGCGAACGGCGCGCGCGCGGCGTAGTTTAATCGCCCGGCCGGGGGAGAAGCCCCAGGCGCACGTACGGCTTTGTCGGTAGCCGCGGCCCGCATCGCGTCTGCGGCGTGTGAGGCGACAAGCGGTTCGGCACTTCAGAAAGTCGGAAACACGGCGCGTTTCCTCGGCCATTTCGGTTAAAAAATGGCATTTCATCCTCCCATCGTCGTGCCGTGCTCGGTTTCTTCCCGACGATAGCTTCGAGATTGCTGGACTGAACCGTCTTGTACAGGACAGGATCGAGTACAGGACTGGACTGGAGATCTCGCAGTACACAGACAAAAGAAAATGTTGGGTTTGATCACGGTAATTATGGGAGTAAATCTACCTTCTCATGTTAACCTAAGAGACTGAATGGCATCCAATGTGTACTAATGGAAGGCTTGTGTGTAATTTTGGAAGAGACGTGGGAGTGGGAGGCAGTCGAGAAGCTGCACGCTTGCTTGATGCAAGTCCCCACAGATCAACATGTCCCTACCCTTTCAGGTCGGGTCGGGGTCCAGTGGGCGTACTTTGCCAGTAAACATGTGACAGGAATTCTTTTGTCGAACCATGTTGGTCCAGTTGTGTGCGCGCCCTGCCCTCCAAAGGACTTCAAAAACTCCCGAATTATTTTAGTTCTGGCTGTTGTCGGTATATTGTAATTCGTACACCCAGAATGAAATAAATATTGTTTCTTAAGCGGAATGAAATCAATATTGCTGCACCAGAATTGTGCAACGCACTATCATTCTACCGAGCAGAGTTAACAAAACCGAAATAGGGTGAAAAATCGAAGACCGGTGGTAGCGATTTTTATAAAAATCGAGAAAAATCGAATGGTTTGTAAATTCAAACGAATTCAAATTGGAGGTCAAACTCGTGTGAAAAATCTCGATAATCGCCCGATAAGCTCGAAAATCAACCGGTTTGCAGCGATTATCAACCGATATTCACAGAAAATCGGCAATTGATTGAAAAATATAAAGAAAATCAAGAAAAATTGAGAATTGTTTGGTCACATACGGTTCTTCATTAGAATCGTCTATGATAATATCTCACAGACGATTCTAATATGGAAACGTTTGTGATAAACTCTTATCACACACGATTCTTTATTAGAACCGTCTGTGAGCCTAGGAGAAATTGTAAAAAATGAAAAAAAATCTTAAAAATCATAATTAATCTTAAAAATACCTCAGAGAAATTTCAATGATTTTTTAATTCATTAGTGCTTCTGGAAAATCAAAAACAACAATTAATCAAAAACGCACTATCATTCTACCGAGCAGAGTTAACAAAACCGAAATAGGGTGAAAAATCGAAGACCGGTGGTAGCGATTTTTATAAAAATCGAGAAAAATCGAATGGTTTGTAAATTCAAACGAATTCAAATTGGAGGTCAAACTCGTGTGAAAAATCTCGATAATCGCCCGATAAGCTCGAAAATCAACCGGTTTGCAGCGATTATCAACCGATATTCACAGAAAATCGGCAATTGATTGAAAAATATAAAGAAAATCAAGAAAAATTGAGAATTGTTTGGTCACATACGGTTCTTCATTAGAATCGTCTATGATAATATCTCACAGACGATTCTAATATGGAAACGTTTGTGATAAACTCTTATCACACACGGTTCTTTATTAGAACCGTCTGTGAGCCTAGGAGAAATTGTAAAAAATGAAAAAAAATCTTAAAAATCATAATTAATCTTAAAAATACCTCAGAGAAATTTCAATGATTTTTTAATTCATTAGTGCTTCTGGAAAATCAAAAACAACAATTAATGAAAAGGAACAAAGACACTTTCAGATTTTTATAAAAATTTACAAGCTTGATCATGCTCTAAAATTTTAATGGAATTATAACTAGTGCCCAAGGATCATGTACTAAAATTTTCAGAAATATTAGACTTCAATTATTGCCCCTAAAAAATTAAAAAAAACAGAAGAGTATATACAAAGACAGTGGCACTGTCAGAATTTGAAAAACATACACATGTTTGATCATCATCTGAACATTTTACATAATCATTAGCATTGCCTCAGGACCTCACACAAAAATTTTCAGAAATATTAGACTTCATTTATTGCCCCTAGAAGATCAAAAACAGAAGAACATATATTTTGATAGTAGCACTGTCAAAAATTTTAAAAAAATACGCAGGTCTGATAATGATTTGAAATTTTACAACATCATTAGCATTGCCTCTGGATCTCACACAAAATATTTCAAAAAAAAATAACATTTTTGTATATATATTTTTTTTCAAATTTTCCGAATTTTTGAATTCTACCGGTTTACCGAACAGTTTCAAAAACCAAACCGTCTCGATACACTTAAAAATCTTGATTTTTGAGCGATTTTCGTTGATTTTGTGAACCTGCTGCTACCCAGTCACATTCTTGCTGCCGAATTTGAGTCTCATCAATTTGCCCACATGTCAGAATTGTGGTTGTGATTCTTTCACGACCTTGTGATTAATGGCGAAAGCTACAGGTAAAACAGGAGATGCCACTGATTGAAGCGAAGTGCGTGCTTACCTTCAACTCTAATCAAAGGGGCATGTCTAGTGTGTACATATCAAGAGCAAACATCAAGTACGTGCTTATTTCTTGCTTACTCTTTTGAGTTTTGAGCATGTTTGATTTCGACGCAGATAAAAGGTGATTGATTTTTTTTTATTTTTTTTAAGAAGGGGGTTGATTGATTGATTGATCGTGTACAACCAATAGCTTCGCTTTCTAGTATATACTGATTACGGATTGGTTTCAGCGTTCTGACCACAAGTCCTGTGATAATCGAACCAGTAATGTAGTACCACTACATATCCATAAGTCCAATCTATTACGGTACGTTTGGTAGGTTTGCCGTATCGGCCCGGAAAGGTCAGTGCTCATTGTTAGGGGCTTAGGGCTCTTACAGGCGCATTGTAGTCCAGTCAGGGAATCAAACTTCACAGAACACGTCCTCAAAGAATCTATTGTCCGCAAGTGAAATGGTACAGACAATTGGCAACAGCTCTAGCCAGAGTACATGTACATTCCACATGCCCAGTACCGTCCATGTTGTGCCATCTGCCATATGAGTGCTCTATCTACGTACATTTGTCATATTTCTTTCAACACATCTGGCTTGCATATGCCTACGTAGAAAGGACAATGTTAGAGACTGCCTAGCAGCTGATAGGTATACTTTAGAATGTGACGTGCTCAAATTACTTAGGATGCGTTTAGTTGTCTGGATGAGGTTAGATGGAGTCATCCAGTCTAGATGAGATGGAGCCATCCAGGTGGTTGTTTGGTTGGGTGGATATGAATGAGCTAATTTTTTGTTTGGTTAGATAGATGAGAATGGATAGGATGAGTCAATTTTTTGTTTAGCTAGATGGATGAGGATGGATGGGCTAGTTGTAATCAAGGTTTCGAATTTTGGTTTGAATTTTTTGGATAAAATTTGAATTAAATTTGATTTTTTGGACAATATTTACCGAAAATTGATTTTTTTTAACAAAATTTGAATTTTCGGACAAAATTTGGCAGGAAATTGAATTTTTGAACAAATTTTGACCGAAATTTGATTTTTCGGATAAAAGTTGATTTTTTTTAAAAAAAAATAATTTTCGAACAAAAAATGAATTTGATTAAGTAAACTTCGGCAAAATTTGAATTTGACAAGTATATCTCTTCATGCAACAAACTGGATGAGTCCGTCTGGCCTTTTTCTTTGGATGGCTCTATCCAGCATTTTGAGGGAATATTCCAAAAAACTGGATATCTATATCACATGCATCCACTCATCCAAACAATTGAATGACTCTAAATTGATCATATCCCATCTACCTTCGTCTACCCAACCAAACGCCACCTTAAATAGGTTCTGTCGTGGGTCATATTACACCATACCTGATTTACTCTTCCTAGTGATAACATATCCAGATTCTTTTATCTTTTGTTTATTTGTCTGAGTGATCTGAAGTTCTGAACCGCCTATATTGCATAATCGAACATCCAAAAGAGCACATTGCAGTTAGACATGCACTGCAGTCAATCCCATACCCTTGCTCCTGCCAGAACACTAATCCTTTATCCTTAAACATAAACGCAGAGAACCTGCAAAACGTGTAGCGCTGTAGACTTTTTTTTTAAAAAAAAACACACCATATTTCCTGATTTCCGCTGGAACTGGAATCGAATTTTTTTAGTCCACTCGACATCCTAATCCAGAATTCCAGATTCCATAAGCAGAAGGTATATCTACCTATAAGGAGGCTGTAAATAAGTAAATAACGCCAACACTGCCATTTTTTAGAGGCCGGTGAAGTACCACTTAATTGCCTCTCAGAGAAAAAAAATACTGTTTATTAATCGTACCAAGAAACCAGTAAAGAAGCATCCAAGCATTGACTTTGTCACTTTCGTGGATCTCGCCACGTTTAGGAAGCTTTGGCCTATTTTTTCTCATCTTTGGTTTATGTTTGAATGAAATTGTAAATCTAGTCTCCTTCTTTACCCCAGAAGCAGTGGTAGGCGACAAGTTATACCTGTTGGGAAACCCTAATAGCCCATTGAAGGCCCATGTGGTCCCTTAGCCAAAACCCTAGATGAGCGCTATAAAAGGAGGAGGGGTCCCCCTTAATGTACAAGCATTCATTAGCAATAAAGAATTCTCGCTGTTGCTCTCCCTAAACACGTGTCTCTCTCTCTTTCTGTTCTCCAATTCAGATCTGTTCGGGAACCCCGGACTATTCGATAGCGAGGTTCCTTAACACGTTATCAGCACGAAGCTCTACCGGAGTACAGATTTGAAAGGTGAGAAAGGTAGGATTTTCGCAATTGAATCTAGACGCTTGTCGTTTCTACGCATGCATCTATCCTACGCATCTTGTACCGTTTTTTTTTCGTCACGTGGCACGAAGCCACACGACGATCGTTTGAAGTTACTAGCACGAAGCTACCTACACAGTTTTACTGTTCATACAAAAGAAAAAAAATCACAGAAGCCTCGGTATACGCGCTTGAAACGCTGTTCATCGTCGGCCGTCACGTGAAGCGCCATCCGCTGCCGCTGCTGACGCGCGCGCCGGCTCGACCTCTGGCGCCATCCGCCGTCACATGGCACGGTTACACGACGTCCGGCCATCGCCGCCGCCGCACGGCCGCCCGCCGCCCTGCCTCGGCTCGGACTTCGCCCGACCGCGCATGGAGAAGCGCTTCGCAAAGACGCCTCGGCCGGATGCGCCAAAAAACAGCGGCGACCGCCGTTACCGCAGCGAGCGGCACCGTCGCGCCCGGCAGCGGCGGCGGCGCCCGCTCAAACCAGCGCGCGTCCGGTCCGTAGCCTTCCGGACCGGCGCGCATGAAATCAGATCGCCGACTTCGCGGCGCGCGCGACGGCTCGCCGTCGTCGCTCCCCCGAACCGCCCGGCATGAAGCCGCTCCGAGCCGCCGTCGTGGGCTAGGACGTTTCCAGCGCCGGCGCGCCGGTCGTCACGCTGCGCCGCCCGGCCTCGGCCGCGTCGCGAGCCTTCCGGCCGTCTCCGCCGCCGCGAGAAGCGCGCCGACGCCGCGCCTTGTAGTTGCGCCGCCCGGCCAAAGATGAGGCCCGCGGCCACCTCGGAGGCACGCGCCGCCTCGATCCGCCGCTTCGTAGCGAGCGACGTCGCCCGCTCCGGTCGACCGCGCCGCTCTCGCTCGGCCGCTGGCTCGCCAGCGCCCGCTCCGGCAGCGCGCGCGCGCTTCGCTTCGGCCGCCCGGCTCGCCCACCACCGCGCCTCGGCCATGACCCTCGCTCGGCCGCCGGTTTCTTGCGCCCATGCGTCGGAAGCCAGAAGCCGAAGTTTTCTTGGAGCATGAGTACATGGCGGCTAGGGGATGGGAACCCTAGCCGCCAGTCTTTGTTGGCTGGAGCATTTTTTTCCTTTTGGGCCAAGAAGGCCGGATGGGCCGGCTCTAGCGCATGGCCCAAATGACTGATTCGGCTGGAAAAAAAAAGGAAAGAAAAGAAAAAAAAAAGAGAAAATTGCAGAAAATTTTGAAAGAAATTTGCCAGGAAATCAAGAAGATTTATTTGGCTCTGTTTTTAATTTTTCTTGCTTTATTTCTCTGTTTTATGAATATTCTTTATGAATTTTGAATCTGTTGCTTTATTTAATATATTGCAATGCATAGCACTTAAATTTTCTGCACTTTATGCTTTTTGCAACCATTTTCTATAAGATTACATGCAGTAATCTAAACCAGAATTTTAAAATCATGCAGATGTCTGGCATTGTGAATCGTGAGTTTGAAGAACTGGCCCCGCACGGTCAGAACTATCTCACTTGGGCATCAGACGTAAAGATCGTCCTTGGGGGCAAGAAGCTTCGCTCCGCGATTGGTCTAGGGTCCTCGCAGGACGCAAAACCTACCGCTGAGCAGAACGATCAAGCGCTGCATTTTCTCAGGCACCACCTCTCAGCCACTCTGAATAATGAATACATGGCTGAAGAGAGTGCGCATGAGCTTTGGACTGCACTTCAGAAGCGGTTCGAAAAGCTCAAGTACACCATCTTGCCCCAAGCACAGCAAGATTGGGTACGCCTGAGGTTTGCGAACTTGAGCGATGGCAGTACAATTCTGCCTTGCACATAATTTGTACCAATCTCTCTCTATGTGGCAAGAAGATCACTGATGAAGAGAAGATTGAGAAAACTCTCTCTACCTTCCACCCTAATGCTATCCAGAGTGCACGCAGCTATCGTCAGGACGCATACAAGGAGTATAGCGAACTGATTGATGTAATGCAAGTTGCGGAATCGCAAGACGATGTTCTACGCAAGAACTATGTCTCGCACCACGGACGAGGCAACGCACGAAGTCAACGCCAATAGCTACAAGGTGAGAAAGCCCACTCATAGAAGGAAGGGCAAGCGGTGGAAAAGAGACCCGTGCCAAAGGAAAGTCCAAAGCCCCAGTGAAGAGGATGACAAAGAAAAGACGCACGTCAAGCCGTATGGACAAAGCAGAACGGGCGTGCTTCAAGTGTGGTACTTGGGGACATTGGTCGAAGATATGTCGAGAATCCAAAGAAGCGATCAACACATATCAGGCTAAGAAGAAGGCAAAGGAAAACGCCCCCGCAGAGGCGCACTTCGCCAACATCGGTAATGAAGATGCCATGGATGTAGATACCCCTCTTACCTCATCCTCACAAAATAGCCTGGACATCGATGCTGCAGCCATTATTATGGCAAATGAAGAGAAAACTTCTGCAGATGACATAGAAGCAGAAATTAATGCATATTTTACAGATTCTGTTTAATGCATTTCTTTTAGATTATGGTTGTTAGCAAATTCTTTTGAATAATGGATTGTAAGCTCTAGAAGAGCATACTTCTTTCATGAATAAATACGCAATTTATTCTTTATTCCAGTATTCTTCATTTTTGCAAGTAATATTTGGATTGTTTTTGCCTCTATCTAATTAGAATTATATTTCTTTTATCTAGAAATCTTGTAGCGCCCAAATAGAAGAGATATGCATTGTTGACAGTGGCACAACAAATACCATCTTAAGAGAGTCTAAGTATTTCCAGTCGATCACGAAGAACGCTGGAAAGATTACTACGATCGCAGGAAGCGATTCATATGTAATCGGCTCAGGAAGAGCCACAATTATATTGCCTATGGGTACAACTCTGGTAATTGAAGAAGCCCTTTTGTACCCTGAATCAACTCGCACTCTCTTAAGCTTTAAAGACATCCGCGCCAATGGTTTTCACGTAGAAACCAATGAGAAAATGGCAAAGAATACTTGTGCATTGTGAAGCACGCGGTATGTGGAAAAATGGTATTAGAAAAATGTCCCTCATATGAATCTGGGTTGTACTACACGAATATTCATGCACCCGAAGTGTATACTTCCTTGAAGACTGCTTTTAGAAGCTCGAGTTATTTTCTTTATGGCATGGTAGATTAGGTCATCCTGGTCTTAGAATGATGAGGAATATAGTGAACAACTCACAGGGTCATGGCATTAATGTTAAAAATTTCCCAAATCATGAAGATTTTGTGTGCCCTGCATGTGCCACCGGGAAATTAGTAACTAGACCCTCTGTCATGAAAGTGCAAAGTGAAATCCTGCATTCTGGAGCGCATCCGGGGATATTTGCGGTCGATTCAGCCCTGTCGAGGTCATTTCGATACTTTATGGTGCTCATCGATGCTTCCTCGAAATGGTCGCATGTATGCTTGTTGTCAACAAGAAACCATGCTTTTGCAAAGCTGATCTCGCGGATCATAAGAATTAAGAATGCTTTCCCTGATCATCGCGTGAAGTCCATTAGAATGGACAATGCCGGAGAATTTACTTCAAAGGCATTTGATGATTATTGCAACAACGGGGATAGCGATTGAGCACTCTATACCGCACGTCCATACGCAGAATGGACTAGCGAAGCACTAATAAAGAGGATTAAGTTCATTGCGGACCGCTTTTGCGAGTTGTAACTTGCCCAACACTTGTTGGGGACACGCGATCTGCACGCAGCGGCTCTTATCAATTTTAGACCGTCGGCCTATAACATCCATTCTCCTATGCGGCTTGTGCACGGATCATCCCAAGATCTCCCATCTTAGAAAATTTGGGTGTATGGTATATGTACCTATACCACCCCTCGTGATCGCAATGGGCCCTCTCCGCAAGTCCGGGATATCGTTGGTTATGAGAGTGCATCCATAATCGGTATTTGGAATCCATATTGGAGATTTGCATACTGACGATTCACGATTGCATTTTTGACGAGGATCGTTTCCGTCATTAGGGAGAAATCAACCTTTGGATGAAAAATGCCGAGAAATCATATGGCATTCTCTGGGATCCCGCACATGACCCCGCACTAATGAAGCAAATCAAGAAGTCCGAAGATAATTGATTTGCGAATTTAGCAAATGAACCACTGATCATTTTGTGATCTCAAGGCGTGGTTAAGTCGCATGTACCCGCAAGGAATGCACGAGAGGGTGGAAATACCAAAGAAAATAGAAGGTATCCCTCAACCTGTTCGAGGCCTCAAAGAAAAAGCGAGCAACTGGCTCCTCAAACCCAAAGTACCGGAGGCGTCTGGAGAAAATCGGGCGAGAGGACTTACCACAACCAATCACGAAAATGCCCCAAGGAAAGAAGGGAGCAGTTGAGACACAGCACCGGAAAGAAGCCAACGGAAAAGGCAATTCCGGACTTGAATCTTCCATCAAGGAAGTCGTCGGAAATAATGTGTGCGCACACATAGGCGATGAAAACTAAAGGAACTTGCTCTGCGATAGGGAAAAGCAAATAAGAGCAAGTAGAAGTGCATAAACACCCATGAAGAAATGGCCATAAACTTTGTAATAACGGAGAATCCTCGAATAGAGCAACGACCAACGTTGATGCATACTTTGCAAAGAAGATTGCCTCAATCATTGATCATGATCCCGAGCTGCATCTCGCGAGTGCAAGAAAAGGCTAGATTGGGAAGAATGGAAAAGGCAATCAACTGCGAGTTAGTCTCTCTGAACAAGAGAGAGGTGTTTGTGCTGTATACCGCACACCTCCCCATATAAACCCCGTAGGTCACAAATGGGTCTTTGTTCTAAGAGAAATGAAAACAACGAAGTTGTAAGGTACAAAGCAAGGCTTGTAGCTCAAGGTTTCACTCAACGTCCAGGAGTTGATTATGAAGAAACCTATTCTCCGGTCATGGGAGGAATTACCTTTAGATATTTGATCTCAATGGCGATCAACTTGAAGTTGAGAATGAAGCTAATGGATGTTGTCACACATATTTGTATGAAAACTTGGATTCGGAGATATACATGAAAGTCTGGAAGGAATTCCTATCCCAACCAAGGCGGAGCAAATAGAAACACATGCAGTGTGAAATTAGAGAAATCACTTTGTATGGATGAAGCGATCGGGAAGAATGTGGTACAATCGCTTGAGTGACTTTCTCGCAAGAAAGGCTACACAAGCAATGAAGATTGTCCATGTGTGTTTATCTGACGATCCCGAATGGATTACAGATAATCTCCGTCTATGTAGATGACTTGAACATCATTGGGACGGATGAAGAAATTGAAGAGGCATGCTCATACTTGAAGTGCGAGTTTGAAATGAAGGATTTAGGTAAAACCAAGTTTTGTTTAGGCTTGCGGCTTGAACATGTCCAAGGAGGAATCTTGGTACATCAATCAACCTACACACGAAAGTGTTGGAAAGGTTGGTTTGAAAAAGCATATCCTGCGAAGACTCCAATGGTGGGAAGGTCACTCCAAGCGCACCTAGACCCATACTGCACCTAGAGAAGAGGGAGGAAGTCACGGGAGCATAATTCCCATATCGAGTGCAATTGGAGCGCTCATGTACCTTGCGAATAGCACTAGGCCGGACATTGCGTTATTTGTGAATTTGCTAGCTCGATGCAGTCTGAGAACCCACCAAAAGGCATTGGAAAGGGATCAAGGATATCTTCCGCTACCTCCAAGGAAGCAAAGACCTCGATGCATTTTTGGAAGAAACAATGAATTGAATTTGGTTGGCTACGCCGATCTTTGGTACTTATCGGACCGCATCTTGGCAAGTCCCAAAGCGCTATGTTTTCCGATGTGGAGGAACAGCAATTTCTTGGAAGTCGTCTAAGCAGACTCTTGTCTCGACGTCGACAAACCACTCGAAAATCATCGCTTTGTATGAAGCATCCCGTGAATGTGCATGGCTCAGAAGAATGGTTCACCACATCCAGAAGTCGTGTGGTTTGAACATTGAGCAAACTCCCACAATAATTTATGAAGATAATGCAGCTTGTGTTGCCCAAGCACAGATGGGTTATGTGAAGAGTAACCTCACGAAGCATATCAACCCCAAGTTCTTCTATGCTCACGAATTGCATAAGATGAACGAAATCAAGATATTGCATACTAAGTCATGTGAAATCTTGCAGATTTGTTCACAAAATCACTCCCAGCATCTACCTTTGAAAGGTGCGTGAAAGGAATTGGGATGATGAGACTTAGAGAAGTGCATATTTCAGGGGGAGATATTTCACATACTCCCACATAAATCTCGAAGATGAATTATGAATACCCAACATGAATCTCGAAGATTAGCAATTGAAGTTGGGAGAATTGTACTCTTTTTCCTTAGCAAGTTTTTCATGAAGTTTTCTTGCATAAGGTTTTTAACGAGGCAATTCGTGCAACATTGTAAAGCGTATGCTATGTACTCTTTCTCCAAGTATTTTTCCCACTGGGTTTTTCTGGAGTTTTAATGAGGCATATGCATCTCGCGGCAAAGGGCCCAAGGGGGACTGTTGGAAAACCCTAATAGCCCATTGAAGGCCCATGTGGTCCCTTAGCCAAAACCCTAGATGAGCGCTATAAAAGGAGGAGGGGTCCCCCTAATGTACAAGCATTCATTAGTAATAAAGAATTCCCGCTGTTGCTCTCCCTAAACACGTGTCTCTCTCTCTTTCTGTTCTCCAATTCAGATCTGTTCGGGAACCCCGGACTATTCGATAGCGAGGTTCCTTAACAATACCTACTGTACTTCCCTACTGCAGCAGATTGCCGGCTCCACAACAACTTCGTCTATCATGACAACCACCCCATAAGCGCAGCAGGTGGCGGGCTCCTTGCCTGCTATGGTAGGGGACCACAACAAGACCTACCACGGCCCCTATATTGTTACAGGAGGCCCCTTTCTTGATTTAGTTGCGATAGTATTTTTATTTTATTTAATTAATCCAATGGCTTAGAGAAAATTAGAAGCATCAAAATTAACTAAGTATTCTATTATGTGATCAACGGGACTAATATTTTATTTAATAGAAATATACCACAATCGTCCTTTCTTCCCTTCGCCGCATAACTAATATGTGATCAACAGGTCGGATGGCTCCTCATATGTGTCATACATGCTCTCTATCTCATTCCTCTTCGCTCGTCATATCTTGCTATAGGTGATTGGATACCCCAACATGTTGGCTACATCCGTCACCAAGAGCTTTGGCAAAACTGTTATGTACACAAGGACCAAGTGGCTAATCAAGCTAGCTACATACGATGAGGTGATATTTTTGTTCTTGTGCAACGGCTCAACTAGCTTTCATGTGTGATCCTATACCACTTTGATCCTAAAGTTCGTGCCTGCGCCCTGGATTTTTTATGCACAGACCTTGATAGGGCATTCGACGTTGATACGCTTCACTATGTATGTCTCTTAGTTTGACATGTACACCCGATGGCATATCTCGCTATGGCTTGTTGGACGGTACTCTTGTTAGAGAAGCGTTGCTCTACTAACAGAGTGTCCTGATCGAACGCCCATTCAAACCCACCTTCCTGCGGCAAAACAAAGGAGGGTACCGCCATCTCATCCAACCTTGATGACACATACTCTACGTCGGTGTATACAATTCCACCGATGTGAACACCACCACCTGCATCTCCATGCCCCTTGTCTCCATTGCTATCCGTGTCCACGTCCACCTCGTCATCAAATTCCATTGGCATCCGCCAGGCCTTCCAAATATTCATGGCAGTCAATGCGGGCGGAACACCACTTCCTTATGCTTTCATTGGGATGAAAATCCTCAGCACGCCTCCTCAGGTATTCATCATCCCTAATACCGGGATCCATCACGCCACTACCATCCAACCCCTCCACTTCCACACCGCCACCAGCCTCACCTTGCTTAATGGTTCGCCTTCATAAACGCATGTACACTGTCGGTCTACTGTGTATCGCAACATTTGGATTCATTACAATCTGCATATATTGTCCCCATAACGCATTGTCTATCACTTTGATAAGCTCTCATACATACTTCGATAACCCTTCAACCACCGTGGCATTTACTATCTCGATGGCAAGCTTATTCCTTGCAATCTCTCTATCAAATGCACTCTGTATGCACCTCTGGAACTCATCCAAACCTATCCCTGATACAGGCACCATAGCACCATCATCGTTTCCTTCCCCTACCGTTGCTAAAGAGCCTTCGAATCATTTCTAAGGACCAATTACCCGTGCTCGTGCCAAACAAATAAATCAACAGGTGAACTCGCTCCTTAGTAAGAATAATATTACTTGTGAGAGTCAGCTGCTACCTAATGCAAGTAATTTAATTATTCTCAAGTATGAAGACAATGTGAGAAGGTGCGAACGCCTGAGGGAAGATCAAGAGGAGTATGGACAAGTCAACAAGCAAGGTGTGAATGCAAAAGAACTCAGCTCGGCCTGCAATGACTAGTCTGAAGAAAAACGCGCATAGAGGATGCAAACGGAGTCCGATTGAGGTGTTCGACCATAACCTAGAAAGCTAATGAGCTAAGCTTTCCGACGGATCCAACCACACCCTCAAATACAATCTAAGCGCTGAGATATCGTCCAAAAAGTATGACGGCCATAAATTGTTTCCTATGCATTGGGTGCTACGTCACCATTATGTTTGGCCCTTATACTTTGTGCTGTGACCTGAGCTTGTCTAGTAGACATTTTGTCTTCCTTTCCCCCCTCTTATATGTAGGAAGCACCCCTTTGTGTGAACGGAGACTATTGTTGAATCTGAAATCAAATATGCTATGCATGTTCTTGGGTTTTCTAGCCACAGGCTGAAACTTCCTAAGGATTGTGCATTCCTTTCAGTTGTTCTTGCAAAGTCCTCTGTGATTGTAGCACGGATTGTAATCCGCTTGACTTGGTTGAGTGGACAACGTGAGGTTGGGCGAACTCCGTGCTGCAGGTTGTTGCGCTTGCAACGGTTGGCCGCACAAGATTCGTTAGGTTTCACGAGTATCTCAGATCCTACGCCGTGAAGGTCGGGCGCACCCTCATATCATTTGGTATCAGAGCTCCGGTTGTCACGGTAGGATCTTTACCCTTAGTTCTAGATTTACTTTCAGCTATATACCAGAAAATTTGCCACACAAAAATATCAACTCTAGTTGGATCTGTGTTTTTCTTCCTAATCTGAAAATTTGCCTCACAAAAATATTGAACCCTAGCCTCCAATATGTTAATCTTGTGCGTTTTGCTAAGTTTTTCTTCATTGAATCGTGTTCTTGTTGCTAAAACTGTTCATCTTCCTTCGCGTCACTTCTTGATTCAATCTGTCCAGTTCACTATTTGGGCCATAACTTCCAGATACGATATCGGATTTTTGTGTTCTTGTGTTTTGTTAAAAGCTTATGAAATTCTCTACAACTTTGATAGAGACAACTTTTCCTGATTTAGCTTAGAAATTGGTCGAACTTGGACTTAATCTTGCTGCCAGTTTTATCACGAAAATTGGTGCATCTGTTTTGATAGCCAATCTATCCTTTGTGAATACTTTGCTCATATCAAGACTAGCTAATCTGTTGTATAGGGCTGCACTCTTTGTATATTGATCACACGGTTACAATAAATCAAAAGAGAGATTGGAATCTTTGTTAAAAATCAATAGCACATCCGGCTATCGCATAAAAGAAAGATCCCGTGGCTATTTGCTATGTGCTGAAAAAAGTGAGAAAAAAGGAGAAAGAAAGTTGTTATTATCTCTGCACCGTTGTGAGATTCAATCTTCTTGTGCAATCTTGTGCCCTAGTTCAAATCCTTGCAACTAGCTAGTGTCTTTCTATAACCAGTGCAATTTGAGCTGATTTGTGTTATTGCTCATATCTTGTTCTAGCTCACTCCTTTGATTACATTTGGTTCCATCATCCTTGCGTGTGAGTTGCTGTGTTCTTCATTTTAATCTTGTTTTCATCAATTAGGCACTGTGTTCTTGCTTGGATATTTACTTATCGAAACAACACCAAGAATTCAAATTATGTAGGGCATACACTATACCCTCCAAGCCAAGGTTTGAAAATTCGGTTTCGGAATAAATTTCGTCCCTGGCCGGATCGCGAAATTTTAGAGAAATTTCAAAATTTCAGAAATATTTCGAACGAAATTTGAATTTGAAAATTCAAATCCGGTCCATTCCGGAAAAAAAACCGAAATTCGGCGAAAAAACCCGAAATTTCGGGTTTTATTGCACCGGCTGAAAAGTAGTCTAAACGTTAACGAAAAAATTTGAATTTTTTGGAGGTTTCTGACACATTTATGATGTTCTCACAAAAATTTAAGCTGATTATCACATCTGAGGAATTTTTAAAAATTCGGAGAGTGGTACTGTCCTGATAAAACACTGACCGACAAGTTTGATCCGAATGGAAAATGGTACAAATCAAGTTATAAACTGCTGAAATTTTTTTGCATGGTTATGATCCATAACTAATGTTCTCACAAAAATTTCAGCTGATTATCATATGTGAGGAATTTTTAAAAATTCAGATAGTGGTACTATCTTGATAGAACACTGACCGACAAGTTTGATCCGAATGGAAAATGGTACAAATCAAGTTAGAAACTGTTAAATTTTTTTTGCATGGTTACGATGTATCTATAATGCTCTCATAAAATTTTCATATGATGATCAAACTTTATGAATTTATAAAAATTCGAACAGTACTACTGCCCTGTTAAAAGGCTTACCGGCAAACTTGAACAAAATGAAAAATTATGTAAACCATAAAATTTTTCGAAAATTTTACAGAATGGTAATAAGGAAGTTCTTAATATCCCATAAAAATTGTGATTCATGATCACACTCCAGTGAATTTATAAAATTATTACAAGGCACAGTACCATTTATGTTCTTTTCTTTTTGATTTTTGAAATATAATATAACAAACGAAGTTCAATGCTTACATAGATTTGATTGACCAAACAAACAAAGTTTTTTTTTTTAAATTTATATAATGTTACTGAGTCAATTATTAATCTCTCACAAAAATTTTAGATCATAATCACACACAAGAAAATTTATAAAATTCTGACAATATAACTGTCCCAATTATGTCCATTCTGTTTTTGATTTTTTAAAGACAACAAATGAAGTTAAATTATTTTTAATTTTTTATGTATGATTATAAACTACTAATTATGGTACCATAAAATTTTCAGCTTATTACAAAGCTTGTAAAATTTTATAAAAATCTGACAGTGTTTTTGCCTAAATTTTAAAATGTTTAAAAAATTCGTTTTTTCAACAAATTTTCATAGGAGATGACTTTTCTAAGGGTTATTGGACCAAATCCGGTCAAATAAGGCTCTAAAAGATTCAAAACCGGCCAAAAAAGCACAAAATTTCGTCGAAAAACCGAAATTTCGGGTTACTGTAGCAATTTCAAAAAAAAATAATTTTTTTCCGGCCGATACTTTAGATTTCGGGGTGGTCCGAAATCCGAAATTTGGAACCCTGCTCCAAGCTCCACATATCAATCCGTTGTGGGCTTTGATCTTAGTCATGAGTTCGCTTAACCTCACTTTGTGTTATCTCACCATAGAAGTGTGATCTCCTTCATCAATCAGCAAAGGGTGAGTAAGAATTTCGGTTGTAAGGATAAGCGAGGCTGAGAGAACTGTCCATAGATCATATTGTGTTTCTCTCTGTGTGAACGGAGGCTATTGTTGAATCTGAAATCAAATATGCTATGCATGTTCTTGGGTTTTCTAGGACAGGCTGAAACTTCCTGAGGATTGTGCATTCCTTCCCGTTGTTCTTGCAAACTCCTTTGTGATTGCAGTGAGGATTGTAATCCGTTTGATTTGGTTGAGTGGACAACGTGAGGTTGGGCGAACTCCGTGCTGCAGGTTGTTGCGCTTGCAACGGTTGGCCGCACAAGATTCGTCAGGTTTCACGAGTATCTCAGATCCTACGCCGTGAAGGTCGGGCGCACCCTCGTATCAATCCCCTTCAGATCCGGTGCCCAGATCACCCTCCCAATAGAATACAATCAAATCTTGAATATCCTCCGTCATGTACCTACCATGATTGCAAATAAAATCAGCTTAATTTATGTACGGTCATTACAAATGTCAATTTCCTTTTATTAATCATCAAATTAACCAATATTTTCTATTTCATACTCGTCTACTACAACCGGGAACATTCAAACTAATATACATAACTCCTACAAAGTTTGCTCTTCAATTATTGTGGTTATAGTGACTTCCATATGAACGGGCCTATTTCTACAATGCTATGACTATAACTAAAGATCACATTCAAAAAATAAAGTACAATAATTTCCTACAATGCTAATGGACTCAACTACTATCTCCCGAGTCCCGACTGCCGTACTTCACCGCCCCTATTAACCATTAATGATTTTATCAACTCAAGCATCATTAACGTGACTAAGAAGCACTAAAAAATAGTGTCACGTACATTTTCTGCCATGCTTATGAACCATAATGTGAGTATGAATTAACCCCTACATTATGCACTAATCAAGCATTAACTCAACAAGTACCTCCTAATAACCGCTCATTAACTAATTTAGTGACTTGACATCATTAGTGTGACTAACAAAATAAAAAATATATTATTACTTATATTACCTACCATCCTTAGGAAACATAATTCTACCATGAAATAACCAAAACACTAATGACACTAATTAAAAATTAATTACAGAGCGTGCATGCAAGAAAAAATTACATCCTCTTAAAGCTCTTCACTTGATCCACAACTTCCACAACCAGTAAATCACCTCATTCCCATGATATCTCTACTACTTCTAATTAGGAGGTGGTGGCAGTGATCCGTTCTCCTCTAGAGTATCTGATTCGTTAGATCTGACATGAACGGCTGAGATAGAAGAGGATTTAATCATATCTTAGATGGAAAGATTTTATCATATCTTTTTTTAATAGAAATATTATTTTAGCATATCTCTATTCACATGTTCTTACTATGGAAGGTTGTTATTCATATATCTTATAAATAGAAGGATTTTCTCATCATGTCATGCATGGATAGAAGGATATACTCACCATATCTCATAATACAGGAATTCTATCTCATCATATTTGGAAATGCATAGATTAAAAGGAAAGAATCACGCAACCAAATCACGTGCCAATCACGAAGATGTCAGGGAGACCCGGCTTCCATCCGCCTGCGTACGCTGCCTTATGCTTTCATCTACTCTCTATTAGAGGGCACCCACTCTTGTCTCCAGGAGGACAGGCCGGTCGGTAGTGGAGACACACGCAGGAAGAGAAGAGAAAGGCTGCGTGCAAGAAGCAAGAATATTTTCTGCAAGAGGAAGGCAATAACTTTCTCCTTCTTCAATGGTAAGATTGATATCTCTCTACTAATTCTAATTAAGAGTTAGTGGCGATCATCCGTTCTCCTTCAGAGTACTTGATTCGTTGGATCTAACATGAACGGTTGAGATGGAAGAGGATTTAACCAGATAGTCAAATCTCTTCGGAGGAACAAACTTTTCCTACTATTGAACATAACTAAAGTTAGTGTTCTTTGCAAATAATTTTTTTTATCGCAAATTGAGTTTTCGTTGCAACGCACGGGCACATGACTAGTATACCACTAAATCGGCTTCAACATCACCTTCAAACTCTTCTTCATCTCCCTCTCTTCTCTTTTTCTCTCGGCTCGACCGGCGTGGGTCTGCGTCTGAGAAGAGGAGTAGCAACAGTAGGACCATATAGCATGAGCGGGAACCATGTGGTCTAGAGAATCCTGCCAAGCTCGAGTAGCGCGGCGGGTCTTGCCGAGTTCTGGTAGCATGGCACCAGCCTGCTCAGTGAGCCCCCCGAACATGCTGCGCTAGGTGGAGCTGGCAACCTGCTACAGTATGAGAGCACGATAGGTGACACATATCATTAACCGATGCTTCCGCGATCAGGAAATAGACCAGATTTGTAATTTCTCTCAGATGGGAGCTAAAAATGAAAAGAAAATGTACAAATGAGCCAAATAGACCAAGGCTTCCCGCAACTACAACCCAGCTTGTGGAGGTCAAAGCCTTCTCCTATCCGGAATTTGCTGATCTCTTTTGTTTCTAGCTTGCTAGCCTTAGGACTTAGGTAGCTTGTAGTAACTGGCAAGATCGTTTTTCGTGTACAGTTACGATACTTAAAATGTAATGCATCCATGTGGTATATATATAGATAGATGAACTCCTGCTCCTGATGACCATAAGCGCGATTGATTCACCGAAACTCTGTTTGCCATTCAACTGCGCACGCTAATTCTAGCGTCAAACATGGGCTGTTTCCATGATGAGGAGAAGCACTCCGAGCCAGAGTCTGAAGTCGTGCCTCTCGTCCGCCTGAACCACGTCATGGTGAACATTCATCTTCGTACAAAACTAGACGTACATTAACATAAGCCCCGAGATATATATCTGCTACTACGTACGCTCGTGCTGCAAATCTGATCAACGTGAGCTGTTGCTTGTTGCAGGCTACACAAATACGGTGTGGGAATACATTTGCTGCAGCGGAGCTCCGATTGCAATGGCTCTCCAATGGCAAAACTGCCGGCGATCAACCCGAAGGGCAACCACATTTCCTTCCAGGTCAGCGCAGTTCAAGTACAGGTCAGTTGCAGGCTTATCCACTTGAGTATATACGTGCCTATGTAGTACGTATTACCAGTCTACCACCCTCGATCGTGAGCCTTAACTGGTCGCGCGTGTCATTTGAAAATGGCAGTGCACGGACATGGCGCTTATGACGACGAGGATACGAGAAATGAACCTGGAGTTCGTCATGGCGAGTGACCCGGACGGCAATGTGATCGAGATCTGCAACTGTTATAGCCTCCCCGTGACACCCTTGCAGGCTAATAGCTGCATGCTATCCTTCCCAAGCTACCGGTACGGATGAGAGTGCATGGCTACTTCGTACTTTGTAGAGATGAACTTGCTAAGGCAAAAACGTGTGCCTACGTACGTCTGTAAGCATCATTTGATTTGTTTGATTTGTAAGTTGTAAATTGTACATTATCGTTGCCAAGAGTGATTAATGTATGTACAAGTTGTCGCTGAGTGAGGAAAGTCATCTCCGGTGTACGCGTCTTCCAAGCTAGATTTACGGCTGAGTTGAACAGATGTTTCCCTCAAGAAAGCTAAAGCCCACAGCGGCTTTTGCTTTGCCTTCCATGCGACGCGATCATCACAAAGAGAAAATTACTCTCCATTTTCTAAAGGCTGTTGCGTATCAGTGTATCACCTGCCTGCTTTTGCAGTGCTGATAAAAGTGGTTTACTTCTTTAAGTATCCTCCAACATGTGAAGCTATAGTATCACCATTGGCTCAAATGGAGTATAAGGATCTCTTGCTTCGGTGAGACCTAGCTTGGCTGCCTGGCTGGGCAAACTAGCTCGTTTGAGCTTAAGCCATGTTTGCTTCTTTTACTCGGTTGAGGGTGTGATGGTGAGGGAAGTTGCCGATTTGGCTCTCCTGCGAAGGCAAGGATTTCCTTGCTCTGTGGGACTAACTTGGCTTAGAAAGTTCTAACGAGGATTGAAAACCTGTTTTCTATTTAGACCCTTTATAATAATTCGTGACTAAGCATTTGATAAAATGGGCCCGTAAAACCTGAGGCCCATGACATATTAAATAAAGCTCATCCCTATTTGAACGATTAGATCTCCGACCAATTCAATCAAGGATGGTTAAACCCCTACTTCACACTAGTCGTCGCCGATCAGTGAAATGGCCACCCCAACCAGTTAGCAAACTGGTCGGAGATAAGACAAGCGGTTTTTCCCACATATGTCTTCGTGTGGACAATTATCTGACAGGAACACACAACCACTTGGAAGTTATCACCAGAAAAGGCACCCTTTGGCAAGAAAACACCGTTTGGCAGCAAAAGCGTCTCCCGGTTACATGACACCCCTTCTGGAAGTCAATTGCCGTCTCTTCATCCAGGATAAATAGGGAGCCAATCCCTGCTATCAAGGATCATCGGGAGTCATATTGAGTCTTTCGCATTCTGAAAAACATCTTGCAACCTGAGATTAGCATTTTGCAATCACCTAGATCATCCTGTAAACCGTGTAATTCGTCAAAGCTGCTTGGCTAATAAAGAACCATTTCCATTGTCTCTATTTTAATATCCAGGAGCCCACATTTTATTTCTTTTCCATAAGTTCGATTAAGCGACCCAATGTCTTCAACATCGACAAGTTCTTTTAAGCATTCATTCCAAACACCTCACCTGGAAAAGCTAGGCTAGAAAAACTCTTACCAAACAGGCAAAGATCCATACGAACCCAAAAAAGCACATGCAAAGGCTCTTAAGACTGTGTCACGTAATGTTGGTCCAATATCCGTGTGACACGAAAACGCATGCCTTGGCTCGTAAGTAGGCCGAAATTGACGGCCCAAAGCTCAATTATTTCTTGCCGAAAGACAGTGGCAGAAATAGCCCTTATCCACACAAGCCACAAACAAACACGCGGTGCTCTTGTGGCTCCAAGGCTGCCTGAGAAAACAAACCACCACCCAAGCCAAACGAAGCGAACCGCTGCTGCAGAGTCCACCACAGCATGGCAACCACGGCCTCGTCATTCCTCTCCCCGGCGAAGTTCGTGCTCCTAAGTCGGTTTCCGAAGGTGAATACGGCGCGAAGCGTCAGGTTCCCCTTCCACCCGGTGCGAACCCAGCAGCAGCAGCAGGAGCAGCAGGTGAAAGAGGAGGCGGCCACCGAGGCGAACGTGCCGCCGCCGCAGGAGGAGAAGGCGGCGGCGAAGGAGGAGAGGGGGCCAGCGCAGTCGCTGCCGCGGCAGCCGCTGGCGGAGAGCAAGAACCTGAGCCGGGAGTACGGCGGGCAGTGGCTGAGCAGCACAACGCGGCACATACGCATCTACGCCGCATACATCGACCCGGAGACCAACGCCTTCGACCAGACGCAGATGGACAAGCTCACGCTCATCCTCGACCCCACCGACGAGTTCGTGTGGACCGACGAGACATGCCAGAAGGTCTACAACGAGTTTCAGGACCTCGTCGATCACTACGAGGTAAATTATCATGCATGCAGTGGAAGCCAGGATGAAAATGGACAGGGCTTTCAAATGAGTACGCTATTTTTTTTTTACAAAAAACCGAAGGGACTAAACTAAATTGGTAAAAACATAATCTTATGCAATTCAAATACATACATAAATAGAAGAGAAGCAAAGGAAATAAAAAAAGAAATACAATGGATGTACCTCGTGTAGGATTATCGGTGCAGGTGGAGGGTGGGCCCGAGCCCAACGAAACCCTGTGTTGGATACGCCCCCTATTGCATGCATGCAAAAATCTCAGTGCTACCATAAGAAATCGTGCTGCCTAAGAGATGTGCATGCATATTGCCGGTAACTACATGGAAAAGTGGAAAGTTAGCATCACAGTAAGAAAAAATGGCGTGTTGAGGTAAAACTGAAAAGTTAGGTATGGCGTCTTGAAGTAAAACTGAAACGGTAGGAGTGTTGAACTAACCTGGATTGATTTCTGATGTTATACACAGGGAGCTCCACTGTCAGAGTACACACTTCGTTTAATCGGATCTGATCTTGAGCACTACATCCGCAAACTGCTCTATGACGGGGAGATCAAGTACAACATGAGGTCCAGAGTGCTAAATTTCAGCATGGGCAAACCCCGCGTCAAATTCAACAGCAGCCAGATCCCAGATGTAAAATAGAATGATTGTAACTTCGTTAGACAATGATTTCTCCATTAAAAAACTGAGCACCATGTACATTTGCTGTTCCAAAAGAAAGAGCCATTTGCCTACAAAACCATACAACTCTGTAGCCAACTTTTTGCCACCCCAGCACGGTTATCTACATAAAGAGATGCTGAGTAAGGAATGCCACTTTTGTTTCTAGGGTACTGAGAGAGTACTAGTTTCATAGCATTATAGTTCTATAGTTTTTGCTAATATAACCTGTCAAAGCTGGACTTTAAAGACCGCTAAATCAAAAAAGACCTTTCCTTTTGGACCAGAGTAGCCAGTTGGCCACTACTGTGGGTAATCTTGTACCGTCAAAGGAATAACTTTGTAATGTTTGTAATCATCCCTCCATGGCCTGAATTGGTCTTCTTGTCCAATATTCTACAAAAGAATAGAGTAAATATTCAAAATTAGCAAAACAAGAAATCCCATCATGCTATGCCGTAGCCTAGTAGTATGCAACTGCATGCCAGTAAGAAGATACTATACACTAATGCTGCAAAAGAACTCATTGATTACGATCGATATCATTCCCAGCCTGATATTTAAACGAGCAATATTGAGCGGCATAGCCAAACAAACTGTCTACCACGGTACCACCACTAAAAAATACATTTTCTAACTCTACCAAAAGAATGCATTTGCTCTAATTGAAAGCAATTTATGCAAATAAACGTAAAAATATTTGCTGCTTTAACAAGAGATGGAACCATGAGCTTAGAGGTGTGACATCCACTTAATTGACCAAGATAATTATTAGTATTAAGAAATCAAAGAAACGAATGAGGCTACCTCCAACCAGAAGAAAAACCCTCGCAACAAAGCTAAGCGATTGGGATAGCTGGTGCCTTCGACTTGTTTGGCAAGATCTGAAGTTAAGTAAAGAAAAACATGTTAATTAGTAGTTTAGTGCTACAACAACATGCAAACTAGACCAGTTGGAGAAAAATAGCATTCTTTCTCAAACAGTCACAAATTGCATTACTTAAAACCATACATCAATGTGGCTTTGCTACAATTTTCCAGTCTAACTTCACCGTGATACCAAGGCCAGCTTAGTCACCTCTTGGAGGGAAAGAAAACTTCTCAAGCAAAACAAAATCATTAATCGATATTATACCAAATAGGATAAATCTACTATTGGCATTTATTTTAGCGTTCCGCCATTCCCATCATGGCACTGACCTCTGCATATGTGCTGAAAGTTCAAATGAATCAATTGTTAAGCCAGCACAGCCCATTATCAGTATATAGTACTCCAAATTCCACAACAAACTATTTCAGGTATTTGCAATGTCATATAAAACGCTCCACATTCCACACACACAAGACTTTTTATGGTGCTTGGAAATCATGATGCAATCCAATGATCTACAACTAAAGGTATACAGGGGAAGGTACTTAGATTGTGGGCCAGATACCAACATAGAAATAGGTAGAGGGTTATATAGGTAATTTCATACATTTAACAATAAGATAGAGATAAGGATACGACAAGAAAGTAGTTACCCTTTCCATTACCCTGGTGCTTATTCTCATTGAAGGTGAATTTTTCATTTTAAAACAACATTTACAGTGAAATTAAACAGAAGGCAAGATGATTATCAGCAACATCCATGGCAATGGCAGACACATGCTTGCAGCCATGCATCGCATGAAAATCATACATGGTAACCAAATAATCTACACAGCCACTGCTCCGATAAAATATATCATCATATCTCGTGTGGTTGATCAATCATGGCTGTCAATGGTGGAAATAACACAAAACCTTGGCAACCGATAGATGCAGTCAGAGGAAGAACAACGATTAAAAAACTGAATCGATCTGAATGGTGCAAGGGCCTGACAGTGAATTACGACAGCTAATAACTATTAAATTAGTCATGTTTAAAAAAAACTCTGCACATATGCCACCCTTTTGTTGAAAAATGGTCAATTTTTTTAATTGATAGTACCTTCCACACCTCTCAAGCATATCGTAAAAAGTCTCCACGCATAGACGAATACAAACAATATTCAACATTCCAGGATAATTTGTGCAATAACAATTTTTAAAATAACACGGCGCCTTTTCCATTCGAACTCCTTCTGCTAAGTCTAAAGGTTTAAAAGGGGTAAAATAAGGATTCCAGGTGTGGTTTTTGAAAGAGTATGTCCACCACTCAACAATCAATAAGCTATTTTGGGCATATACTAATTTAATGAGACTGTAAAAAACTGAAAATATATATACATATATATATTGACAAAACAAACAAGAAACAGAGCAATCCTTGGCCCTCAAGGTTCAAAATGAAAATGACAATTACGACCAAAGACAACCACAAAGTGTTCCATAAAGGACAAGACAGAACCGTTCATTAAGCACAGGGGAAAAGAAACAGTCTACCACAGTGCAGTACACATTACAGGGAATTTACTTTAGCCAGGCGATTACAATAATTATCAAAAAGATATTTCTAAAAAGAAAATGACAAGCAAAATATTACATAACAGAAGAGCCAAAGAACAACAAAAAAATGTACATGATACAAAAGCAAGCATACCTGGGTAACGATCATAATATGATTTGCTCTTCTCATGTCTAGAGTAGTAGTACTTCACACCACTGCGAGTCCGCCGTTCCTTCATCGCCATACTGTGATGAGTAGCCATGCCATAAAGCTTATCATATTCTCCCTGGCAAAATGGTTTGCCAAGAACATGCATCAACCTTTGCTTGAAGCCTGATTCTGGCCTCTCAATGATATGTGTGGGCCATATAACACCATGTAATCCCTGTGAAAAAAATGCATGAAACAACAGAAATGCATCTCAATCTATAGCGATGATCTTGTTTTAATATATAAAAACATCTGGTGAGATTGAAAGGACCACATTAACCAGATTATGAGAAAAAAATCCTATTTTCTCACATAATCAGAAAAAAGAAAACTAACATATTCACATAATCGGTTAAAAATTAAAGAATTTAAACTGTACCTTAAATGATACAACCCAATTATAGTGGTTGATATTTATTCTTCTAAAAAGAGTCTGTGCGATAAGAAACACAGTGCAGGTTGCGATCTACATGGACTACTTTCCTAATCAGAAATCTACATAAACTCCTAATAAGCATCCTACACATATATATAAGACAACACCTTTTGTGATTGATTTGAACACTACACATCAATCTTGGTCTCTATAAATAGAATGAGCTTTGAGCAATTCTGCTGTGAATAATGTGGTACATTAAATGTTGCCAGCTAAGAATACAGTGCCAGAGAAGAAAACACATGTTGAACGGAAGCACAAAAAAGGTAAAAGTTATCAGCCCTCTTTGTACACTGAGTGTATCCCTAACCAGGGGCAGATCCACCATATTCCATTGGGGTCCTGTGACCCTAGTGTAGCCCAAACTAGCCCAAAGATATGCCATCATATATACGTAGCCAAACCCAAGTGACCCCCCACTCAAATTCACTCGTTTAACCAACCCGGCCCACTAAGCGTTAGCTCTACCTTACGTTAGCCCACTGCATGTAGGTGCATTAGCCGGCATTCTCATTGGTGTTTGCACGTGTCCATCAAACGCGTGTGGCATGTCGTCGATTGATTTCATAATACACTACAAATGAAAAAAAAAATCTTGTTTGATTGCAACCATAGCTCCATATGAATTAATAGTGTCAATTTGTTATGTCTTCAATGAAATGATCCCATAATAATCGGTCAAATGGTTCTTGTAGAGCTTCCACATTGGGGAATTGTCCCAACTGTTGTTGAAGGGTCCGATACCCGGCAACATCACGGAAATTGAGGTATACTGCCACAAATTCCGTGCTTCCTAGCAACTGACTGTGATCATGCCGGTGCTCTTTGATCTCGAGATAGGTGAGTGCCCTGTGAACTACAATGGGCAACTGGAGGACCTGCATATGCTGGATCTAGGGTTGCAAACTGAAAATGGATCAAATACAAATGAATAATGGCTTTACCATATCTGTTTTCATTTTTTCCCCATATACAAATATGACTATGGTCACGACTGCATATGCTGGATCTAGGGTTGCAAACTGAAAATGGATCGAATACAAACGAATAGTGGCTTTACCATATCTGTTTTCATTTTTTTCCCCATATACAAATATGACTATGGTCACAAATATTTCTCAGATCATGAAAACCCGTTAGATTGTACGCATAACAATAACGGAAACAAAGAACTGAGTTATAGACTCCACAAGGTATATGACATTGTTTGCGATCGATATAGGTGGAATACACAATCATCATGAAGGGGCATAAGTCTGCATAAAATAAGAATTATTTGTCAACAAGTCTGCACAAAAATAAGAATCCCAACCCCCAGCATTATCGACCACTGTGTCCGGATATCAAACTCAAGCAATTGATGGCATGCAGGGGCCATCAAGGAAGTTGAACAAGAAGAAAAACAAAATCTGGGTCAAGGACATCATCTCAATTGGACCATGCAGAGACAAGAATTCAAGAGCAACAGTCTCATACACACATTCGTCCAAAACTACTACGGTGTTGTTTCTTGCACATACATTGTTTTAAACTGGAGATCAAGACCGAAGCCAGTCTATAAAATTCCATTCACAATTTAATACCAAAAAAGCAAGAGAGAAAATTAGCATATGCATGAAACTGCTAGATTGTTCGACTCGGTGTAACATTGTAAAAATGCAGAAAGCCGCCAAATTCATGGTATGTATATCCAGAATTTACAGACAGCAAGATTAAGGAAAAATATTGTGAAATAGAGTATCCTTCTATTATCCGTTGTAGATGTCACTCTAGAGACTGTTCGTGGTCATTTTGGGGTGAACGGGGTATAAGTTGAGAGACCTCCAAAGTTGTGCCTTTTTGTTGTCAGGCTGGAAGTGTGACAAAAAGCAGGATCCACATTAATTCAATAATTAAAAGAAAAAAAAGAAACTGCACAACTTGTTTGGTGGGCCCATGTTATATAAATACAGATTAATCAGATACAGATACGTTTCAGAATTCCATAAGAAATACAACTCTATTTTTAGATTTTCTCACTAATTCTCCTAGTAGTATTAGTCTAGTCAAAGAGTTCTCAAAAGAAACATAAGAAGCAAAGCGCCATGAATTCAAGATGTTTGCTAGGCCAGAAGATAGATCAAATGTTGGATCTACGCACAGCAATAGGTGATGAAAGCGAGCGTGAGGGCTTCATTGGGCTTGGTTATGTCATTCTTTCTGGTAGCTAGTCTCCTCCAACCAAGTTAACAATATATGTGATTGAATGCTAATCGTTAGAGGCAGCTCGAAGTGTGATCTCAAACCATCGCATCCTCCTCTTTTGTGTCTGAAGGCTGCAGCTATACCAATGGGCTGCACTAGCTCCTTGAGGCCACAACAACCAATCGTGATTGCTGCAAAATCGTCAAGCCAAAAAGAAAAAATCAACAGATCCTTGCCTACAAAATTTATTTATTTTCTTTTTTTGAGGAAAAACAATAGGAAAGGATCCTACTGTGCATATATTAATATGTATGTAAGCGAAAACATTTAAAGAAAGGACGAAAAATAAAAAAGAGTTAAGTTCTCTAATTAGCCAAAAAAAAATCTTTTGGTTTGGAATACATCTCCTTAATTATATTTAGAACCCTAACCCGACTACTAATTGAACCTGTTATGAATAGCACTTGTATTCAACATGAGGCCAAAGGGCCAGTATATATACATGTACAAGAGGACATAGAAGGAAAGCCTACATAAGGCAAGAACTATACAAGCAGAGGCGGAGCCAGGCATCGGGCCACCTAGGCCTTGTTATGAATAGCAATTGTATTCAACATGAGGCCAAAGGGCCAGTATATATACACGTACAAAAGGATATAGAAGGAAAGCCTATATAAGGCAATAACTATACAAGGCAAATAATCTCTATACAAGGCAACTAGCAATCTCGTATATAAGGTAACAAAGATACTATCAAACACCCCCCTCAAACTCATGGTGGATCAACAACACTGAGTTTGGAGAGATAAAAGTCATCTTTGAGCTCTAGTCGTGTCTTCGTGAAGAAATCGCTAATTGAAGCTCAAGGCACATCTTGAAGAGCCACAACTCGATCCTGCACTGTGTCCTCATGTAGGAAGCATCAACGCCAATATGCTTGGTGAGCTCATGCTTCATGGATCTCGAGCAATGCTAATAGCACTTTGTCTTGTCGGATAAAAGAGGAGTTGGTGTAGAAACGAAACACCAAAATCCTCAAGTAGCCACCGTAGCTAAGTAACCTCTGCACAAAAGAGCCATCGCCGCAACTCAACCTAAGATCGAACGAGCAGCGCTATCTCGCTTCTTAGTCTTCCAAGTAATGAGAGAACCACCAAGAAAAACACAATAAGCGTAAAGAGACCGCGATCGGAGGATCACTAGCCCAAGTAGCATCGGAGTATGTCCAAGTCGGAGGAGCTGGATCGAGGAAAGAAAAGACGGCGAGAGATAGTTCCACGAAGATATCGTAGAACACGAAGAAGATGACTATAGTGGTGAGTGGGAGCGAAACGAATCGACTCAAGATATGAACCGGATAGGAAATGTCGGGACGAGTAACACCAAGGTAAACAAGACTCCCAACAAGATGACGATAGCGAGTAGGATCATCAAGAGGTTCACCGTCGATGGTCGAAGGTGGGCGTTGAGCTCCATAGGAGTCTCGGCGGTCTGTTGTCGATGAGAGAAGCACGATCAAGAAGATCCCGAATATACTTCTCTTGGGATAGAAAGAAACCCTCGGTGTAGAAGAGACTTCAATCCCGTAAAGTAACGAAGAGGACCTAGATCGGACATGAGAAATCGCTCATTGAGACGTGCCTTCACAAAGGCAATATCTCGAGTATCATCGCCATAATGATCATGTCATCAACATAGAGAAGAAGAGTCCGTCCCACGAGTGAAGTGTGAACAAAGAGCGCAGGATCATGAGTACTAGCGTAAAAGCCGCAAAGAATGACCACGAAAGAAAAGCGCCAAACCAGCACGAGGGCTTGCTTGAGGCCATAAAGAGAGCGGCGAAGGCGACAAACCATGCCCTCGGAACAAAATACCCGGTGGTGGTGCATAAAACCTCCTCACGTAGCTCACCATTAAGAAAGGCATTCTTGACATCAAGGTGAGAGATAGACCAGCGACGAGCAGACGCCATCGCAAGAAGAGTGCGAACGGTGGTCATATGAGCCACTGGAGCAAAAGTCTCATCATAATCACGACCATGCTCTGCTGAAAACCACGTGCTACGAGAGGCGAGCCTTGTAGCGCTCAAGAGAACCATCGAGCGAGTCTTAACCTTATAGACCCACTTGCATGTAATGGGGCGGACACGTGGAGGAAGGGCACAAGATCCCACGTGCCGGTCGCTCAAGGGCAACAATCTCCTCTGCCGCCATCGCAGTGCCATTCATGATGAACAACAACATCACGGTAAGAAGTCGGCTCGGTAAAACGGCAGACCAAAGAAAGCCAAGGCGCTTAGGAGGCCGAATAGACCGCGATCACGAAGAGCGTGGCGAGGAGGCCCGAAGAAAATGACTCAACAGAGAAGAAGAGACATCGAAGAATCCTCAACTCGCGGACGACGAGTGTAGTAGAGAGGATCTGAAGGAACAATGTCGAAGAAACTTACGGAGGAGGGACGGAATGTGAAGATTCGTGTGGAAAGGTCAAGCGAAGAAGGAGATACCAAGCGTGGAGAAGGAAAAGTGGCAACAAGAGTATCGGGAAAAGTAAGAAAAGAAAGTGGCTCGACAAGAGATCTTTGGAGTGGAAGAAGGACGAGGTAGAAGGGCGAGACTCATCAAAAGTAACATCCCGAGAAATCCGCATTCGTCGGCCAACAGGATCCCAACAACGATATCCCTTATGCTCAGCACTATAGCCCAGAAAAACGCACTCAACAGACTGAGCGGTCAGCTTGGTGCGTTCACGAGGTGCAAGGAGGACATAGCACACACACCCAAAAAGGCGAAGACTAGAGTAATCAGGAAGCATGCCACAAAGACGTTCCACCGGAATCCCACCCTTAAGAGCAGAGGAAGGCTGAATATTAATCAAGTAAGTGGCAGTGGAAACAGCCTCAGCCCAGAAATGAGGTGGAACAGCGGAAGCAAGTAAAAGGGCACGAGCTGTCTCAAGAAGATGGCGATGCTTGCGCTCAGCCACACCATTCTGAGCATGAGCACCAGGACAGGAAAACTGAGAAAGAGTGCCCTGCGTAGCAAGAAAAGTCTGAAGGGCGCGGACAGATATTCCCTGCACGAGTCGACGAAGAACTCGAATGGGAGAGTCAAACTGAGTACGGATCATAGTGGCAAAATTCTTATAGATGGACAAGGCCTCGCTACGAGAAGACATAAAGTATATCCAAGTGTGGCGAGAGAAATCATCTATAAAAAGAATATAATATTTATGACCCCCTTTTGAAACAAAAGGAGCCGGACCCCACACATCAGAATGAACAAGATCAAAAGGACGCTGGATACTGGACTCGCTAGAAGGATAGGGAGTTGTAGCTGTTTACCAAGCTTACAACCCGCACAATCTAAGGAGGTATCACGGCACCACGGATCCTAAAAGATCACGACGAATTAAAGAAGACAGACGTGACCCACAAAGATGCCCTAAACGGTGATGCCACCGAGCAAACGACCCGATGAAGCGATGCAACGGAGGCGAAGCAATGGAGGAGATCGAGAGATCGGCAGAGGCAATGGAAGGAAGATTTGCTATCAAGCTCCCAAAGGCGCCGAGAGTCATGGCGGCGAGGCCAATACCAACGAGACCACATCTGCGATCCCGAACACGGCAGAGTCGAGTCAAGGATAACACGACGACCATGATCGATGGTCGCCAATGGATATAAGCCGCATGGTGAGTTTAGGAACATGAGAAACAGAGGAACATGAAAAGAGGAAGACAAAAGAGTGCCTCGTCCCCGCAATGTAAAGAGGGTACCATCTGCGATCATGCATGTGATAGGAGCGACAAGAGGATCGATGGAATGGAGACTCGTTGGATCGGATGTCATATGAAAAGAAGCTCCAGAGTCAAGAATCCATGGTGTGATACGATGAGGAGGAAGATGGTCTCTCATTGGAAGATCACGTGGCGAGCAGCAGACTCGACGGTGCGAAGTAGCCATGCGACGTAGCGACATCGAATCTCCCGAGTGGGGTCCGAACCAGCCAGGCTTTGTTGAGGAGAGGCACCAAGAAGTCCAGTGCCCTTAGGAGGACGCCCACTGCGACGAGCAAGATCCTTTTCTTTCGATAGCAAAACCGCTCCACATGCCCATCCTTGTTGCGGTGAGGCAGTGAAGCCTCGCACCCTTGGTAATCGATCTTCAAGGAGGAGGCGCCATCGATGGAGGAATAGCACAAGGTACTTGCCAGGGTCAAGGAGATACTAGTAGGCCCGCACTACGAAGACGAAGTCTCCTCGGTCTGAATAGCCGCAAGAGCCTCCAACAAGGTCACACGGGATGACGAGAAAGTAGCCGAGCACGAATGTTCAAATTCACCCGGGCGTGTCGAAAGTCGTGATACTGGCGAAGCTCAAGTGAGTCTTGGCGTTAGCGGCAGCAGATCGACAAACCTCCGGTCCGAGAGAATCAAGTTGACGCCATACCGAGGACAGTTGAGCATAAAACTCGTCAACAGTAGAATCACCCTGCTGTAACGACTGCTCCTGTCGTACAACAACAAGGTACAAAGAATCCCCAGTAGGCTCATAGTGATGGCGAAGATGCGCCCACATCGACTGAGCTGAAGACAAACCAACAATATCACCAGTGAGATGCACCTCCATACTAGCAACCAGAATAGCAGAAGCACGAGCATCTTCATCAAGCCATATCTTGTATGCAGTAAATTGAGTCTGAAAAGACTCCACAAAGATCGACATACTCATCTGAGGCCTTCATTGAGAAGCGATGTCGCCTCTTTAGGAATAACAGGCATGTCGGGGGGAGCAGGACGAGGCGGACATGATAGCTCGCCAGTAAGAAACTCCCACAGACGCTACCCTCGCATGTGAAGGCGCATGTGAAGAATCCAATCACGATAATTGAGACCATCAAAGATAACCGGGCAACGAGGAACAGATACGGTGCCAGAAGAAGAACCTGCAGAGGGCGACATTTTTTTTTTTTTACCGAGAATTGGAACTGGCCGAAGCAACCAAAACCGAAACCCAATCTGAAGGGCTGGAGTCGAACGGATTATCAAATGCAGTTTTGAGATGTCTTCAAGTTCGGACCGATTGCCTCTGATGTTGAGCCTCACGGTCACAAGAGTGCTTCTTCTTCACGGGCAACCGGATGAGCCCAAGTGCCAAGCGACCTAGGCTTCGGGAGAAGCAGCCGAGCGGAGGGATGGATAGCCAGCGGAGGCGGCTAGACAACGGCCGTGGTTGGGGCGTAGAAGGGCGTGTCAGCGGCGTCACGAGCTCGCCGGTACGCGGGTTCGGGCGACGGGTCTTGGCGCCATGCGGTCGAAGGGTCGACTTCGGCGACGTCGCGGGCGGCGAGACGATCGGCTCAGGCACGGGCGGAAGGAGTCGGGCTCGACGGGCGGCGAAGACAAGCAGCTCAATCGGGAGAAGGCCAGCGCCCAGGCAAGCAGAAGTCGAGGAAGGCCGCCGTAGGCGTCGACGACGTGAGGCAGGCTGGCCAAGACGGAAGAGCCTGCGAGGTGCGCGGTTGACCGACCAAGAGGCGACGGGGCGGCGGAAGAAGACCACTGAACAAAGCGCCAGTCACGGCCAAGATCGTCGGTCGGCAAACAAAGCAACATGCGACGAGAAGAGCCGCCAGGGAAAAAAGGCGCATAAGTGCAACGCCGGTGAGAACCCTAACCCTAAAAACGTTGCTCTGATACCATGTTATGAATAGCACTTGTATTCAACATGAGGCCAAAGGGCCAGTATATATACACGTACAAGAGGATATAGAAGGAAAGCCTATATAAGGCAATAACTATACAAGGCAAATAATCTCTATACAAGGCAACTAGCAATCTCGTATATAAGGTAACAAAGATACTATCTAACAGGCCTGAGCCCGAGGCCTGGCCCAAAATTCCATACAATTTTTCTTTAAAATTCATATATTGGGCCAACAATTTTTGGGCCAGCCCAGGCCGGCCAGAGGCTTGGGCCTGGGCTAGCTCCGCCCCTGTATACAAGGCAAATAATCTCTATACAAGGTAACAAGGATATTATCTAATCCTCCCCCCCCCCTCAAACTCATGGTGGATCAACAACACTGAGTTTGGAGAGATAAAAGCAGTGCTGAGCTCTAATCTGTGTCTTTGTGAAGAAATCTGCTAACTGAAGCTCTGAAGGCACATACTGAAGAGCCACAACCTGATCCTGTACATGTGTCCGCATGTAGGAAGCATCAACGCCAATATGCTTGGTGAGCTCATGCTTCACTGGATCTCGAGCAATGCTAATAGCACTCTTGTCGGATAAAAGAGGAGTCGGTGTAGAAACGAAACACCAAAATCCTCAAGTAGCGGCCAGTAGCCAAGTAACCTCTGCATCAAAAGAGCTATCGCTGTAACTCACCTCGGCCTTCGAACGAAATCATTGCTGCGCTTCTTAGTCTTCCAAGTAATGAGGGAACCACCAAGAAAAACACAATAAGCAGAAAGAGACCGGCGATCGAAGGGATCACTATCCCAGGTAGCATCGGAGTATGTCTGAAGCTGGAGGGAGCTGGAGCGAGGAAAGAAAAGATGGCGAGAGATAGTTCCACGAAGATATCGTAGAACACAAAGAAGATGACTATAGTGAAACTGGGTGGGAGCAGAAACGAACTGACTCAAGATATGAACTGGATATGAAATGTCAGGACGAGTGACACCAAGGTAAACAAGACTCCCAACAAGATGGCGATAGCGAGTAGGATCTTCAAGAGGTTCACCATCAGAAGGTCGAAGGTGAACATTGAGCTCCATAGGAGCCTCAGCGGTGTGCTAATCAGTGAGAGAAGCACGATCAAGAAGATCCTGAATATACTTCTCTTGGGATAGCAAGAAACCCTCAGGTGTAAAAGAGACTTCAATCCCCAGAAAGTAGCGTAGAAGACCCAAATCAGACATGAGAAACTGCTCACTGAGACGTGCCTTCACAAAGGCAATATACTGAGTGTCATCACCAGTAATGATCATGTCATCAACATAGAGAAGAAGAAGAGTCCGTCTACGAGGTGAAGTGTGAACGAAGAGCGCAGGATCATGAGCACTAGCAGAAAAGCTAGCAGCAGTAACCACAGAAGAAAAACGCTTAAACCAGGCACGAGAGGCTTGCTTGAGCCCATAAAGAGAGCGACGAAGACGACAAACCATGCCCTTAGGAACAAAATACCCCGGTGGTGGTTACATAAAGACCTCCTCACGTAGCTCACCATTAAGAAAGGCATTCTTGATATCAAGCTGAGAGATACCACTGACGAACAGATGCCACAGCAAGAAGAGTGCGAACAGTGGTCATATGAGCCACAGGAGCAAAAGTCTCATCATAATCACGACCATGCTCCTGCTGAAAACCACGTGCCACGAGACAAGCCTTGTAACGCTCAAGAGAACCATCAGAACGAGTCTTAACCTTACAGACCCACTTGCATGTAATGGGATGACACGTGGAGGAAGGGACACAAGATCCCATGTGCCAGTGCGCTCAAGGGCAGCAAGCTCCTCTGCCATCGCATGCTGCCATTCCTGATGACCAACAGCCTCACGGAAAGAAGTCGGCTCGGCAAGAATAGCATCAGCAAAGCCAAGGCGCTCAGGAGGCCGAATAGACTGACGATCACGAAGAGCATAGTGAGGAGAAGGCACGAAAGAAGAGGACTCAACAAGGGAAGATGACATATCATAAGAATCCTCAACACGCGGACGACGAGTGTAGTATAGAGGATAAAAAGAAACAAAGTCAGAAGAAACAGGTTGAGAAGGCACAGGAGGTGAAGACTCATGTGGAGAGATCGGTGAAGGAGACATCAACCGTGGAGAAGGAAAAGTGACAACAGGAGTATCAGGAAAAGTCAAGAAAAAAAGCGGCTCAACAAGAGATGCTGAAGTAGAAGAAGAACGAGGGTAAAAGGGACGAGACTCATCAAAAGTAACATTCCGAGAGATCCGCATCCGTCGGCCAACAGGATTCCAACAGCAATATCCTTTGTGCTCCACACTATATCCCAGAAAAACACACTCAACAGACTGAGCAGTCAGTTTGGTGCGTTCACGAGGTGCAAGAAAGACATAGCACACACACACCCAAAGAGGCGAAGACTAGAGTAATCAGGAAGCGTGCCACAAAGACGTTCCACCGGAATCCCACCCTGGAGAGCAGAAGAAGGTTGAATATTAATCAAGTAAGTGGCAGTGGAAACAGCCTCAGCCCAGAAATGAGGTGGAACAGCGGAAGCAAGTAAAAGAGCACAAGCTGTCTCAAGAAGATGGTGATGCTTACGCTCAGCCACACTATTCTGAGCATGAGCACCAGGACGGGAAAGCTGAGAAAGAGTGCCCTGCGTAGCAAGAAAAACACGAAAGGCGCCGGACAGATACTCCCCTGCTGAGTCAGCACGAAGAACTCGAATGGGAGAGTCAAACTGAGTACGGATCATAGTGGCAAAATTCTTATAGATGGACAAAGCCTCGCTACGAGAAGACATAAAGTATATCCAAGTGTGGCGAGAGAAATCATCTATAAAAAGAATATAATATTTATGACCCCTTTTTCAAACAAAAGGAGCCGGACCCCAAAAATCAGAATGAACAAGATCAAAGGGAAGCTGGGATACAGACTCACTGGAAGGATATGGGAGTTGTAGCTGTTTACCAAGCTTACAACCCGCACAATCTAAAGAGGTATCACGGACATACGATCCTAAAAGATCACGACGAATTAAAGAAGACAGACGTGACCCACAAAGATGCCCTAGCGGTGATGCCACCGAGCAAATGACCCAATGAGAAGATGCAACGGAGGCGTAAGCAACGAGGAGACCGAGAGACCGGCAGGGCGCGGAAGGAAGACGGCTACAAGCTCCCAGAGGCGCTGAGAGTCACGGCGGCGAGGGCCAATACCAACCAGAGACCCCGTCCTGCGATCCTAAACACAGCAAGAGTCAGAGTCAAGGATAACATGACAGCCATGATCAGTGAACTGACCAGCGGATATAAGCTGCATGGTGAGTTTAGGAACATGAAAAAAGGAAGACAAAAGAGTGTCTCATCCTGCAACAGAAAGAGAGGTACCATCTGCAGTCTGTACAGTGATAGGAGCAACAAGAGGACTAATGGAATGGAGACTCGTTGGATCAGATGTCATATGAAAAGAAACTCCAGAGTCAAGAATCCATAGTGTGATACCTGATGAGGAGGAAGGTGGTCTCTCATTGGAAGACTGAGTAGTAGAACCAGCAGAACCTGATGGTGCAGAAGTAGCCATGCGACGTAATAGCATAAGAATCTCCTGAGTGGGGTCAGAACTAGCAGAAGCCTGTTGAGGAGAGGCACCTAGGAGTCCAGTGCCCTTAGGAGGACGCCCACTGCGACGAGCAAGATCCTTTTTCTTCCGATAGCAAAACTGCTCCATATGCCCATCCTTGTTGCAGTAGGTGCAGTGAAGCCCTGCACCCCTAGTAGTCGATACTGAAGTAGGCGCCACTGATGGAGTAGCACGAGGCACTGCCAGAACTGAAGGAGATACTAGCAGGCCCGCACCACGAAGACGAGTATCCTCGGTACGAATAGCTGCAAGAGCCTCCAACAAGGTCACACGTGGATGACGAGCAAGCAGCTGAGTACGAATCTGCTCAAATTCAGCCCGAAGACGGGTTAGGAAGTCGTAGACGCGATGAAGCTCTAAGTGAGTGTTAGCACTGACAGGTGCGGTAAACCTCCGGTCCAAGAGAATCAAGCTGACGCCACACCGAGGACAGTTGTGCATAGAACTCATCCACGGTAGAATCACCCTGTTGTAACGACTGCTCCTGTCGTACAACAGCAAGGTACAAGGAATCGCCAGCAGGCTCATAGCGGTCGCGAAGATGTGCCCACATCAACAGTGCTGAAGACAAACCAACAATATAACCAGTGAGATGCACCTCCATGCTAGCAACCAGAATAGCAGAGGCACGAGCATCTTCATCAAGCCATATCTTGTATGCAGTAAATTGAGTCTGAAAAAATTCCACAACATCAGCATAGTCATCGGAGGCCTTCTGTTGAGCAGCAACATCGACCTCCTTAGGAATAACAGGCATGTCAGGGGGAATAGGACGAGGCGGACAGGATAGCTCGCCAGTAAGAAACTCCCACAGACGTTGACCTCACATATGAAGAACCCAATCGCGATAATTGAGACCATCAAAGAGAACCGGGCAGCGAGGAACAGAGACGGTGCCCGAAGCAGTAGGGCGGTAGTCGGGCAACAAAAAGGTGACGAGAAAAGTCACCGAAAAAGACGCAAGTGCAAACGCCGGTAAACCCTAACCCTAGAACCTATTGCTCTGATACCATGTTATGAATATCACTTGTATTCAACATGAGGCCAAAGGGCTAGTATATATACATGTACAAGAGGACATAGAAGGAAAGCCTATATAAGGCAAGAACTATACAAGGCAAATAATCTCTATACAAGGCAACTAACAATCTCGTATATAAGGTAACAAGAATATTATCTAACAGAACCAAGGTGTATTAACTACACAGGTGGATATATTGTTGGGTGATTGGCATCATTAACAACCAGATTAATTTTTAATAATGATAAATTTCATGTTCCTAAATATATTTTTTTACTCTAAGTTGGATAAAAAAAATATTCTATATTGGAAAGAAATTTGTGCATGAGGTAGTTTTTAACCATTAATTAGAAAGTACCATAAAGTCCAATTCGCAAAATCTCAAAAAAACATAAAATTCGCAAGCCCACTGCGAGGATAATAGCAGCGGTCGCTCCAACATTACTCAACCCCAAACTGACTTGACACAACAACTGCTCATTCTGCGCCGATTTCTTGTAGCCCTCCTGCAGCGAGAGTCCCAAGCTCACTTGGTGAAACAGATCTGTGTTGGCGGTTGGGGGAGGCGATGGCCGCACGGCATGGAGGATGGCAACCAATGGCAGGGTATTCGGGGCAGCTACTGGCAGATGGAGACAGAACTGAGATTGGGGGAGAGGGAGAAGATGCACATTCTTATTTTATTTGTTGACTCATGGTGATGAGCAACGACATGTCGTGCTGACTCGGCAAATTTGATGACTGGAATGCCACATCAGCGAGGAAACCCTTGTACCATAACTAAAAGTTTGAGGATTGTTTGTCCGGTTTCATAGTTGAGGGTAAAAACTAGAGTTCTATGATAGTTCAGGGGGTAAAATGACATTTTCCCCTTCGAATCAATTGGAAAAAAAAAAGCTACCATGTAATTGCAAGGACTACTAGGCTAGTTACAGTGAAGTTCATAGGAAGTTATTCATATTAATTGGCAAAATCTAAAATTTCACAATGCACACTAGTTTATCAATTTTCAAGTGTAAAAACTAGATTATCATGTTCCTAAAGAATTACACAGGTAGATATACTACTTTGTCATGTTCTTTGCCAATATTGTGATTGACAACTACAAGGAAGCACCAATCAAAAGGGCAAAGTGGGGGAAGGCTCAAACTGGATGATGTCAATGCAGTGCATGCTCCTACATCTTTAACAAAAATAGAACGAGATTTATTTCTTCAGAACTAATGTGATTTAAAATATATTTGTCAGACATGTTGTACAAACCAACATTATGGGGAAAAAAAAGTTGAAAGGCACATGCTCTGCTACAAAACATATTAGCATGTTTTTTTAGACTCCTATTAACATATCTACGGCACTGGCACTAGTGGCAAACGCAAGAAGGGGGAATCGAAGGGGCTAGAGCACCATCTCCTATCGCCGTGCCCCTGGTACCCCTTAGTCCCGCAACTTTTTTCACGTAGTCTTCAAGGCGCCGCACCGGCTGCCTGGCAGCCGTGAACGCAAGGAAGCGTAGAAGCATTGAACACACCCTCTATTTTTCTCATGCATACGCCACTGCTAGACACCAAGGACAAGCACAAGTATAAACCACAGTTTGCAATCTACTAAAAGCGCACACGTGCTCCTTATATTCTATTAACCAACAGCGCGGACTAAGAAAAATAACAAGCATAGGAAATTCTCACTGAAGCAATGGGAGGCTCGGCATCATGGCCGTTGCCTGAGTTTGCCTCCTCGTTCACAATCTTCGGTGTTCCCACGGCCGGTGTCTCTTCCTCCTCCACCACCTTGATCTTTTGCCCAAGCACGGGATCCGCAGGCCAACCACACACATCAGGCTCCGAAACAGGTACCATCGGCCTGTCCAAACCCACCCCCTCATCCTTCCCAGCACCATCTTTCCCCGAAGCAGGGACGACAACCTCCTTCTCATCATTCTCCGCCCGATCCTCCTCTATCTTTTGCCCAGGCGCAGCATGTGTGTTAGAGGCACGCAACATTTAACGACAGATGGAAATTGGCACAAGAGGTCACCTTTCGCCCAGGCGCACGGCAATCGCGTACATTGGGCTCCGAATTATTGCCCCCAGGCCCATCCAAGCTGATCACCTCCTCCTCCCCAACACCATCCTCCCCTGAAGCAGCAATCGCAGCGTCTTCCTCCCCACCCTTCTTCTCCTCCCCCTCAGCCTCGCTACTGCCGCCAGACCGCGCTACTTCCTCCTCGTAGATGACCACATGGCCCCCAATCTCGAGCACCATGCGGTCATTCACCACGCGCATGTGCCGCAAGAATATGCGGTAATCCTCGTCGATGCCAGTGTCGGACTCGTAACACGGCGGGTCCGCCGACGAGTCCTCCTCCTCCTCCATCCGGCAGTCGCTTCTTGCCTGAGCCTGGACCGGGGAGGGGCCAGAGGCGCTTTGGGCATCGCCACCGGAGCTGGCGACGGGGGGCTCCTCGTACCTGATGGAGACGGCAGGGGAGGCGCCGCTGGCCGGGACCTCAAGGACGTAGGAATGGCCGTCGGGGCGGACGTGCTGGAGGAAGTAGAGCCAGTCGGGGTCGACCTTATCGGGGGGGAATTCGCCGCCGCCGGTGAAGGGGTTACGAGGGTCTGGCTCCGGCATGGCTGGGGTTCCGCGCCTGGTTTGGAGGCTCAAGATCAAGGCTCGAAGAGACTCCTCGTCTAGAAAGAGAGAACTAGCACCCGAAGTGATTATTTCGAGGCTCGCCTCTGAGAATAGCACTCCGCGAAGAGACTCCTCGATACACGTGATCTACTGTAGCAGAGAGTTAAATGGACGGTGAGGATGGAAGAGTACCGCTTCAGGAAATATCCAACGGCGTATGATTAATTTAGAACTTTTTTATCATTTGCTGTCGTTTTTTTCGTTAACCCTCTAGTTAATCTCGTCATATCTCTGTAACAAACCCATGTATGATGTCGTTTTTTTCGTTAACCCTCTAGTTAATCTCGTCATATCACGGGATCAAGAAACCTAGCAGAATGGGATCCTGGCCCATTACGTCCCAAGGGCCGAGTTGATTTACCTTGAGCTAATGGTCCGGGATCATGGACCAAGAAACCTAGCAGAATGGGATCCTGGCCCATTGCGGCCCATACAACGAGGGCCGAGTTGATTTACCTCGAGCTCTACGCCGTAAATTGCTATGATGGGGGTGATCAAGTAGGACATGAGATCAAGTTCAAAAAAAAACACAGAACATGGGATCCCGAGTCCTCAATTCCAGCATGGGAAAACCAGAGTCAAATTCTATACTAGCCGGATCCCAGGTGTAAAATAGAATGTATGCAATTTCGATAGGGAATTATTTCTCCATTCAACAGTTGAACAATATATGTGTTTGTTCTCCCAGAGAGTCATGAGCAGACAATATTCCAGAACTGAGGTCGCACGTTCCACATATATAAAAAAAAAGTATAAGCCCCATACGTTCTCTGTTGAGAACTTTCTGTCACCCTTCAAGTGTTCTCTCCATAGAAAGAAACAGAACAAACTAAGGATATCGCCAGCTGGTGTGTGTAATATCAGTCCATCAACGGAATAACCTCATGATCTTTGGAATCATCTATCCATGGCCTAAATTGATCTTCATGTGCAGTATTCTGCAAAACAGTTGTGTAAAATTCACAATTTGAAAAAGTCTCATCATGCTACTTGGTACTTTGCTGTAGCCTGGGATATGCAACTGCATGCCAGAAAGAAGATAGTATATACACTAGTGCTGCAAACAAACCGAATTCATTATGGTTGATATCAGTCCCGCCTAAGCTGATCTTTAAATGGGCAATATTGAGCTGCAGGACACTATCTAGACTACATTTCCTTTTAACTCTACCAAAAAAATGCATTTGCTCTAATTGTGAGCAACTTGTACGAGTGCCCAAAAAAAAACAGTTCACTCTGGAGAGCTGAAGTGTTTCAGGGTTAGGGTCTTTTTTCTAAACAAGAGGTGGAAATATGTACGTTACAGACATGACAAGTACTGGTTATTATTAGAAATCCAATAAATAGTATGAAGGTTACCTGCAACCAGAAGAAAAACCCACGCATCAGAGCTAAACCGTTGGAGAAGCTAGTGTTTGTAACTTGTTCGACAAGATCTGAAGTTAAATAAACAGAAGGTGTTGTAACCACATACAAGTCAGAACAGTTGAAGCAGCATTCTTTCTCAAAACAATTACAAATTGCATTACATAGAACCAGGATGATTCGGCACTGAAATTTCTACACTCCAGGATGATTCTGTTAAAAAACACATCACTTTTTTTCTTTTGAACTCCTTACAAGTTTATTAACAAAAAGTAAGGATGTCAAGGTGTGGCCTCGCAAAAACTATGTCAACAACTACACTCCCTAGATTCAACCAAAGCATCAATTGAACAAGAGTGTAATATATATGTAATGCTAAAACAGACAATGAAACAACACAATGCTCGACTCCAATGTTCAAACAAAAATACTATGAACAGATAAAACAATAAAACGTGTCATTAAGATCAAGACAAAACTGTTCACAAAGTGCAGAAAATACAGCTTGGCACAGTACGCAGATCATAAAGGAATTTTACTTTACCCAGTTGATTTAAAAAATGATCAGAAATACATTTCTACAAAGAAAAGAGGCGGAAAGCAGTACATAACAGAAGAGCCAAAAAAAGACAAACAGTACTTGTTAAAAAATTGTATATACATGGTACAGAAGCATACCTGGGTAATGATCAAAATACGAACTACCCATCTCATCTGTAGGGTAGAACTTCACATCATTGCGCACCTGTCGTAACTTCACTAATGGAGTACGAATAGAAGCCATGTCAAACAGCTTAATATATTCTCTCCGGCTAATTGTTTTGAGAAGAACCTCCATCAACCTTCTCTTGAAATCCGAATCTGGCCTCTGGTTGATATGTGTAGGCCATATAACACCTTGTGATCCCTACAAGTACAAATTAGATAATAGTACAGCCCAATTATAGTGGTTGAGATTTAAAAAAAAAATCATACAATAAGAAACATAGCGTAAAAGGATGTGATCAATCTACATGGAATGCCTTCTTAAGAGTAATATACGTGAACTCTTAATAAGTCTCTCTCTCTCTCTCTCTCACACACACACACACATATAGACAATAGCTTTTTGTAATTGATTCAAAACACTACAAATAAATCTCAATCTCTATATATAGGCAAGAGCTAGCCTGCAACTGCGTGGGCAACTCCGCTATAAATGATATGATACATTCCATGTTATCAGCTCAGAATACCATGCCAGATATGAAAATATATGTGGAAAAAAAAGCAGAAACAGGGTAAAAAACTTTTTGCCCTCTCTATCCGCCCTAAGTATCCATGTCCTAGCAGTTAGTGAGCACAGGCAGCACTCCTAGGCATGGCCATGCTGGCCTCATCATGCATTGGAGGCAAGAAGAAATTATGGATGCTTTTACAAAAATGTGAGAATGTTATGTATATCATTAGTTTAAAAATCCAGATTAAGTTAGAGTATGACATTAGATCATGCAGGTTTTACTTATCAATGGATTCAATGTGTTTTTGCATGGTTATGAAAGTATGCTTGCCACAAGCAGCCCCCCACATTTGTGCATCGTTGCCAGTAGCCCTTGCTGCACCTGCATGTCACAATGCTTTGAAGTTCTGGAGTGAAAGCTGCACACCATCATAATGCTACAGAAAGTTTGTCTTGACGATGCATAGCAGGACGCTTCATCCTTCTGGCACAGAATGGCTTGATTGTGATGTCTCGTCTAGCACAGGGGCATACTGTTCAATATTTAAAGTAAAGGGGGTGTCTGTTGCATTTTTTGCCAAATAATAATGTCTTATAGTTGTTACATAAACAGAATCGGCTACTTCATACATGTCTACCTTCAAGCCTTTGGTTGAATTATAATGAAGTTCATAGGAAGTGCTTCATATTAATTGGTGAGATCCAAAATTTAAATATGCAGACTACCGTATCGTAGTTCCAGTGAAAAGCTAGATTATCATGTTCCTAAAGAGTTACAAAGATAGATAGAGTGATAGACTACAGTTTCATGTTCTTTTGCCTATATTAGGTGATTGACAAGGGAGAACCAACCAAAAGGCCATAGTAGGGGAACTATGTTTGATCACAAAGGCTCAATCTGGATGATGTCAAAAGTCACAAATGCACCATCTGTTATGAAAATACAAGATGATCCATTTCTTCAAAACTACTGTGCTTTAAAATATATTTTTTTCAAACATATTGTACGAGCTATTTACATCCACATTCCGAAAATAGGTTGCGAAAGGAACATGCAGTATTACAGGACATGTTAGAATACTTTTAGATTTTTACTTGATAATTGACCTATGACGGCACTCAGCACTAAGAACAGGCACAAGTATAAACCAGATGAAATTCTTTGCATACTGAAAACGCATATACACTCCTCAATTCTATTAAGCAACAGTGCGCAATAGTAACAACAATGGGTATCGGAAGGTACAGAAAATTCTCACCGAAGCAACGTGAGGCTCAGCATTATGGCCATTGCTCAAACTCTTCTCCCTCTTCCTAGTCTCTGGTGTTCGCAGGGCCGACGCGTTCAACAGCCCCTCATCTTCCTCACCCTCCACCTTTTGCCCAGGCGTTGGATCCGCACGCCAATCCCATGTTTTCGGTTTCGGAACAATTACCACCGGCTCATCTGAGTCGACCCCCTTCTCCTCCTCCCCCCCAACACCGACCCTTATCCCCGACGAAGCAATGGCCGCCTCTTTCTCCCCCATCGTCTCCTCCTCCTCGACCCCGCTGTTACCTTCAGACCGCGCTGCGTCCGGCTCGTAGTTAACCACGACGCCCCCAATCTCGAGCACCATGCGGTCATTCACCACGCGCGTGTGTTGCAGGAAGAGGCGGTAATCCTCGTCGATGTCGACGAGGGAATCGAGCCACGAGGGGTCCGCTTCTGCCTCCGCCTCCACCGACGAGCCCTTCTCTTCCATCCGGCGGTTGGTGCTTGCGCGGCCCGGGGAGGGGTCGGAGACGCATTCGCCGTCGGAGTGGGCGATGGGGGGCTCGTACTTGAGGACGGAGGGAGGGGAGGCGCCATCGGACGGGAGCTCGAGGACGTAGGAGTTGCCGTCTGGGCGGAGGTGGCGGAGGAAGTAGAGGTAGTCGGGATCGATCTTATCGGCGGGGTAGTCGCCGTCGGCGAAGGGGAAGGTAAGGGCGGGCATCATCGCGCAGGGGCTTTTGGGCTCGAGGCTGCGTGCGTGGGGATGCGTTCGCGTCGTTTGCCGTTCTCGCTTCGTGGGAATATGTTCTTTTCTCTGTGTAGGATGTAGGACAGTAGGAGTCGCTTGTGTTCGCGTGATCAAATTTGTCCTGTCCGAATTTGGTCATGAATTTTTCGGAGGAAATGAATGTAGACATCAATGGAAATGAAGTGTTGCCAAGAAAGATTTCAGAAACAGCTGATCGAACCATCGAAGCGTGGATGGTATCATTTGATTTTTGTATTCGGCAACACTAGCCGCGACTCGCGCAACATTAACTGAAATAATCGTTTATCTAGTCTTTTTTTAGCTAGTTTTTTTTTTCTTTCTAAATCTATCCCCTGTGCATGCATAGCATATTTGGCCCTTTCTCCCACCGCAGAAGGCATAGAAGGTGACGCGTGTCCCCTATCACACCCGGGGAGCGCAAAACCTTATCGATGCCGTGGCAGGGTAGACGAGCAACTCAGACGAGTGGGTCAGCATGGTAGGCAGGCGAGCAACCGAGCCAGCGGGCACACACACGCAAGCAAGCGCGAGCAGTGGACGGGTGGGAGGCATCTTGATGTGTCTGAGTAGCGCAGAAAGAGCATTACCACAGTGGGCTATACCTTGCTCCCACGGCCGGCTGAGCTCCCGGCGAGCCGATGGCTTTTTGCGCTCCTCAGTTACGACAGGGCACACATATCGTTTGTCGTGTCTTTCACGACGGAAGAGCTAAATTTATAAAAGCACATATAAAAGACTATATTTTAAAAAAAAAACTGCAGCAGGCTAGATTAAATAAGCGATGATTCTGTGGTTAATTAGGTGCATCAGCTTGGACAAGGCTGCTCAAATGTAACAACATCTTTTTTGTTTTGCATGGTTGGATGTTGCACGCGTAAAGCAACTTGGCTAAGCGGATGCAAACAGTGCATGCCTCTGGGCAAGGCTTTGCAGAAACGGTAGATTCCTCTATTTCTCCGGATGCAAATTGTGCTAATGATATGATTAAGTGGTGATTAGTGCATATTAGGTAAGTATCAGAGTGTATTAAAGTTTACTAAAGTAAAATAAAGGGCTATTAAAATATATTAAGGCAAAATTAGATCCATCCTTGATGTAACTCTCACGTATCTAACCAAACAACATCGCCATAAATACTAGTATCTACCACCGAACACAACCAAGCGTTAGCTCTTAGAGCATGTACAACAAGGCCACGTCAGCTGGCTTTTAGTCTGTATACATCAACTTTGGTCTATGTGGAGAAGTGGGAAAAGAGGAGAGAGAAGAGAACTGGCTCTTATTTAGTAGCCAGCTTTGCACAGAGCATATGTAGATTATTTATGTACAAGAGAGAAAAGATAGTTATTGCACAATATCTAGATACAACCTTTAAAGACAGTTATTGTATAAACTGGCTTTTAACTTACTATTAACCAGTAGTTAGCTTTCCTATTGTACTTGCTCGTCCATCCCAAGTTCCCAAATCCCAACACAAAATATCCTCTTAACCAAACAAATCGACAATCTTATGGTCCACATTATTTCGTACTGATTCATGTCGATGGTACTATCAAATAGGAATCAAACATATTGTCCTTCATCTCAATCTCATCTCAATCTGACCCCGATTCCATGGAATTTTTTTTTCTTTAATATTTATTTTTATTCTTTTTTTCAAAACTATGCGTCCGAAAAAAAAAATTACGAAAATGTCTCCCGTCGCCCGTGTATAGGGCGATCGCCCATACACGCGATTTGGCCGCGCCGTCTCTGCTGCTCCAAGCCCGCCTGCTAGCGCCTGTCTGGTGGGCCCCTATCGCCCTACATGGGCGATCGCCCATGTAGGGGCGACGGGCTTGTTTAAAGCTCTGGCCTCCCTTCGCCTGAGCGCACAGCAGCAGCCGAGCCGAGCGAGGCGAGAAAGAAGAAAAGAAAGGAAGAAAGGAAGAAAGAAAGAGAGAAGAGAAGAAAAAAAGAAAAAAGGTAAATTTCGATTTTTTTATAGTTATTTGTAAGAATTTTTTAAGATAATTGTAGGAATTGTTTTATAGGTTATGTAATTAAAGTATTATTTAATATTTAGGACTTTGTTGTAGTATTTAGAGATTTTAGGATTATGTAGTATTTAGAATTTTAGAATTGTATAGCTCTCGTGAAATTTAATTTAGCAGCTTACTTAATGTAGTATGTAGTATTTAGAAACTTAATGTAGTATTTCTAGGTATATGCAAATTTAATGTAGTATTTTGTATGTAGAAATTTAGTTCATTATAGTTTAGGCAATATTTAGAAATTTAATTTATTAGGGTTGTGTATTACTATTTTTATTACGTAAATAATGTATTAGGCAATGTAAATAATTTTGTAGTACGATCAATGTACGTTTTGTAGATTGTATTTTAGAGTAATATTTTTCCGTCGGACGTTGCAGCATGTCGGAGAAATTGTATTTCCAAATATTTTATGGAGATGGGGAGATAGCACGGGCGGATGGGGTGGATCTATCATCATTTTCAAGAGTCGACGGGCATATGCGCATCGAGCGATAGGACATACTGAGGTTTGTTGGAGTGGATGTCTCGGATGTTCGATTTGGATGTCCAGATCGTTGATTCTTGGTCGAGCAGAGTGAGCCGAGCGCAAGACCGTTTTACGGAGAGTTGATTCTGTTAACTCGACGTCCACATGGAGGAGTTATGTTGGTTTTGCTGTAGAGCGGGTTGGCGCTCATGTTGTTGGCACAGTGCTACCCGTAGCTCCATCGGTGTCGCAAGTTCGTGATGTCGGGCCGACATTACGGCGGAGGGACATCAAATGTAGAAGGATGCGAAGAGGAAGGCGGCGAGGAGCCCGAGACGAGGAGCACGAGACTGGCGGTGACGAAGGGGCCGGGGCAGAGGAGACAGCGGTGGAGGCGCGAGGGGTGGCCGACGAGGGGGAGGAGGTGGAGGACATTGTTGACTTGATGGAAGAGGAGGACCGTGCGGATGAGGAAGTCCTCGATGGTGAGCACTCCGACGAGGAGGACAACGCCTGGGTGCCTATCCTGGTGCGTGGACCAATTACAATTTCAAGACCTAACAATGAATGAAGGAACATTGATGCATGGGAGTATCGTGAGAACGAGGTGACGCAGGGGCCGTATATAAAGACAAGGAGGCTGTGATGGATGCGGTGCATCGGGCAATGTCTCTCGGCGGCAATTCGGGGTTGTGAAGTCCAAGAAGAAGGACTACGACGTGAAGTGCGTAGTTGATTCGTGCCCATGGCGGTGCATGCATACCGGGAAGTGGACGGACTCTCGAAATGCTCCATAGTGATGGAGCATAATCTGCGAGCCGGAAGAAGCGGAGCAGGACACCGCAATCATCGTCCACTTGGGTGGCAAATGTGTTTTATGGTCGATCGTGGACAATCCCCATCCGCAGCCTCGATCTATTATCACGGTAGTGGAGGAGAGGTTTCAAGACAAGATTAGCTACGCAAAGGCATGGAGAGCAAAAGGACACTCTGAAATACGGTTCGACGACGAGGCTTCAGACGAGAATATTCCCACTTGCTCGTGGCAATCGCACAAAGGAACCCCAGTACATCCATCGACCTTGCGGAGTTCCTGCGCGGTGGTGCGTGCACCGAAGTGGGTATTGCAACGTGCATTCTTCGCCTCGGCGCATGCATAAATGCGTTAAAGATCGCCGCCTGGTCCTTTGCATGGATGGCACATTCCTCACGGGAAGTACAAGGGCGATTCTAATCGCGATCGCGGTGGATGCCAACAACCGTGTTCTACCGGTTGCGTTGGCATTCGTGGAGAAAACACGAGAGCGGTATCGGTTCCTTGAAAGAGTGAAGTCGGCGCTTGTTCTCGACAGTTCGATGTTTGTGTCATCCATGACCGACATGCGGGGCTGCTAAGGGCGATCGTGGATATGCAACAAGGGTCCGCCGTCGTGGGAGCAGCAAAGTGGCGGATCCGAGGAGCGGTGGTGCATGAGGCACATGGGTGCCAATTTTTCCGTCGATTCAGAATAAGGAGCTTATGAACATGTTCAAGCGCTGTGCAAACAGAACCAACGGAGGAAGTTCGACGCGCTTTGGAAGACGTTGGGCTAACTAACGAAGAAGCAATCAATGGATCCCGAGGTACCGCTAGTTCATCAAGGAACCCGATGGTGTACCATGAGCAAGGAGAGGACCCCACCTTATATGCCGCCGATGCGGACTCCCAAACCTCGGCGTGAGGCCGGTACCAAAGATAAAGAGTTTCACCGATTGGATACGACATGAGCCTTTGGAGAAATGGTCCTTCGCACGACGACGAGGGCGGCTCGCGTTATGGGATCATGACAACGAACTCGCGGAGATTTACAACTGGGTAATGAAAGGCACCAGATGCCTTCCACTGGTGGGTATAGTTGAGGGTGTCTTATTAGGGACACAGAGATATTTCATTGAGCGATACAAGACCTCCGCAGCATGTATGTCGGACAATCGATTGTCTTACTCAACTGTTGTGTCTACCTACATGTCCAAGAAAACAAGAAAGGCGCAGACACATCGGGTTACACCGGAGAGTGGCGTGGAACGGAGATACCACGTGCACTGCGGTGACCGAGGTCGCAGGGGTGCCCACCGGGAGAGGACTTCCCATCTGTGCATACTCCGAGCAGCTGATTGCGAGTGCTCCTGCCAGAAACCACGCCTGCTGCACTTGCCGTGCTCGCACGTCATTGCCGCAGCCGCCGAGACGCATCAATCCTGTCGTCCGTTCATCTCCCGCACTACTACAAGCGAGCGTTCTCAACACGTGGCATCATGAGGTGTACGGTACCGAGTGGATGGATCGCTCACAACACCCCTCTCCGACCATCGATGGGTGCCGGACATCCGAATGTTGAAGATGAAGGTCGGCGTCGAAGGACAAGGCGATTCGAACGATATGGACGAGTCGAGGCGCGCCGCAACCGCGGATAATGTAACTTTGCATGTTGTTCCCATCTTGTATTATTCAATGGACCGTAAGTCAGAATGTACGTTGTAATGTTCGATGTAATTTTCAATGTACTAGTAAGTTGTTGTTCGTGATCATGTTATTCTCCGATGTCCCGCTTAGTACCTACGAGGATAATGTAATTCTCGACGCCAGTGCCTCGTCGAACATGTCTTTGTCTTTCGTATGTTTGCAATCCGAGTTTTTTTTTGCTCTCCACACTTCGGTTGTATTGTTTGTTGAGTATGGTACAATTCGTTATTTCGCATTTCATTTTGTGTGCACATGTAATTACCGATAATCTGTTGTATTTGCTTTGTAACAGCCACGATGGCGCGACCTTGCCCTCGAGTGCCGGACGTGACCGTCCGATGCGACCCACCGGTCTAGGTACTCCGCAGAGGAGAACCGAGTGCTAGGCCACCGACCTCGAGTGCCCGTGGAGCCGCCGCGATCGACCCACGCCGGGTTCCACGGTAGTCGCGAACGCTTGCACTCTTTACGCATACATACTTACCGTGAATGCAATTCTAACTACATGCAGTTGCGAGCGGTGGCTTACTTCCTCTTTGTAGGATGGTGGAGCCGTGATCGCCTGCTAGAGGGCAAGGAGGTGCCGCGTTCGTACGACCGGTCCTCGCTGCCACACTCGTGGACCGGTGGAGACCGAGACGACACGCTCCACCTTCCGTGCGGAGAGATGGCTCCGACGCCGCGGGGCGTGTCGTACCTCTTAGGCCTCCCTTGTGCGGGCCCAGCAGATCGTGCCGCATGACGCCCGCCACGTGGCACGCCGAGTTGTCCGCGCTTGCCGAGGTGCGGCGGCACCCGGCAACCCTACCACCCCTTTTTAGGGAGGCCGAGCCCACGACCGACGAAGGCGTGGTCGCCGATTCCACGGTGAGTACCTCTTTCTTTGAGAATTAAAATAGAAGCGCCAAGTTGTCGATAATGTTTGTTGCGAACGCTGCAGTCGACCTTCTCCACCAAGACGCGGAGGAGGCGGACGTGGCCGCCACTTGGAGGCATACCTCCTGTTGTTGCTCGGTTGGGTGATGTTCCGCCCTCCCACGGAACACGGTGGACCGCCACCGATCGAGTACGCCAAAGACATCGCCGACACCCGGTGGATGAGGTAACACACTCGGTTCAATCTCGCCTCAACGCGAGCACGCCTAACTCCCCTTGTAAACAGTGATGCAAAGTGGTCGTGGGCCTCGGTGTGCTTGCGGCGACGCATGAGGTCTGCAGGCGACGCCGTCTCTCGGCGAGCACGACGCGACGATCTCGTGTTGCGCCCTACTCCTCCGATTGTGGTCTTGGGAGCGCTTCCGTCAGCAGGCTCGTTGTTGACACGACACCGCACTCGAGGAGCTTTACGGAGACGACCGGTGGATCGCCCACCATGGGCCACTCTGGTCCGGCGGCGTGTACGCTCCTCGTATCTTTTCCCCACTAACGCACTTGAATAACCTTCGCCATTTCTTATTTCCTCGCAATGGAGGTTCGCGCACCTACAGTGAGGAGGTCCTATCGAGTTCGCTCAGAGTTCGACCGCCTCCACGACGAGGACGTGCGGTGGACGCCATACACCGCGACGACGTCCACGCCGAGCACCTCACGGGTCTCCGTGCTTTGCACGCGAGATGAGGCCTTTGGCTCACCCGTAAGGTGCTCGTCTTTGACCTTTGTGTCGAGGAGTACTCCCGCGACCGTCTTTGCGGCGATTCGGCCTGTTCGATCCTTTCCTTTGCCGCCTCGTCACGTTGTCGCGCGTGGCGCTCACAGTACTTGCCCCGATCCTACTACTCCGCATCTTTGCGAAATTAATGTCTTTGCGACTTCATCGCTTTTGCATTGCAGATGACCGGATGGGTCTTTGCGGTGGGCTCTCGACAAGACCGTATGCGCCATGGGCCTGCGCAGGGGCGCCGCGACTCGACGAGAGGGTCACCGAGACCCGGCCAGACGACCATGACATGTACGATCAAGACATGGAGTGGTTCGCCCAGCGACTCGCCTCGGGTGGGGTACACACCAAAGACCGTGACGTCGCCGGCGAGCATCGGTAGCGGACACGCACCCTTCACAGATGTCCCGGAGGGACAACGCCTCGGTAAGTGTCACAATCGAACCTACATGGGCACGTCTTTTTCATGTAACTTACGTAATGCCAACTCGACGTTACATGCGGACTCGGCTCTTGGCGGAGATTGAGGTGGAGGTCAGTCCATGTTGACGCGCCTAGAGGGGGCATACAGTGACCACCGCCGAGTCCGAGACGGCTTGGGGTCGGGTCCTCGCTTCTGAGGCGGTTGGCTCGCTTAGCCACTGCCGAGGGCGCGAGACGTCGGCGGACGCAAAGACACCACGCCACTTCGCCCCAAAGACTCGCCTACCCACCCGGTGCCCGTCACGCCCCACGCACCGCAGGGGGACAGTGGTCGACGAGGCTCCTTCCGCGTCTCGCCCTACCCCGTCGGTTCCTCGCTACGCTCCCACGCAGCAGCAGGGGGGATGGTGGGGAGGCTCCTTCGCGCCTCGCCCTACCCCGCCGGTTCCTCGCCACGCTCCCACGCAGAAGCGAGGAAGCGGCGCTGGCTGCGGAGGCTCCTCCTCGTCCCGCGCCAGCGGACCCTGGGTGGTTTCGACGAGCCTTCGACGACGAGTTCGACACGGAGGAGTACCTTCGACCGACTACCTCGACCCTCTCGGCTCTCGGTGCGCGCCGCCACAGACTTGGCCTCGCCGCCGCCAAGACTACTTCTACGCTGCGCGCGGCGGCCTAGGAGGGACGTCCGTCCGCCGTCGCCACTCACCTACCCCACGGGCCGATTAGGAAGCGTGGCGTGATTGACTTGTTGTACGGATGTATTTTTTAATGGCTTTACGCTCAAGAAGACATTGTATAACTCCCGAGTTAGTAACATGACAAATGTTATCACTATAAATTGTTCAAATCATTTATGCATTGCTTGCCTATGCCACACGACGTGACAACACACCAACGTTTGGTGCACCTATCGCCTCTAGTAGGGCGATCGCCTAATGTGAGGCGATCGCTTTACATGGGGCAATCGCCCAAATATGAGGCGATCGCCCCATACCCGCGATATCGCCCTTTATAACATTCGTTCTCACAAGCGGTCTCGCAAAGAACAAATGGAGAAAGAATAGAGGGTGAGCATCAATCGAAAATGCCGAGGCGCAAGTGCAAAGGGTAAGGGAAGGCAAAGGAAGAAGCGAGTGCATGCCGCGAATTTAGCGTGCCAAGATCTCTTCCTACCTCGTGGAGTCAGAGCGCCCATGTGTATGTGCGGAGATCTTTGCGGGCTTGTCCGCTCTTGGGAAATTTCAACTTGGAAGAGGAGGTATTGAAGTGCCGCACTACGCCTTCGATCCGCGGAGAAGAGCTCAAGGATCGCCGCATGGTAACAATCGTGCGGGGTTACATAATATTTGTGAATGAAACTTTGCTAATTTACGTTTCATGCAGTCACCTCCGCCATCGTGTGAATTTGAGCGATGGTTTGATACGAGATCAACCCCGAGGACCAACGGCTTCTTGACCAAGCCAACCGGCAGGATGAGTTCACGCGGCGGTTTCAAGAACAGCGATGCCGCACGCGAGGAGGCATGTAGGAAGGAAGCGAGGAGAAGGAGGCAGAGAGAGAGAGAAGCGAGAGAGGCGCGACGTGCGAGAAGCCCACGGAGGCATGGGCGAATGGGAAGTGGCCTCAAGCACTCAATAGACGTCTGTGTTAACTTTGGTTTTCCTTGTTCGTGGTACTCCTTTTAGTTTTAAGTCGTAATAAACAAGTCGGCCCAACCTTCAAGAGTATGCTCACCGTCCGGAGGGCTAGTATGTGTCCTACTGCTCTAGGTGTCCCAAATGATGTTATTTTTCTCCATCGAGATAGGTTATAGCATTTTCATTCGTCATATCGATTTCATCGAGTTTTACCATCGTTTGCGAAAGATACGGCAATTTTCATGTTTTACCGATTGCATGTTCTGACAACAATAAAATAGTGCGACCTAAAGTGACATCTAAATATTTTTACATAATTGTGACCTATGCAAGCCCAAGAATGCAACAAAACTGGTTCGCAAGTTTTGAGGTCATTCGAGATATTATTCTAACCGCTTGAACAATGATTGTTATAAAGGGTTTAAACTAGCCATCTTTTATTCAAAATGCAATCATATTTAGATATTTTTGCAAAAATGAAGTGCATAAGGTTGTAGTAACTTATTCTATTTATTTCATGAATTATGGATCAACACACATTATAATTCCTTCACAATCCACGCTAGAGCCTAGCATTCGAACTCAAATAAAAAAATTCTGCAAACAACACATGGATTTTTATTTTACACTCTAATTCTTCATTCCAAAATTTAAATTTAGAAACAAGTTTCATTTAATTTGGACACTCCTAACAAAAGTTACGGGTTTATATTAAAAGCATATAGTAATTACAAAACAAAACTAAAAAAAAAACTCAAGTGGTCTCGCCGCCAGTGAGGCGATCGCTCTGAGAGGGCGATGGGGGCCCTGGCCTGCGCCGCTAACGGCGTTAACGGTGGCGAGCTATCGCCAGTGTATGGGCGATCGCCCCATACACGGCGACGGGGGCATTTTGTCATTTTTTCATTCGGACGCATAGTTTTGAAAAAAAGAATAAAAATAAATATTAAATAAAAAAAAATTCGATTCCATGTATGTACCCAACATTCAGGCATGATTGAACTCGCCGCCAGCAAGGCCTATTCAAAGGCCGGATTGGCCCGGGAAAGACCAAGCCCGATCTCGGCCCAACATGCCTACTCTCGGGAATTTTTTTTTATTTAATATTTTTTTTTATTCTTTTTTTCAAAACTATGCGTCCAAAAAAATGACAAAATGCCCGCTGTTCGTGTATGGCGATCGCCCATACACGCGCGATAGCCCCGCCGCCGCTAGTGCCGCCACCTGCGTTAATGCCGCTGGCATGGGGCCCCCATCGCCTCAGAGGCGACGCCTCTACAGGCGACACACTCCTTTATCCCCGCTCCACTCGGTCGCCTACAAGAGAAAGAAGCGGAGCGAAAGCGCCACCGAGAGAAAAAGAGAGGAGAAGAGAGGAGAAGAGGAAGAGAAGAAGAAGAGAAGGAGAAGAAAAATTTAGGTAAATTTTGAATTTTATTGTAGAGTTAGTTTATCAATTTTTGTAGAGGTAAATGTAGGAATTTTTGTTAGGTTATACAAGATTTAAAATTTAATGTAGCATTTAATATTTAGGAATTGTAGTATTTAGAAATTTTAGGATTATGTATTGTTTAGAAATTTAATATAGCAGCTAATATTCGTAAATTTAATGTAGTATGTAGTATTTACAAATTTAATTTAGTATCGTAAGTATGTGCAAATTTAATGTAGTATTCAAGATGTAGAAATTTAATATAGTAGAAATATTAGACAATATTTCGAATTTAATTTAGTAGGGTTGTGTATTAGTAATTTTGTTATGCAAATAATGTATTAGGCAATATATATACAAATGTAATGTGGTATGAATTTAATTTAGTATGGTCGTATTACTAATTTTATTATGTTAGTAATGTATTAGGCAATATATACAAATGTAATGTAGTAGAAATTTAATATTAGACCGTATAGTAGGCTAGTCGAATCACTTATTCATAGTCGTATTTTGTAGATTGTATTTTAGAGTAATATTTTTCCGTCGGACGTTGCGAAGATGTCGGAGAAATTGTATTTCCAAATATTTTATGGAGATGGGGAGATAGCACAGGGGCGGATGGGGTGGATCTATCATCATTTTCAAGAGTCGACGGGCATATGCGATCGAGCGATAGGACATCTGAGGGTTTGTTGGAGTGGATGTCTCGGATGTTCACTTGGATGCCCGGTGTTCGGTTCTGGGTCGAGCAGAGTGAGCCGAGCGCAAGACCGCTTTTACGGAGAGTTGATTCTGTTAACTCGACGTCCACATGGAGGAGTTATGTTGGTTTTGCCAGAGCGGGGTTGGCGCTCATGTTGTTGGCACAATGCTACCGGTAGCTCCATCGGTGTCGCAAGTTCGTGATGTCGGGGTGACATTACGGCGGAGGGACATCAAATGTAGAAGGATGCGAAGAGGAAGGCGGCGAGGAGCCCGAGACGAGGAGCACGAGACTGGCGTGACGAAGGGACCGGGGCGAGAGGAGACAGCGGTGGAGGCGCGAGGGGTGGCCGACGAGGGGAGGAGGTGGAGGACATTGTTGACTTGATGGAAGAGGAGGACCGTGCGGATGAGGAAGTCCTCGATGGTGAGCACTCCGACGAGGAGGACAACGCCTGGGTGCCTATCCTCGTGCGTGGACCAATTACAATTTCAAGACCTAACAATGAATGAAGGGAACATTGATGCATGGGAGTATCGTGAGAACGAGGTGACGCAGGGGCCGATATAAAGACAAGGAGGCTGTGATGGATGCGGTGAAATCGGGCAATGTCTCTCGGCGGCAATTCGGGGTTGTGAAGTCCAAGAAGAAGACTACGACGTGAAGTGCGTAGTTGATTCGTGCCCATGGCGGTGCATGCATACCGGGAAGTGGACGGACTATCGAAAATGCTCCATAGTGATGGAGCATAATCGCGAAATGGAAGAAGCGGAGCGTGGACACCGCAATCTGTCGCCCACTTGGGTGGCAAATGTGTTTTATGGTCGATCGTGGACAATCCCCATCTGCAGCCTCGATCTATTATCACGGCCGTGGAGGAGAGGTTTCAAGACAAGATTAGCTACGCAAAGGCATGGAGAGCAAAAAGGACAGCTCTGAAATACGGTTCGGGCGTCACGAGGCTTCAGACGAGAATATTCCCACTTGCTCGGGGCAATCGCACAAAGGAACCCCGTACATCCATCGACCTTGCGGAGTTCCTGCGGGTGGTGCGTGCACCGGAAGTGGGTATTGCGGCGCATTCTTCGCCTGGCGCATGCATAAATGCGTTAAACCTGCCGCCTGTCCTTTGCATGGATGGCACATTCCTCACGGGAAGTACAAGGGCGATTCTAATCTGCGATCGCGGTGGATGCCAACAACCGTGTTCTACCGGTTGCGTTGGCATTCGTGGAGGGGAAAACACGGAGAGTGGCATCGTTCCTTGAAAGAGTGAAGTCGGCGCTTGTTCTCGACAGTTCGATGTTTGTGTCATCCATGGCCGACATGCGAGGCGCTAAGGGCGATCGTGGATATGCAACAAGGGTCCGCCGTCGTGGGAGCGACAAAGTGGTCGATCCGAGGAGCAGGTGGTGCATGAGGCACATGGGTGCCAATTTTTTCCGTCGATTCAGAATAAGGAGCTTATGAACATGTTCAGCGCTGTGCAAACAGAACCAACGGAGGAAGTTCGACGCGCTTTGGAAGGCGTTGGGCGAACTAACGAAGAAGCAATCAATGGATCCCGGAGGTACCGCTAGTTCATCAAGGAACCCGATGGTGTACCATGAGCAAGGAGAGGACCCTACCTTTATATGCGGCCGACAGACCCCCAAACCTCCTGGCGTGGCCGGTACCAAAGATAAAGAGTTTCACCGATTGGATACGACATGAGCCTTTGGAGAAATGGTCCTTCGCCGACGACGAGGGCGGCTCGCGTTATGGGATCATGACAACGAACTCGGCGGAGATTTACAACCTGGTAATGAAAGGCACCGATGCCTTCCATCGTGGGTATAGTTGAGGTGTCTTATTAGGGACACGAGATATTTCATTGAGCGATACAAGACCTCCGCAGCATGTATGTCGGACAATCGATTGTCTTACTCAACCTGTTGTGTCTACCTACATGTCCAAGAAAACAAGAAAGGCGCAGACACATCGGGTTACACCGAGAGTGGCGTGGAACGGAGATACCACGTGCGCTGCGGTGACCGAGGTCGCAGGGTGCCACCGAGAGGACTTCCATCCGTGCATACCCGAGCGGTGATTGCGAGTGCTCTGCCGAAACCACGCTGCTTTGCACTTGCCGTGCTCGCACGCCATTGCCGCAGCCGCCGAGACGATCAATCACGTCGTCCGCTCATCTCCCGCACTACTACAAGCGAGCGTTCTCAACACGTGGCATCATGAGGTGTACGGTACCGAGTGGATGGATCGCTCACAACAGCCCTCTCCGGACCATCGATGGGTACCGGACATCCGAATGTTGAAGATGAAGGTCGGGCGTCGAAGGACAAGGCGCGTTCGAACGATATGGACGAGTCGAGGCGCGTCGCAACCGCGATAATGTAACTTTGCATGTTGTTCCCATCTTGTATTATTCAATGGACCGGTAAGTCAGTAATGTACGTTGTAATGTTCGATGTAATTTTCAATGTACTAGTAAGTTGTTGTTCGCATCATGTTATTCTCCGATGTCCCGCTTAGTACCTACGAGGATAATGTAATTCTCGACGCTTGTGTGCCTCGTCGAACATGTCTTTGTCTTTCGTATGTTTGCAATCCGAGTTTTTTTGCTCTCCACACTTCGGTTGTATTGTTTGTTGAGTATGGTACAATTCGTTATTTCGCATTTCATTTTGTGTGCACATGTAATTACCGATAATCTGTTGTATTTGCTTTGTAACGTGCCACGATGGCGCGACCTTGCCCTCGAGTCGCTGGGCGTGACCGTCGATCGACCCACCGGTCTAGGTACTCCGCAGAGAGAACCGAGTGCTAGGGCCACCGACCTCGAGTGCCCAGGGAGCCGCCGCATCGACCCACGCTGGGTTCCACGGTAGTCGCGAACGCTTGCACTCTTTACGTACACATACTTACCGTGAATGCAATTCTAACTACATGCGAGTTGCGGCGGTGGCTTACTTCCTCTTTGTAGGATGGTGGAGTGGTGATCGCCTGTTAGAGGGCAAGGAGGTGCCGCGGTTCGGGTACGACGGTCCTCGCCGCCACACTCGTGGACCGGTGGAGACCGGAGACGCACACGCTCCACCTTCCGTGCGGAGAGATGGCTCCGACGCCGCAGACGGTCGCACCTCTTAGGCCTCCCTTGTGCGGGCCCAGCGAGCGTGCCGCACGACGCCTCGCCACGTGGCACGCCGAGTTGTCCGCTGCGTTTAAATCGAGGTGCGGCGGCACCCCGGCACCCCTACCAAATTTCTTAGGAGGCCGAGCGCCACGGACCGACGAAGGCGTGGTCGCCGATTCACGGTGAGTACCTCTTTCTTTGAGAATTAAAATAGAAGCGCCAAGTTGCGATAATGTTTGTTGCGAACGCCGCAGTCGACCTTCTCCACCAAGACGCGGAGGAGGCGACGTGGCCCGCCACTTGGAGGCATACCTCCTGTTGTTGCTCGGTTGGGTGATGTTCCGCCCTCCCACGGAACACGGTGGACCGTCACCGATCGAGTACGCCAAAGACATCGCCGACACCCGGTGGATGAGGTAACACACTCGGTTCAATCTCGTCTCAACGAGCACGCCTAACTCCCCTTGTAAACAGTGATGCGGTGGTCGTGGGCCTCGGTGTGCTTGCGGCGACGTCTGAGGTCCATGCGACGCCGTCTCTCGGCGAGCACGACGCGACGATGTCGCCGCGCCCTACTCCTCGATTGTGGTCTTGGGAGCGCTTCTCCGTCGGCAGGCTGTTGTTGACACGACACCGCACTCGAGGAGCTTTACGAGACGACCGGTGGATCGCCCACCATGGGCCACTCTGGTCCGACGGCGAGTACGCTCCTCGTATCTTTTCCCCACTAACGCGCTTGAATAACCTTCGCCATTTCTTATTTCCTCGCGGCGGAGGTTCGCGCACCTACAGTGAGGAGGTCCTATCGGAGTTCGTTCGAGTTCGACCGCCTCCACGACGAGGACGTCGGGTGGACGCCATACACCGCGTCGACGTCCACGCCCGAGCACCTCACGGGTCTCCGTGCTTTGCACGCGAGATGAGGCCTTTGGCTCACCCGTAAGGTGCTCGCCTTTGACCTTTGTGTCGAGGAGTACTCCCGCACCGAGTCTTTGCGGCGATTCGGCTGTTCGATCCTTTCCTTTGCCGCCTCGTCACGCTGTCGCGCGTGGCGCCACGTACTTGCCCCGATCCTACTACTCCGCATCTTTGCGAAATTAATGTCTTTGCAGATTTCATCGCTTTTGCATTGCAGATGACCGGATGGGTCTTTGCGGTGGGCTCTCGGTTCACGACCGTATGCAGCCATGGGCCTGCAGTGGGGCGCCGCGACTCGACGAGAGGTCACCGAGACCCGGCCAGACGACCATGACATGTACGATCAAGACATGGAGTGGTTCGCCCACGCACTCGCCTCGGTGGGGTACACACCAAGACCGTCGTCGCCGCGGCAGCATCGATAGCGGACACGCACCCTTCACAGATGTCCCGCAGGACAACGCCTCGGTAAGTGTCACAATCGAACCTACATGGGCACGTCTTTTCATGTAACTTACGTAATGCCAACCCGACGTTACATGCGGACTCGGCTCTTGGCGGAGATTGAGGTGGAGGTCAGGTCCATGTTGACGCGCCTAGAGGGGGCATACAGTGACCACCGCCGAGTCCGAGACGGCTTGGGGTCGGGTCCTCGCTCTGAGGCGGTTGGCTCGCCAGCCACCGCCGAGGGCGCGAGACGCCGGCGGACGCAAAGACACCACGCCACTTCGCCCCAAAGACTCGCCCTACCCACCCGGTGCCCGTCACGCCCCACGCACCGCAGGGGGCAGGTGGTCGACGAGGCTCCTTCCGCCTCGCCCTACCCGTCGGTTCCTCGCTACGCTCCCACGCAGCAGCGGTGGGGGCGATGGGCTGGGAGGCTCCTTCGCGTCCGCCTACCCCAGCCGGTTCCTCGCACGCTCCCACGCGGCGGCGGTGAAGGCGGCGAGGCTGCGGAGGCTCCTCCTCGTCCCGCGCCCAGCGAGACCCTGTGGTGGTTTCGACGAGCCTTCGACGACGAGTTCGACTGGAGGAGTACCTTTCGACCGACTACCTCGACCCTCTCGGCTCTCGGTGCGCCGCCACAGACTTGGCCTCGCCGCCAAGACTACTTCTACGCCGCGCCGCAGGCGGCCTAGAGGGACGTCCGTCGCGTCGCCACTCACCTACCCCACGGGCCGATTAGGAAGCGTGGCGTGATTGACTTGTTGTACGGATGTATTTTTTAATGGCTTTACGCTCAAGAAGACATTGTATAACTCCCGAGTTAGTAACATGACAAAAGTATCACTATAAATTGTTCAAATCATTTATGCATTGCTTGCCTATGCCACACGACGTGACAACACACCAACGCTTGGTGCACCTATCGCCTCTAGTAGGGGCGATCGCCTAATGTGAGGCGATCGCTTACATGGGGCAATCGCCCAAATATGAGGCGATCGCCCCATACCCGCGATATCGCGCTTTATAACATTCGTTCTCACAAGCGGTCTCGCAAAGAACAATGGAGAAAGAATAGAGGGTGAGCATCAATCGAAAATGCCGAGGCGTGCAAGTGCAAAGGGTAAGGGAAGGCAAAGGAAGAAGCGAGTGCATGCCGCGAATTTAGCGTATCAAGATCTCTTCCTACCTCGTGGAGTCAGAGCGCCCATGTGTATGTGCGGAGATCTTTGCGAGCTTGTCCGCTCTTGGGAAATTTCAACTTGGAAGAGGAGGTATTGGAAGTGCCGCAACTACGCCTTCGATCCGCCGGAGAAGAGCTCAAGGATCGCCGCATGGTAACAATCGTGCGGGTTACATAATATTTGTGAATGAAACTTTGCTAATTTACGCTTCATGCAATCACCTCCGCCATGGTGAATTTGAGCGATGGTTTGATACGAGATCAACCCCGAGGACCAACGGCTTCTTGACCAAGCCAACCGGCAGGATGAGTTCACGCGCGGTTTCAAGAACAGCGCGATGCCGCACGCGAGGAGGCATGTAGGAAGGAAGCGAGGAGAAGGAGGCAGAGAGAGAGAAACGAGAGAGGCGCGGCGTGCGGAGAAGCCCACGGAGGCATGGGCGAATGGGAAGTGGCCTCAAGCACTCAATAGACGTCTGTGTTAACTTTGGTTTTCCTTGTTCGTGGTACTCCTTTTAGTTTTAAGTCGTAATAAACAGTGCGGCCCAACCTTCAAGAGTATGCTCACTGTCCGGAGGGCTAGTATGTGTCCTATCTTGCTCAGTGTCCCAAATGATGTTATTTTTCTCCATCGAGATAGGTTATAGCATTTTCGGTTCATCATATCGATTTCATCGAGTTTTACCATCGTTTGCGAAAGATACGGCAATTTTCATGTTTTACCGATTGCATGTTCTGGACAACAATAAAATAGTGCAGCCTAAAGTGACATCTAAATATTTTTACATAATTGTGACCTATGCAAGCCCAAGAATGCAACAAAACTGGTTCTCACAAGTTTTGAGGTCGCTCGATATTATTCTAACCGCTTGAACAATGATTGTTATAAAGGGTTTAAACTAGCCATCTTTTATTCAAAATGCAATCATATTTAGATATTTTTGCAAAAATGAAGTGCATAAGGTTGTAGTAACTTATTCTATTTATTTCATGAATTATGGATCAACACACATTATAATTCCTTCACAATCCACGCTTAGAGCCTAGCATTCGAACTCAAATAAAAAAATTCTGCAAACAACACATGGATTTTTATTTTACACTCTAATTCTTCATTCCAAAATTTAAATTTAGAAACAAGTTTCATTTAATTTGGACACTCCTAACAAAAGTTACGGGTTTATATTAAAAGCATATAGTAATTACAAAACAAAACTAAAAAAACATGCGCCGGCCCCGTCGCCTCAGAGGGGCGACGCCTCACAGAGGGCGATGGGGGCCCACAAGCGCGCTGCTAACGGCGCATCGGTGGCGGGGCTATCGCCGTGTATGGAGCGATCGCCCCATACACGGGCGACGGGGGGCATTTTTGTCATTTTTTCATTCGGACGCATAGTTTTGAAAAAAAGAATAAAAATAAATATTAAATAAAAAAAAATTCTACTCTCGGAGCCCCAAAAATTCATTTTTGTAATATGACTTTTTTATTATTATTTTCCTAATAAATTATATATTTATTTAAAAATGTTATTGATATTTAATTTTCTCTGGTCTTTTTCGGGTGCAGGCCGACAAGGCCGAAAAGTTGGATGTGAGCTTGGAAAAATAGGTCCAGCCCGCCCATAAACAGGTCTACCACCATCTCCTCCAATGTCTAAGGTGCCTTAGCATGTCTTCGGCATCCTTTTTGTACCTCAACCTTACACCCCAAGTCCCTGATCTCCTATGCACTCTAATGCGAATGAAACTGTTAAATCCTTAATCAGGCACTAATCTATTTTTAACGTCTAATTAGATTGGAGAGTTATTTCAAGAAGGTCTTGGGCCTCAATTTGTCTTGGTGCATCTCTTCGCTCACTCGCCACCAGTATCTTGCAATAGTTACTAAGAAAATCAGTAACATGAAAACATTTCCTTCATTTACGATCCCTTTAAAGGTTTAAATTTGATCTCATCTTCATGAAAATCAATTATACATGAAAACTTGTACAATGCTAATGTCTTGGAAGTAAAAGAGAGATAATGTCATGGAAATAAGAGAGAGAATAGCACCTGCCATCCGTCTCCCCCGAGCCAAGATCCAAGGGCACGAGGCCTAGCTGGATCCGACAATCTCATCGATGGGGTTCCCTATCGCCTCTCTCTCAACTTCCAAATCTAGCCGCCCCTACCAAGGATGTAGGCATGTAGCCATGAATTGCTCCATGCCAGTAAGGCCAACACCGGATGCGGCGTCCGGCGGGCATGGCAACAATGGAGAGTGCACTGCCAGTGTCCATGGAGCACTTCGTAGTCGTCCTCCACCTCACTAGCCTCTACGCTGGATCCACCATGATGGCAGCCTTGGCGTGTCGGTTTCTTCGGCTCGTCCCACAATCAGATCACTCTCCATTGCCGATTCCACATCAGCTTCCCCCACTGCCCCATTTTTCTCTCTTGTTCTCTTGGAAATGGGATCCACATCGGCTTCTCATTCTCTTGTGTTTTTTTGGAACGAGAAAAATTAAAATCGAAAAAAAAATATATTCCCAAAATTTGGAGAATTTGGACCCGAAAAATGTGTTAGAGATGAATCCTGAATCTTGAAAATGAAAATGTATGGTGTTAATAGTACATAGGGTTGCATACGTTTCCAGTATTGGTCTATACCGGTGTTCTGTTCTAGAGTTTAATATAATAATATAAATTTATAAGTAGAAATTAGTCTATTTTACATCCAGAACTTTATAAAAGGTTTATGTAATATTCTCAACTATAAAACCAGGTATTTAAAAACTCTAAACTTAAAAAACCCAAATCAACTTACACCCTGATATTATAAAAAAAAAAACTTACACCCTAAGATTGTTTTGGAAGTTGGTTTTGCTGACGAGGATCCAAATCAATGTGGTTTAGCCATGTTGGCAAATCATCGGTTTTTGCTGATGACAATTAAATAAGAGGAAGGATAACGACATAAAGAAAGATAATAGAGAGAGTGAATAAGAAAATAGTTAACAATATGTGCTATACTACACATCATGTTTATATATATATATATATATATATATATATATATATATATGGTATCGGTAATTTTTATATAATGAACTATATTTAAATTTATATATCGCATCTTCACTCAGTAGCAATCGAATTTTTTTTAAAAAAAAACAACAGCACCATGTACTATAGCAACACCATGCTTCAGTGCCATGTTTTTTTTTTGGAATTTTGGTTTCTCGCTGAGGGGGAGCACGACATTGCATTTCCAGCACCCGGGAAGCGCAACAATGCTATTTCAGCGTTCGGGGTGCGCGGAATTGCATTGCAGCTCTCCCCGAGGGTGAGATTTACAGGACTGGAGCTTAATTTTGAAAAAAAATATAAGGCTAATTCTATTAAAAAAATATTTCTTTAGGGCTAGAAGAGATTTCACCGTTTGATTGCTTGAAAGCAGTACGTACTCCTGGCTAGGAATCAAACCTTTCCTAATCCCGGAAGATTTCCTTGCCTCTCATTGGTTTGAGCCGTGGAGCAAGCCGGCTCGGCTCGCGGCTCGAGCCGAGCCGACCGAAAAAAAATACAACCGGGTCCTTTTTTGAAAAAAAAATTACATATGGGTCCTTTTCCCGGAAAAAAATGGTTAGGTCCTTTTTCCAAAAAAAGAATATATATTACGTCTAGGTCCTTTATGCGTTTTTAAGGCTTGCGCTCGGGTCCTTTTACCAAAAAACGGAATTACGAATAGGTCCTTTTCGGAAAAAAAACGTTTGGGTTCCTTTTTTTTTGAAAAAATATACATCGCATTTAGGCCCTTGCTGCATTTTTCTAGCATTACGTTTAAGCTCTTTTGCGAAAAACACAAAATCCTTTTTAGGTCCTTTTCGCGCGTTTTCTCGATTTACTCGTTTGTGGAGCGTCAATCGCGTGTTTTCTCCATTTGCTCGCGTGGAGAGCGACGCCCGCGGCGTGGCACGCCGCGTATAGGTTTCTAGTAGGATAAGACTTTGCTAAGACCTATTACCTTTGCTTGATGTGAACGGCAAGTGAAACGGCTGGATTTTGATGGCACCGATCGGCGATCGCCCACTCACTCGATCCCTCTGCGGAACGCACGCGTCGCAACGGAGCAAGAGAGCCGCGCCATGAACTGTCACCACTCACCACCACCACTAGCCGTCATCCACTGAGAGCGAGAGCAGCAGCAGCGTAGAACAAGGCGATCGACCCTGGTCCTGCAAGCCATAAAACCAAAAGCCTAGTGGGGAAAAGGGAGGAAGTGCTGTTACTGCTGGGTTCAGTGGACGATCCGATCCTCGCCGAGTGGCAAGTGAAGTGCGTGCCAACGCTCCCGCCCTCGTCCTCCATCGCACCCGCTGATGCGCACCATCCGGCGAATCGGTTGATGCCTTTCTCTATCTTAATATCTGGATTATGGGCAGCAATCGACCAAAAAATGGTATAAAATCGCCATAGATGATCAGGTGATTTTGAGCGAAAAGAGGTTCATTTTGCTTTTGATTTGCATTTCGCTTGTCGCATGAAAAGGTATCGATAGTTGCGACTCGCGATTCGCGAGTACATAGGATATTCAGAGTTTAATTCAGACTAAACTGGTGGAGTTGAATTGCACTATAGAGAGAATACAGAATGTGCCGCCCGGAAAGAGTTGAAGACCGCCAATTCACAGTATCTCCCTCTGGCTGACAATACTACACAAAAGCTGACAGTTTGGAAATCTCGTCAATGACGGTTTTGTGAACTGTTTATAAAACTGTGTCAGTGATAAAGAAGATATATCACAGACGGTTTCCGAACCGTCAGTAAAACTAATATCAGAGACAGTTCTATCTACAAACCGTCTATAATGATCTTTTGTCTTAGACGGTTATATGATAGAACTGTTTCTAATGATAAGTAATCACAGACGATTTTTAATTAGAGCCGGCTGTAATATGATTATCACAGACTATTTTTAAATAGAACCGTCTGTGATATCGTTTTTCCCCTAACTCTCTTGGCAGAACTTGCATGATTAGTATCTGATGTTCAAAATTTTATTCTCTTTAGATATTTATACAATGACATTTACAAGACATAACTAATTGTAGATTTTGCAATTCGATATCAAAATATCCTAATTGCATTGAGGTAACAACTTGTCTGATGATAGGGTGTCTGATGAGAGTGTCATAAAATATGAACATTTGTGCCCTAAGCAATTGCATCTAGAGTACCACAGTGATAAATCTAGGATGTTTTTGATATTGAATTGTAAAATCTATAATTGGTTGTGTCTTGTAAATGCTATTACATAAATAACTAAGGAGAATAAAATTTCGAACATCAGATACTAATTATGAAAGTTCTGCCAAGAGAGTTAAGGGAAAAACATTATTTCATAGTTCAAGACAAGAAGACCTTATCATAAATATGATAACAAAATATTTCATAGTTCAAGTAACAATACATTAACAAAATATGATATATACCACAAATATCAATAAGTGTTCAACTAGAAACCACATTATTTCGTAGTTCAAGACAAGAAAACCTTATAGTTTTTTCATGTCTTCCATCATATGTGCTATAGCTTTCGCAATAGAAGTTTCTCAGTTCTCTCTGAAGTTCCACAACTCAAGTACAGTGCCAATTTGTTTGACATCAATAACCGATTGATCTTCAGTCATATATCTCAATCCATACAAATTAAAAACGATCATGTTGTTGTGAGAAGGGTAGCAACCACATCGAATTCAGTGCTAGAAACTTTCATATTACCTCTATAAGCTCAGTTTTAGCTTTTTTCAGCTCTGCATTCGCCCTGCGGTCCTTACTGATGAGTGTCATGTTAAGAGATTCGATATCTTTCAAGCAATCATTTATGTCTTTCAGTTCTTGTTTGATCTCATAAATCTTTTATGTTGTCTCAGATTTCCCCTTCAGTTGTTCTATCTGCACCTCAAGTTTTTATTTAACTTTTAACAACTTTTTCATGTCCTTACCATAAATATATTATAATGAATTAGGTGTTCAACTTCAATAGGAGGATACAAGATAGAGATAGAATGACACGTACATAAATTTCAAACATTATCACCTAGTACAGGCACAAAAAAAGCATTAAACATTCAACATATAGTAGCTGCAAGACATCAATCCTTGTGTGATATTGACATACCAAAATGAAATTAGGTTGCGGTGACCTAACGAGGTATTAGGGCTTGCTAAGTTATATATATATATGCAGCTTGCTAATAATTTTATGTTCTATACATATATATTTTTGCTATATATGTTTGATCTCTCATGGATCAAATAGCCACTCTGTGAGAATCCTATATACAGTTTTGTTCAACCATCATGAATCCTATATACAGTCTCATTCTTTCTAAACATCATTCACAAATATCATTAATTCACAAACTCAAAAAGGTTTCCCTAGTAAAGCATATCGGTTTCCTTAGTCAAGCATTTGAGCTACAATTCTTTTGTTACAACCTCGTTCTTTCTAAACATCATTCACAAACACAATACCCTAGTCAAGTATATTGGTTTCATACACAACTCACTGACGGGGAGGAGGAGGTGCTCGCGGACGAGAAGGTAGCCGACGGAGAGGAGGAGGAGGTAACCGACGGGGAAGGTGCTCACGGAGGAGAAGATGCTCGCGGAGGAGGAGGTAGCCAACGGGGAGAAGCAGGTGCTCGCGGAGGTTGACGGGGAGAAGGTCGCCGGGAAGGAGGATTGCCGGGGGACTAGGGTTTGTGGGAGACGAAACGCATGAATCTGACGCTACGAACCTCTATCGGTATGGTTATATAGGAGTCTGAGGTTATATCACAGACGGTTCCTAGTTAGAACCGTCTGTGATATTACCTTATCACAGACGGTTTATATTTAAAACTGTCTGTGACTGACAGTTCATAAAGAAAACCGTTTGTGATTAAATCACTAACGATTGTACTAGAGAACTGTATGTGATGTTTGTCATCACAGACGATTTAAAATCGTCTATAAAAAAAGAGTCTAATATAAAATTTTCTACAGTAGCGTGACGTCCTCGGGCTACCTGTACGTGTCCTCTGCTCGAAGTCTCTAACGTATTGGTGGAAACATGCATCGCAAGTACATACCTCCTGCGAACTGCCGGCACGAACGCACCGATCAAGGCCATGCAAAAGCCTGCTCGCTGCTGGAAATTAAGGGTGCGTTTGGTTGGGTGAACGAGGATGAACGGGATGGGATGATACAAGATAGATTTTGATACATGCGTTTGGTTGAGTGTATAGAACAATCTTGTATGGGACGGAGTGGTACAGATTCTAGGAATATTCCTTAAATATGCTGTACCATCCCGTACCTCCAAATTGGTTGAACCATCCTGTACCATCCCGTACCACTAGTGATAAAGTTTACCATACTAACCTCATCCATCCAACCAAACATCATCTCGTACCATCACAGGATTCGACAGCCAAGAGATGCTAAAAGGCCTAGAATCACTAGTCCAGCAGCTCACGATGGGCATTTCTTCCGAGCTCCAAATAGCATGATCAATACCGATCATATCAATCTGCGGTATCAATACCGATCATACTGGCTTCAACACCAGTCAATACCGGTTATATCGGCTTCAATACCTGTCAATATCAGTCATATCGTTGGAATTATTAATATGATATATTCAACTATATGTTATATTTAATAGAACTACTGTGTATTTGAAGTAATATTATAATTAACTTTGGTGTACATATAGTTAAACATATGTATACTTATAAATATATATTATCATATTAAACCTGAAACGGTATGCCGATATGAGCCGGTACCGGAATGTAGCATTCTAAGAGCCAAACCGATGATATAACCTTCGGTACAATATTAACAAGTGTGGTCTCCATACCTCAACGTAAGCTTTTTAAAAACAATCTATGGATATATTAGCTGAATGCTCGTGCTTCTATGGGTAAAAATACATATTTCCCCAACACGTTGATTTGGCATTGCCGTGATCGGTCTGCCCATGCTCTTGGCTTCGCCTTCGTGCTCAGTTGCCTTGCTCCTTGGTGCCGTCGGCTTTGCCAGCATTTCGGAACTTCTTTGCTATTTGTTTATTGGTATATTATTTTTTTGTTAGAAAAATTTTAATTAGATGTTTGTTGGTATATTGCTTTTTCTATTTTTGTTAGAGATTTTTTGGATGAGTAAGTGATTTGTGGAGAGGTGGTGGATGAATGTTGAAAAAAAAATCAATAATACATTGTTCGCCACTATTAAGTACTTTTAAAATAGTAAAGATATTCACCGCCATTCTCGCGTGGTGGGAGCCGTCTGCTGCTTTCCTTCCTTTCGGTTTCACCTGGTTTTAATTTAAACCCTGGTAATCGCATTGGAACTGATGGTCTCGAACAGGGTTCAAAAAACCGATGAAAACCGGTCGGAGCCGGTTCAGTAATTAAAATCGTTGGGAAAACCAGTCAAATGAATAGTAAATTTAAATTTTTTGAATAAATTTAGCAAAAAGTGTCAAAAAAATTGAATTTTTTTTTGCGTTACTGAGGTAATTCTAATGATTATATGAAATTTCCCGATTATTATCAGATATGTACATTTTTTAAAAATTCTGACAGTGATACTGTCACAATATATGCTCTTCAGTTTTTTATTTTCTAGGGGCACAAAATGAACTCTAATATTTCTTAAACTTTTTTTGTGATTTTATAACGTCATTAAAATGATTATGTAAATCTTTTAGATGATTATCAGACATTTGTATTTTTTTTAAAATTCTAAAAGTGCTATTATCATTGTATATGCTCTTTTGTTTTTGATTTTATATGGGCAATAAATTAAGTCTAATATTTCTGAAAATTTTAGTACATGATCCTTTCGAACAATTTATATTTTCATTAAAATTTTAGAATATGATAAATCATTTTACTATTTATAAAAATCTGACAGTGTATTTGTTCCTTTTCATTAATTTCTGTTTTAGATTTTTTAGAAGAAATAAATGATTTAAAAAATTGTAAAAATTTCTCTTAGGTGTTTTATAGATTAATTGGGACTTTTTTACTTTTTAAAAAAAATCAATTTGTTCTTATATTTTCACCATTTTTCCTTCTGTCATCGGTTTTCGACATTCCGTTCATGTAGGTTGAACATATCATTTTTGCGACAATGAAAGAGTGACGAAGCTATGCTTATGCCTAGTCCACAACTTCAATTTAAATGCATTATAATGTAAATGGTGTTGACAAGTAAATGGTAGTGAAATCGCGAATGATTTTGCTTTGTAGTTATGTAAATGCCGATTTTTGCACTTGTGTGATTGTAGTATTGCAATGAAAGATTATTTATTGCATATTATTGCTAAATACATAACTTATAATTTCTAATTCTCTAAAATATAGCAAAGGTCACGTCGAATTTTTTCCAAATTTAGGAGAGATCATTATGGAATTTTTTTCACATTTTCACATACCTTATTTATATATTTATTACATTTTTACTCAATTTTAGCCTTCCCTGTATTTCTACAAATTTTACAATATTTTTTTTTGCATTTTTCCCAATTTGTTTCGATTTTTCCCCAATTTTCCAACCTCGGGCGGTTTTCTCCAAAAACCGCTCGGTTTTTCTTCAAAAACCGCTCGCGATCTTGTTTGACCAAATTTCAAAATTTTCAAACCGTTCGGTTTTTCGCGGTTTTTGAGCGGTTTTTCGCGAAAACCGCTACCGCGGGGCTAGCCATTTTCGCGAACGAAACGAAATTTTGAACCCTGGTCTCGAATATCTGTGCAGCTGCCTAGTCGATTTTATACTAGTTTCACGGAGTTTGCCTTTGAGGGTTTTTTCGTGCTCAATTGCCACAGGATGATGGATGGACAGAAAAACAGACATACTTGAGCCGGTGGGTGAGCCGGTTCGGAGCCGCGCCGGGAAAAAAATTCACCTTTGGGTCCTTTTTCAAAAAAAATTATGATTAGGTCCTTTTTTGAAAAAAAAAATTACGATTAGGTCCTTTTATTTTAAAAAAAGTATATTACGTCTAGGTCCTTTATGCGTTTTTAATCATTGCGCTCAGGTTTTTTTACTAAAAATCAAAATTACAAATAGGTCCTTTTATGTGAAAAAAATACGTTCAGGTCCTTTTTTTTGAAAAAAATACATTGCATTTAGGTCCTTTTCATTTTTCTAGCATTACGTTTAAGCCCTTTAGCGGAAAACACAAAATTCTTTTTAGGTCCTTTTCGCGTTTATCCTCGGTTTGCTCCTGTAGAGAGCGGCAGTCGCACGTTTTCTCGATTTGCTCACGTGAGGAGCGGCGTCCGCGGCGTGTCACGACGCGTTTGGCTGTCTAGTTGAAATAAAGGCTGTCAGATTACCCTGAAGCTTCTGATGCCATCTTTATAATTAATGGCCATCAGATTACCCTGAAGCTTCTGAATTCTGATGCCATCCTTTAGAACTGGTTAATTTCTTTGTTTTTTTCCTGGTATGCAGTTCCTCGCCATACGTGCGTGATATACATCCTTGTTGTAACTTGGATCTATGCTGGCGTGTCCACGCAGGGGCGGACTCAGCAGGGTCAGTCGGGGCTGGCACACCTCCTACCGTTGGTAGGTCTATGGGTATCCTCAATAGCACCCTCAGCCCAACCATCTATCAGACACCATGATTATATGTCATCAAGCTTCCCTCGGTGAATTTGGATTTTAGAAGTAGAAGAAGATCAGGAGATTTGACACTCCCTAAATTTTTATTCTAGATCCGCTACTGTGTCCACGTATGCCCAACCTTATCTAGCTAGAGATCCTTTTCTTTCCAAGCATGCAGAACCGCCAAAGTTGGACTGTCTAGCTTAGTAATTTGTTAAGTATGAAACAGAAGAGAAACAGGAGTACTGTCTGAGACGACCATTTTCTTCAAACTCTGTAAATCAGCTGAGTATTTTTTAAGATGGGATATTGTAAAAACGCAGCAATCACAGTGCTGCTCCACTCAGGGTTAACAATCTCGTTTCGCCGACGGTTTTCGCGGAGTCAGCGGTACCAGTTTTCGCGGTAAACCGCGTGAAAACCGTGAAAAACCGAACGAATTTCAAATTCAAAAAGTGTGAACGCTGGTCAAACCGATCGGAGAAAACCGCGGTTTTTTGCGAAAAACCGAGCGGTTTTCGCGTTAAAACGCTTGAGGCCGGAAAATCGGGGAAAATGAGGAAAAATGCAAAAAAAAATTTGTTGTAAAAATTGTAAAAAAACAAGGAAGGCTAAAATTGAGTGAAACACATGGAAAAAAATCCAAAATGATCTCTCCTAAATTTGGAAAAAAAATTCGACATGACCTTTGCTATATTTTAGACAATTGAAAGTTGTAAATTAGACATTTAGCAATAATATATCAATTAATAATCTTTCATTGCAATACTACAATCACACAAGTGCAAAAATAGGCATTTAAATAACCACATAGTAAAAGCATTCACAATTTCAGTACCATTCATTTGTCACCACCATTTACATTATAATACATTTCAATTAAAATTGTGGAATAGGCATTAGCATAGCTCTGTCATTCTTCTATTATCGCATAAATACCATGTTCGACCTACATGAACGGAATATCAGTAAATATTTCGACTTGCAATGTACACTTGGTATAATATCAAGTTGCACTGAAATGAAACATGCAAATGAAATATTACCTTCGAGGCTACTGGTAGTATTGTTGCGTGTACACTTGGTTGGCCATATTGTATTCGTCGATAGACATTAAGGCCAATCCTCATGTAGCTAGCAACTCTGCCTTATAATCATGCCAGCTTTGCCCTGTCCATGTGCTTGTTGTTTGCCATTGTTGATACAGCATGGTATAAAACTCAGGGTCCTGCCACTCGTAGACCCATTGCGTTGGAGTTTGTGCATGAGCATCGGGGATGACGTAGTCATAGCTGCTATATGAGCTATGCCTCTGTGGCATCTCAGGGACGCCATAGGAGTTAGAGCTAAAGCTGTCCTGTGGTGCGCAGCTATCCTGTGGTGCGCGTGCGCCCTTTACCTTCCCCTTCCCCTTAATAGTTGTCCTCTGTGATTGAGGAGCACCATGATCTCTATCCTGTGTTGTATGAGTGTACTGCAACTCTCCTATAAATTCGATGGGTTGAGGATCTTCTGATTGTTGCGTGGCAGGTTTAGAGGTATTGTCGCCGCCATCGCCATCGGTGTCCGTCTTCGAGCTGATATCATTGGACTTTTGGTATGTTGGGCTCTTATGATCCGCACTCTCAGTAGAGTCATCACTCCCTACATCTGTTGTGTGTTTACCCTTTCATTTGGAGGATACTCTTCTTTTTGTTGCATCCCTTCTCGGAACTGATTGGTGCTTCCTTTTCTCTGTATGGGTGTCCCCGACTGACTTGTCTGTCCATTTGGAGATAGTTTTAGCCCCGGTGTCCTTTCTTAACTCAGTAGGGTGAATCGAATCTGCGATAAGCTGGGATGGAAGAGGGGTGTCACTCTCTGTATCTTCCTCGTCAAGTAATAGGTCACCGTTGGATCTTCCTTTATCCATCCACAGTCGGATCTGGTTTGTATCATCACATAGTATTAGCTCCATAAGCCGCTGGAATGGATCGTCTTCATCTGAATGCCTTTGATTTTCTGCAACTTGAATTCAAAGCCAAAGGTTGTAGCTGACGTACACCAGCTTATGTAGCTTCTTGTATGACAGGCGGTTGCGGATTTTTGTGTGGATGAATGCAAATGTACTTCAATTGCGCTCACAACCACTAGAAGATGCACACTGTGACACGAGACGTACGGCAAACCGCTGTAGCGTGGGTGTGTCCGATCCGAACACATCCCACCAATGTGTTGTAAATTAACGAATAAAATAGTTAGTACTGACGAGAGTACCGTTACATTCGAGACGGTGCAAGAAAAATACCAGGGGATATTTTGCCATCTTGTGCCATCCTCGCAGCTAAAGTTGATGAGAACGATCCAACCTTCCTCCTGAAAATGTCAGCGTCATGAAGAGCTTCCGCGGCGCTATCAGTGTCCTTAGCATGCGCTTCAAAGGCATCCCGGAGATTTGGCAAGAAGGAGTTGGTCGTGCCGTAAGCGTAGGTAATCCGCGGGTTTAAGGCGGCAGCTGCACGATGTGAAACGAAGCATGTCAGTACAATGTACAATATTTGTACAACTGCAATATACTGTGTTGCAGGGAAGAATATATTACCGGTATTCATATAAGTGTTGCGCGTTAAGTCATCCATTCGTGTGTCCACCATATCCATGTACATGTCTTTCGTTGTTGGAGACTCATAGAACAAACTGTCGTAATCCTGTCGCACTATGGTGTACCGTAGGATTGTCTCGCTCAAAGTGGGCACCCTGTCCTGATCGGCGAATCGCAAGAAGGCGTACAGCGGTTCCACCGACTTCACAACTAATTGAAGATTTTCCCACCAGTCCAAGCTTGAGAGACAGCCATACACGTACCTCCCCTCGGTGTTATCAACAAAGCGAGAGTTTACAAATTCTTCGGCAATCATCCATTGCATGAACTTGTCTTTGCGTCGAAGGAAACTGTCCAAGAACATATAGTTAGTGCCGAAACGTGTTGCATTCCACTTGACCAACTCGTCTCCAATGTATTTCTTCATCATAGCATGTAACTTCGAATGGTTATATATCCATCGAGAGATTTTTCTTGCACTCTCAATCACCGAGGTGTGATCTGGGAACTCTCCAATCTTCTTCAGCATCAAATTAATGGTGTGGGCCACGCAAGGCTGCCACACTAAGTTGCGATGGTGCCGTGCGATGAGCTTGCACGCTTTCTTGTAGTTCGCACCATTATCTGTGACAATCTGCACCACATTTGACGGACCCACCTCGTTGACTACTGAAGATATTTCCTGCGTGACCAAACAAAACAAGGTACGACAATTACATTATATGTACGTTAATTCAACTTCAGAAGAGTAAAAACAAAACCAATTACCTTGATCAAGTATGAAGCATCCTGAGAGACGCCGGTGGCATTGACGAATTTGTGGAAGAACATGGTACCATTACAGTAAATCATGAAGTTTATTATACTCATGCGTGTCGGCCCTGTCCAAGAATCACATATGATTGTTACTCAGTACGTAGACTAGTGCTGCATGAACTTTGCATAGCTCTCCTTAATTTCTTCTTCATTAGCGTCTAAATATTTCCCATCTATATCTCGGCCACTTGGGGATGGGATACCCTCGCCTACAAATGAACCATAAATGTTAGCTATGAATCGGAGTACAACTGAGCGACTATTTTAAATCTCACTTACCGTATTTTTGTGTTTTTCGAATGGCGCTGACAAAGTATGGACTATCTGCTTTCCGCCCTACGATACCAGCAGCATGGTACCATTTGGCCCACACAGAATGGACATGCTGCTTCCTAGCCTTCCCCTTCTGTGTCCACGGATGGGTGTCAATCCTTGGTTGTACCGGGGCATGGGCCACACCAATATTGTAATCCCCCATCGCCGATGGACTTTCTCGCTGCGACGAACTCTGAAACATTCTCGACAACAGACCGGGGCGATCTCCTCCAGCTCTCTTGGAGGAGCCACTGCCACCACCATGCTCATACCTCCCACCTGCCCGGCTTCTAAATTCTGCCTCCGTCCTAGAGGCAGCCATGGCATACCGGAGTTGGGCCTCCTCATCAGTATCACCCGTGTACTCTGAGTACACACTTCGCCTCGGTGGAGAATCTCCAGCTGTTGCTGCTTCTTTCCTCATCATCTCATCTCTCCTGCCCCTCCTCTTCTCCTTCGTTCTGTCTAGCTCACGATGAAAGTACTCACGAACGTCCGCAAGAATTTTAGTGCAATGGAGACACCCGTACCGCGCCCTGCCAAATGCTGCTTGAATCGGGTCGCACCACCTCCTTTCTTCTCTTTGAGATAGTACTTGCATCAAAATCTAGCACCCACCTTATCGCCATACTCCCACACCACGTCAGTATCTGCCATCTAATAAAATAACGCAATAAACATTTTATCATGAACATCACGATGTGAACAAATTGGCAGTACAAATTTCAATGAAAGAAAAATATCATTCACCCAACATAACGACCAGAATGTCCTGGTTAAACAAATAATAGTGTAATAACAAATTATATCATCTCATGCCCTTTAATCGACATTCAACAGTTCGAACGACACCGGTTGAACATACAAACAAGAACTGATTACTTTCAATAGTTTGAGTACCAGTAGCTTATTTGCATCAATTTCTAGTAGCACAATTTGCATTTGTAGGTAAGAGTTAAATTGTTGGTTCCATGGATGGATTATGGAACTACCTGTTCAACATTTTGGTGTTATTTGCTATGATTCGTTTGTGATTTCCATGGATGGAAGACAACACTACAAATTTCAATAGCAGAAACTTTTGGCCAAGCATTTAATCAATCAAGCATTCGTATTCTCTTGATCTACATGCTACCGAACGGTTTAATCAAAAAACAGATCGAAAAACTGAAGAAATCGAGAGAAAACCGTACCACAGATCGCGAAACTCGTCAGCCTGCGCGATTTTCGCTGGAGCCGCGGTAAACCGCAAAAACCAAGCGGTTTTATTGGCTTCACCTGCGGTTTCGTAGGTCACGGTGGCTAGAACCTGGCGGCGTCGCTTCTATCGGGAGGAGAAGCAAGTGAGGAAAGCACACGCCAATGATTGAGCTTCATTTCGCACGGGAATAACATCAGCAATAAAATGAGTTCACGTGGGCTTCACTTCCCCCAGCTGGGCCTTGTTCGGCTGGCCGACCCACGGTCGTCTCAACCTGTGGGCTTTCAATCCACAGGCCGAGCTTTTCTTTTCTTTTTTCCTATTTTGTACAATTTGAAATGGCTCAAAAAGGTCTCTAAAATTCGTTTTTTTCAAAAAAAATTCACACCAAAGGCCCTAAAGAAATTAATACTAATTTTAGAAATTTTTTAAAGTTTTCAAATTTGAATTTCAAATCCTTCGGTATACCGCCTGGTTTGCGTTTTCGAGCCGGGCCAGTAGGCTCGAAAACCACGGTAAACCGGCGGTTTTGCGAACCCTGGCTCCACTTGCTTGATGCCTAACAAGGTTCTAACCTTCATGAGTAGGCAAAGCGCATCATTGAAGACCCCCCCCTCGCCTTGCCCGAAAGGTGCACCAGCTGAAGCCCCTATTTCTGGAGCTGTATTGTTGGCAAGCCGAGAAAACTACCATTCAGTTAGCAGTTGACATCTGTAGTTGCATTGCGAAAGATGGTACCAAGCAGCATTCATTGCAAGATGCACGCCAGCTTAGTGCATACGACGAAACGAAAACCCCACCGTATATCTCACACTTCACCTATCAAAAGTGTGTGAGACAGGAGTGTGCACTCCATCAGTATCCGGTGCGGTGGATTCTTCATGTCCATGCTGTTAAATATAGAAGCTGTAAATCTCGTTTAAATGTATCATGCTATAGAATAGAATGTTTGATTTATGGATAGAATGATTAGCTATAGATAGAATAGCTAATTTTGGCAACTGTATTTCATTTCTTGTACATGCCATGGCAAAGGCAGTTTTGTCTTCTATAAATACAAGTGCGGCCCGAGACAAAGGGTTTAACGCTTCTCAAATATTTTACATGGTATCAGAGCCAATCCATCCTCCATCTAAATCGATTTTACATGGCATCATCCTCCAACTCGCCCCAGCCATCTCTGCTTGGCTAAACTGTGACCGAGAAGCTAACAAAGTCCAACCACGTCCTATGGAAGGCCCAAGTGCTTGCTACTGTGCGAGGCGCACAGATGTATGTCTTCCTTGATGACACGGCCGTGGCGCCGTCCAAGATGATCATCGTCGCCAAGGGCGACAAGGACACTGAGAAGGTGCGGCATACGTCCAGTGGATGGCGCAAGAACAACAGGTTCTTAGCTACCTGTTGACCTCGCTTTCACGCGAGATGCTGATTCAGGTTGCCACACTGACCAAGGCTTCAGATGTGTGGACTGCCATTGAATGAATTTTCTCTTCTCAGTCCCGTGTGCGTGTGATAAACACACGCATGGCGCTGTCCTCTACGCAGAAGGGAAACATGACCGTTGCGGGATATGTGGGCAAGATGAAGACCCTCGCGGATGAGATGGCATCCACGGGGAAGCCCCTAGATGATGAAGAAGTCGTCTCCTACATACTCGCCGGCCTCGACATCGATTACAACCCACTTGTGTCATCTGTTTCGGCACGAATGGAACCCATATCGGTAAGCGAACTTTATGTGCAGATGATGGGCTTCGAGATGTGCATGGAGCTCCTTCCAGGCGGGTCGCAGTCCTCTTTCAACTCTATGTCGCGTGGATGGTGCGGCGGTCGAGATGGACGCGGCTATGGCCATGGCCATGGTGATCCAAGTGGCGGCAACAACAACAGCAATAAATCAGTGTGTCAGCTGTGTGGAAAAATTGGTCACACTGTCATCAAGTGCTGGAAAAGGTTGGACACCTCTTTCACAGGAGAAGAAAGGAGTGCTAGTGCTGCAACCACCTCTTATGGAGTTGACACAAACTGGTACACCGACACTGGCGCCACTGACCACATCACAAGCGAGCTTGAGAAGCTTACAGTGAGGGACAAGTACACTGGCAATGATCAAGTTCATACAAACCGATGGATCGTATGGATATTAATCATGTTGGTCATACTGTTGTTTGCACTCCCAGTAGAAATCTCCACTTAAACAATGTTCTTCATGTCCCTAAAGCTCACAAGAATCTCGTTTCTTTTCATCGATTTACCAAGGATAATCACACTTTTATGTAATTTCACCCTAATTTCTTTTTGGTCAAGGACCAGGCAACGAAGAAAATCCTTCTTCACGGCAAGTGTAAGGGAGGCATGTATCCTTTGCCAAGATCCAAAAAGCAGGCTTATGGTGTCATCAAACCGTCTATGACAAGGTGGCATAGTCGTTTAGGTCATCCTTCTTTTGAAATTGTCAATCGAGTCCTTGGTCAAAATAATCTTCCTGTTTCCGAGGAAGTCCGTCATAAAGAGTCTGTGTGTGATGCGAGTCAAAAGGGCAAAATTCATCAGTGACCTTATCCTAAATCTATTAGTATTTCCACTTTTCCTTTGGAACTTGTGTTCTTAGATGTTTGGGGCCCAGCACCTACTTCAGTTGGAAACAAGACATATTATGTGAGTTTTATTGATGATTTTAGTAAGTTCACGTGGATTTATCTATTAAAGCACAAGTTTGAAGTTTTTGACAAATTTCGGGAATTTCAAAGTTTAGTTGAAAGACTCCTTAATCGAAAAATTATTACTATGCAAACGGATTGGGGTGGTGAGTACCAACGACTAAACACCTTTTTTCAACAAATTGGGATATCTCATCACGTTTATTGTCCATATACTCATCAACAAAATGGTTCGGCCGAAATAAAACATTGTCATATTGTAGAAGTTGGATTGTCTCTTCTTGCACAAGCATCCATGCCGTTAAAATTGTGGGATTAAGCTTTTCTTACTGCTACATATCTCATAAATCGCCTCCCTAGTAAAGTCATTCAATATGATACCCCCCTTGAGAGGTTATTTCATGAGAAACGTGATTATGGCTCACTTCGTGTTTTTGGATGTGCGTGTTGGCCGAACCTTCGTCCTTATAATTCTCGCAAATTGAAGTTTCGATCTAAACAGTGCGTGTTCCTTGGATATAGCAATCTCCATAAGGGATTCAAGTGTTTGGATGTTCCTACTGGTCGAGTTTATATTTCCCGAGACGTTGTCTTTGATGAAACTATCTATCCTTTTGCTGCTCTTCATTTGAATGCCGGCTCCTGTCTTCGCTCAGAGATTCTTTTACTTCCTTCACATCTTCTTAATCAAACTTTGGTTGACCACGGGAGTGTACAATCAGTTGATCAACCTCTGATTAATAATCCTATTGCTACTGACTTGATTATTGATGAGAATACTGCAGGCAATTTTGGCAATTTTGAAGAAAACAGAGGTGAAAATGGTGGATCCGGCATGGATTTTGGGATTAATTTCCTTGTGCAGCATGCGTCGCCCACACCTGTGCACTCGCATGCATCGCCTCACTCAGATCCCGGAGCAGAGCGAGAGGCATCAGGCGGGCACGACTTCGGGACTGGCGCGGCTGCTCGCGTCGGTGCGACGAGTATTGTGGCAGATGAGTCCGGATGTACGGCTGTAGATAGACAGCTTGATGTACTGGAAAGCTCCGAGCCTTTGCCACAAGCAGCGCCTACCTTAGCACCAGTCGCTGAAGTTCAAGGTCCCTCTCGACCAGTCACCAGACTCCAAAGAGGTATTTGCAAGCCGAAGATATACACTTATGGAAGTATCCGATATGGATATTTAACAACAACAGGTGAACCCTCAAATTTACAAGAAGCTTTTAATCATACTTGTTGGAAATTGGCTATGGATAAAGAAAGTGCAGCTCTCATGGAAAATAAAACATGGCACCTAGTTCCACCTACAGAAGGAAAGAATGTTATAGATTGTAAGTGGGTTTATAAAATTAAAAGAAAGGTAGATGGAACAATTGACAGGTATAAGGCTCGATTAGTTGCAAAGGGGTTTAAACAGAGGTATGGCATTGATTATAAAGACACCTTTAGCCCTGTGGTTAAGGCTGCTACTATTCATTTAGTATTGTCTATTGCAGTATCAAGAGGTTGGAGTTTGAGATAGTTAGATGTACAAATGCCTTTCTTCATGGGTACTTAGAAGAAGAAGTTTATATGAAACAACCTCCTGGTTATGAAAATAAAAACTTACCACATCATCTGCGTATGTTAGGTAAGGTTCTTTATGGTCTTAAGCAAGCACCTAGAGCATGGTACTCCCGGTTAAGTAAGAGATTGCAAGAACTTGAATTTACTCCTTCTAAAGCAGATACTTCTCTATTCTTTTATAATAAAGGATGTCATACTATTTTTGTCCCGGTTTATGTTGATGAAATTATTGTTGCTAGCTCCTCAACAGAAGCAACTGCAGTATTGCTCAAGGATCTAGAGCAAGTTTTTGCATTGAAAGACCTTGGAGATCTTCACTACTTTTTGGGAATTGAGGTAAAGAAAGTACGAGATGGTCTATTGTTAAATCAAGAACGGTATGCTCTAAATTCTAAAAGGGCGTGTATGTACATGTGTAAACCTGTCAACACACCTCTTTCTATTACAGAAAAGTTATCTACTCATGGAGATGTTTTGGGACCGGATGATTCAACACAATACATAAGCATCGTTGGAGCTCTACAATATTTGACTCTAACACGCCCAGATATTTCGTTTTCAATCAATAAAGTCTGTCAATATCTGCATTGTCCAACTTCTTTACATTGGCTGGCTGTGAAAAGAATATTGAGATATTTAAGAGGAACCTTGAGTTATGGACTTAAAATAAGTAAGACACCATCTATGATGATAAGTGCTTTTTCATATGCAGATTGGGCAAGCTGTTTAGATGACAGAAGATCAACCGGAGATTTTGCAGTATTTTTGGGATCGAACCTCATATCTTGGAGTGCACGAAAACAAGCTACTGTGTCGAGGTCAAGTACAGAAGCAGAATATAAGGCTCTAGCCAATGCTGCGGCTAAGGTAATGTGGGTAAGAAAACTTCTTGATGAACTTGGTGTTTCTCATCCCCCCAGTGCACAGTTGTGGTGTGACAATATGGGAGCAAAATATTTATCTGCAAATCCAGTGTTTCATGCAAGAACCAAACATATTGAAGTATACTATCATTTTGTTCGAGAAAAAGTAGCGCAAAGATTACTAGACATTTGATTTATATCATCAAAAGATCAGATTGCTGATGGATTTACCTAGACTCTTCCTGTATGGCAGTTAGAAATGTTTAGAAATAATCTCAACCTATTGAAATTGTGATTGAGGAGGGGTGTTAAATATAGAAGCTGTAAATCTCGTTTAAATGTATCCTGCTATAGAATAGAATGTTTGATTTATAGATAGAATGATTAGCTATAGATAGAATAGCTAATTTTGGCAACTGTATTTCCTTTCTTGTATATGTCATGACAAAGGCAGTTTTGTCTTCTATAAATACAAGTGCGGCCCGAGACAAAGTGTTTAATGCTTCTCAAATCTTTTACACATGCCTGGAGAAAATCTGAAGTGCTAGCAACGAAGGTTGCTCTGTTGGGAGTGTACGTGAAAAAAAGTATATGCATGTCTACAAGGTATGGCCATGTCGCCCAATACGTACGCATGCTCCCTAAAACAACTGTCATATGAATCAGTGCGGCGGAACTAGAAATTTTTTGTTGGATGTACACATCTCACACGTACAACTCTGTAGTCTTTTACAATTATTTCATAATATTGTAAATCCAACACATATATTTGAAATTTGCTAAAAGCATAATATAAATAGTTCTAAGGTTTTAAAAATCCTGAACCACCAAAATCAAAACCAATCCAATAAACAAATTTAGCATATTAAAGAGATAATTTAATACAACTTTTCAAAATTTTAAGAGTGCCCTGGTACCGCCCCTCGTATGAATGCGTGTAGGCGTACATGATACTCTACACATGTATAGGATCCAACAATTTCTACTTTCCGATTTAAAAACAATTTCTACTTTTCGAATGGAGTGGCTCCCAATGTAATAAAAGAGGGAAGATGCCCTACAATGTCTACGAGCGATAATACAGGAATCATTGCAAGGGTCCGCGCGATTGGCCCTCGGTCTTCATACGGCGCTCTTGATATATGGTTTTTATAGTTATATCTAAAATCATTTATATCATCAATAAATAGTACTTTATACTATACCTCCAATCTTTCGTATCTTAACACAAATACATAGAGAACATCAAATAAATATCATACAAGCATAGAATGAAGTTGATCCAAACTTCCTCTTCTTAATGCATGCTTTTGTTGTATCTTCCTTTAGTTTGTGTACCCAAGTTGATTCTTATGCAAGAAATAGCTTCTATCTCCCTCTTCTTTAATTTTCACTCCATATAAACACTAATCCAACATAGCATGTTGAAGAAACTGCTTACATAGGAGCAGGGGCGAATCCACCGAGGGGGCTCCATTAGGCTAGAGCCTACCCTCTATGATCGCGATGGAACCGCCCTTCTCCTCTTCAGATGGCAATCTACTCCATGACTGTCCTGGTCGAACAAGAACAAAGGATGAACGGAAGTATAGGGGAAGAAGAAAAGCTAAGTTTGGGCTTTTTTGTATCCACTAGGCCTAAGCGCATTCTCACGTTCATCCCTCGGGCCTTGTCCCACTCCACATGCTCACCTGGTAGACCACCGAACCAAAAGAAGCAAAGCACACAAAAAGGGGAATTTTGTGAACTTGTAGCCAATTCGGTGGTAGCAAGGAGAGCCCTAGGCACTTAGGCAGCCCAAGGTAGCGGCAGACGGCAACGAGTCGCACGCAAAGAAGAGAACAATGGTCGCGGTGCGTGGCTTGCGAGAAGCCGAAGGCGTCGCCCGCCCATCGACCGGGCGATGGCGATGAGGAGGTGGACGGGCATCGGCCTATGGGACGGGGCAGCCAGGCATCATGTGGGGTGGCACCAGATCTGGAATTGCCGATTCGTGGTCTCTTTGTACAGTAGAGAGGAACTGAGGAAGCGAAAAGCCAACTAAACCAAGTGCTAAGTGCTGACTTGAGTTAAGGTGAGGAGAGAAACTAAACTAAGCACTGCTGCGTGGAGTGAGTGCTGAGTGCTGACTTCGAGTTGAGGAAGTGAGGAGATGAACTAACTAAACTAACCACTGCTGAGGACCGAGGAGACTCAGGAGAGCACTTTGCCTTCATCTGCCTACCGGGACAACGAGAGTAGCAGGTAATCACCGAGAGCAGTACTGTTATTACTAAAAGCAGCAGGTCTATGGACCGTGGAATGGATGAGTAGTGAGTGCTGCAGACTGTAGTACTGCTATTACTTATTAATTTATTGTTTGATATTTAATTTCATTACTTTATACTCATATTTGTTCGTAGATTTTCAATAATATAGAAACGAGTTTTGCGTAATTATTTCACAAGCAACTCAAGTATTACTCCCCCAACCGATGAGAGCATAACTCAATCAAAGAAGTTTTGGCTAGAATTTAATAGAAGTGAAATTATTGCCAATCCGGGGCATCAAATGCCAATAAAAGAGTATGCTGATGAAATTAGAGATTAAGTGAGGAGGACATATTCATTTCTGTATTATTTCATATTTCCATCTGCACAGTACTACATTTAGTACGTTTACCTCAATTTGGTTTAGTACTTTGAGCCCACCCTCCATTTTCATGCTAGATTCGTCACTGCATAGGAGCATTGGGAGTGCCCTTAGGAAACGTTGCCACACCGTCCAAGGCTACAAATTCTAGGCAACTCCCCGATTCACGCCTTAATTCGGTCGAGACGACAAGATCAAGCATTACCCTTCCTTTTTCTCTCAAAGATTTCAAAAAATAATAATCCCTCCGTTCAAAAATATTAGGCAGGCGTATTTTGCCTCTGTACAAGAATTATGGTTATAGTAAAATTGATAAAGGTACGAGAAAAAAATGACTTAGTTGCTGTCGATGTTCAAGAAAAAAATGACTTAGGGTCTCTTAACCGAGCTTATGAAAAGAGGATTGTGGGCTCTTAGTAAACAAGATGATGGAAATGATTATGAGGATTGCTTCTTTATTAGCTAAGTGGCTTAATAGAGTACACATATTGCTAATTTTATTTTATTTTTATTCTTTAGCTATTTTTGTTTGAATTCTAATACAAATCCAATTCCTAATTTTAACCGAATGAAAATTGGTAAAAAAAACCATGTTAGAAAATTTTGAAAAGGTTTATGGATGGTCTTGACACGTTAATAATGTTTCTATAAAAATTTTAGATGATGATCAAGTTTGAGTAAATTTCAAAAAAATTGACAGTGCTACTGTCCTGATAAAAGCCTTACCGGTAAATTTTAACTTAATGAAAAATAGTTCAAACAACGTTAGAATATCTTGAAAATTTTTGTGGATTGTCCTGACACATCACTAATATTCCTATAGAATTTTTGTATGATGAATAGGCTTGAGGAATTTTTAAAAATTCTGATTGCGCTACTGTCCAGATAAAAGCCTAGCTAAGTACATGTTTTGCTTACATAGACTTGATTGAGCAACCAAAAAAGGTTTATAATTTTTGAAATTTTTAGAGAAGGGTTTTGAGGAAATTATTAAGCTCTCCTAAAAATTTTGGATCATGATCACACTTGAACCAATTTATAAAATTCTGAAATTTATATTGTCTCACTTATGTTCCTTACGTTTTTTATTTATCAAAAATAACAAATAAAGTTCAATTATTTTGGATTTTTTCTATATGATTCCAGACAGACTGCTAAAGATGGTACCATAAATTTTTTAGAGTATGATCAAGCATGTACATTTTTATGAAATATCTGACAGTGCTTCTATTATGCTTGTAAAATGTTTCAAAAATTCGATTTTCCCAAAAAAATCATGGAAATACGTTCTTAACAGTTTTGGACCCAAATCTAGTCAAAAAAAGTTGAAATCCCGTCAAATGACCGAGATTTTGGTGAAATTCACTAAAATTTCTAAAATTCATTGACGATGTGTTAGCACCAAAAACTTGAGGTAGGGTTTATCGGCCACAACACACGAGATGAACACTGAGTTGAAAGGTTCAAGACGTGCCAACCAATTTGATCCTATAATCGGTAAGATGAATATAAAATGCGCTCAGCCGATATATCAAGACAATCGGCAAAGATCTAAACACTTTAAAAGTCGATCAAATCTAGAATAACGATAAGTCTAATTAGCCGATTAGAGCTAACCAGATGATAGAAGGTAGGTCTATTCTGAAAAAGGCGATGTGCAACAAGATCGGAGATAATCAAACCAGATTGGCGTAATCGAAGGTGATCAACAATCGGCGATGCGCAACTTTATTGATCAAATTAGATTACGAGGAAAAATCTAAATTACAGAGACTACTCCTAGTCGACAGGAAAATAAAAGAGCAAATGCGAGTTGTTTGATTGATTGTGGTGTTGTCGTCGCTAGGCTATGGCCATCTTTTATAGCTATCGGCCGACCGTATCCGTATCCGATACGCTGACTGCCATGATCTGTATCGGTCTTAATTCAAATATCCCCTTCTATCTTTAGATGAATATCAAACATATCCCAACTTTAAACTTCCTTTCTTATACCTGAGACCGACTAAAAATTCTCCTGATTCTTAGCTTGATAATTTCGTTACATCTTGCAAAAACTTGGTGCAAACACGATGTTTCATGCATTAATTTATAACAAGAGACGGATCAATTTCCATGTATTTGATATTGATGTTCTAATGGTTTATCGATGATGTTTCTAGAGCTCACCGACGATATTCAGAAAAAATCAAAATACTATTGAAAACAAATCATAAATGCTTGTGGAAGAATTCAAGACTATTAATGAGACAACTAAAAATTAAAACTGGATTAAACAAAAATAGTGAAACAAATCAAGATAGTTAGCAGAATAAAATAAAAAAGGGTGAAAAAATATCATGGAATAATACCTACTGGGAAGAAAAACCACAACTAAATAAAAATAAAAAAGGAAAATAAAGAATCAAGTGCAATAATACGTGATTAGTAGAACTGTAACGGCTTGAGAATTAAATGCCTCGATTAACTTTCGTATATGCAATCACGTTGGAAGAGTTGGGAGCAGGGTTCACCTTACCGATTGCCAGGAGAAAATCGTCGGCCCAATGGCAACGAAAATCGCTAAAAATTGCAGAAAAACCGAACTCACACAAATTTGAAATGTACTGTCAAAATCGGTAGGAAAAGAAGCGAAAATCACACTTTATGGGCGATTTTCGGTGGAAATTCACCAATTATTGAGACAAACAGTGGAAAATCGACAGTTGAAGGGAAAAGTGAAAAAATGCGGAAATCTGGAAAAAAATGCTTGATAATTTGTAAAAACACGATAAAGGCCCCAAAAATCATAATAAATGTTAGAAATTTATAAGAAAATATGAAAAATAGAAGAAAATGAATAGCACAACGATGGTAAAATATGAAAAAAAAAATGGCAAAATTTTGACATGATTTTTCCTATATTTTTGAGGGCCAACATCCATGACAAAATTATTACAAACTGAGTTATGCAATGTTAGCACAATTATTTTTGAGGGGCTTGTCCACACGGTGCAGTGCTGTCTTCACTCATCACTTTCATTGCTATCGTAGTTCTGGCAGAGGGATTGAAGCTTCCTAGGGTTACACCCCATCAGCCTCACGATTTTCGCCACTCCAGCAGCGATTTTCGGCAGGAGTCCATAGAAAATTGACCTCTACAGAAAATCGGAGCTCCGACAGCGAGAAGGTGCTCTGCAGCGGTGGGAAGTAGTCGAAGCCGCTGAGGAAGTGTGCGAGAGAGTGAGTGATGTGTCGGAAGCTGGTTAATTGCTGTCGGCAGTGGAGTTTCGCACTTATGGCTGTCTTCAATGCATCTATGGGCCGGTGGGCTTTTGGGCTGGGGCACTTTGCAGACCTTCACTGTTCACGGTTTATTCATTTCCAAATTTATAGATTCGGAATTTGCTGTATCGTCTAAATTCCGTTTTTTTACAAAATTTACATGCCATATAGGTCACAAACCTATTAATACTATTTTTAGGGAACTTCTAGATAAATGTTTCCAAAATTTTCGAATTTGAATTTTACCAATTTTCCACTCGGTTTCTAAAGTCGTGCTGCGGCCATACTAGCGAAAATCACGGTTATCGCGCGATAATCATTGATTTTTTTATCCCTGGTTGGGAGCACAGCCCACACACAATCGGCACATAGCTGCGCGGCCGCGGCCACGAAGACTGCACGATCCTTTCCAAGACCTACGAGGCCGTTGGGTCGTCTGCGCGGCAGGGTTGGGAGGCGCATTGTTATTTGCCACGAGCGCACGAGGTATATAGGTCTTATTTTGGGACAGTTTATGATTGTGTAGATTCTGAATTCTTTAAGAATAGTTAGGTGGCAGCTTCTGATTCTTCAAGGATTTAGATTCTGGATTCTCTAAGAAGCTTCTCTCACAATAAAAGACAGATTTGGATATAAAATCAGAAATTATCACTCACTTAATTCTTAAAAATCTAAATATGCACAATAAAAAATAATCTCGAACAGAGGGCCATAGCTTTCCGGTGGCAACCGCAGTTTTAGGACGGCCGTCCCAGGCCGACGGTGGTCGGCCCAAGGCGCGGTCCCATCTTTGCCGCACGGATGTTTTCAGAGAGTACTTGGGATTTATGAAACTTCTCAGAACCGCAAAAACGGTGGCCAATTTTGGCGATTCGGAAAATCCATATAAGCGCGTCCGGTGAAGCCACGCAGAAGCCAAACTGGTGAAGTTGGGAAACATTTGAACTTGTTTCGGAGCATTGTGCTATCCCTGTTAACAGGTTCACAAAATCAACGAAAATCGCTCGATTTTTACGATTTTCGGTCGTATCGGCGCGGTTCAACTTTATAAATCGCTCGATAAACCGGTCCAATCAAAAAAAAAATCAAAAATTAGGAAAATTTTGTTCGACGTAAACCGACCGAAAATTGGTGAAAATCGACCGCAAAAAAAGTTGAACTAGTCCGTCAATTTTAAAAAAAAACTGCAAAAAAATTGAATTTGAAACTCTATGATTTTTGACTTGATATTTCCGACTTTCTTATTTCGATTTTCGGACGATTTTTTTCAAACCGATTTTGTTAACCCTGCTTGTCAGTACGTTTGGTTTGTATCTTTAGGCTGGGAATCATATCTCTGCAAGCAAAGGGTGATAATGTCACTAAATGATAATTTTTAGAGATAATTTAGACCGTACCACTTTAAAAGTTGACAATCACTGCAATACCACTACAAAGTATTTTCAGGTGCTACACGATATCATTTTCACTCTTTTCCATTTTAAAAATATTTTGCACCTTTCAACCCACATGAAAGACATGTTTGCCCATGCGCTTAGCAATATGGCACTTGCATTATTAAGTTGAGTACTCATATGTTAAGTATTGCTTAGTATCTATCATTTTGCCAGATTTAGCATGCACTCACCTTCCCAGGCTCTGAAGCCTATATTAGTATAATGTTATTCGGTTGTGGGTTTTTAAGTATGTGATATGTCCTAAAGTATTAGAATTTTAATGTTGCAATGTGTCTCTTGTTGACTGCTGCTTTCAATTTTACTTCTTTGTTTTGATACCAGGCACTTCTTTCCAGACGCATATTATTTTTAGTATATAGCATGTTTGAATATGGTAATTGTATATTTCAACCCATGCTTACTGGTTGCTTCTGCCGAGTATCTTCTATCATGTGCCCAGACAGCCTAGTAAAGGCAGCCACAATGAAGCCTCACGATCATGAGTCAAGGGATCACAGTCATGCCCCCGCTTGCCCGAATCATTTGCCATCTCGCAACAGAGGAATTGGTTGGGTAAGACCACTGTGCAAATGTGTCTTTTCCGTAGATTAAAAGGTGCAAAAAAATTTTATAAGGGAAAAATAGTAGAAATAGTATTGTGCAGAACTAAATATGTTTGAAGTTGTATTCTCTCAAGAAAAATATTTAGAGTGGTATTTCAATTGTTGCCAACCATTAGAGTAATGCAGTAGTAGTTATCCTATTTTTTTGAATCGTATGTCATTAATATTAACCTTTGTTACTTCTGAATGTGACAACTGGAAAAAAAAACTCCTCAATGATCTGGTCTCAATTTTGTCTCACTATAGACGGAGCATATTATTGATGTTTCCTAAACATGATGGTGGGAAGGCCCAATACAAATCAACAAATTGTAACACATGCGTGCTTATCTGGATGTTACTTTAGTTTGCTTCACACATGAAGAAAACAGATTCATCACCATAAGTTGATCCTTATAATTTTTTTTTGCATAATTAGTTGCTGCTACAATTGACCAGCACGCTGTGCATCCATTCGGCATTTGTGCATCTATTTTTGGAGACAGAAATGCTAATCTTGTGACGGCAAAATAACTCCTTTCCGGCCTGGCTGGCTATAAGGTTTCAAATTTCGTTTTTGGATCATGTCTAGTGGGGGGCAAAATCTGAAATTTCGACGAGAGTTCGATTTCAAAAATCAATTTTCAAATCCGTCACTTTTAAAGCTGGCAAAATTGAAATTTCAGCCCTTTTCAACACCCTGTGAAATGGTCTCGTGATGCTAGAAAAATTATAAAAAAAAATCATACAAACATTTATCTACATTTTCTAATTGTTTAAATGCAAAATACTAAGTATTTGCATATAAAATACCATAAAAGTATCGGATATCTGAGTTCCTTTCCTTGGTACCTAATGGTAAAGCACAAAATTGTCATACAACTTGAGCTGCGGCGAGGGTGTCCTCGTGGAGCTTGGAGACGTGTCTGAGGTCGTACAACTTGAGCGGGGGGTAGGGGCATGGTATGAAACCTTGATGAAATTTCCCGAGATCTTGGTTTTCGACTAGGGACGGGATACAAAATCCCGGCTGGATAAAAAAAATTAAATTGCTACAGTATTTTCAAAAATTTCTACGAGATTTCGTCAAATCTCGGGTTGTTTGACTGGATTTTGACTGTTTTAATAGATTTGACCAGATTTTGACTTTTAAAAGTAATCTTCATGAAAATTTCTTAAAAAACCGAATTTTTGAGATGTTTTATAATTTCGATAGAAACACTTTTAGATTTTTGTAACTTGTACAAGTTTGATCATGCTATGAAAAATTAATGGTACAATATTTAGCAGTGTAGGATCAAATTGATTTTTTTTCAAAAGAATTAAACTATATTTGTTATCTTTAAAAAATCAAAAACAGAATAAACATGTTTGAGACAATAACCTTGTCAGAATTTTATAAATTTGCTCGAGTGCGATCATGATCCAAATTTTTTTTTAGAGCTTAATCATTGCCTTAGAACCCTTATCTAAAACTTGTATAATATTTAAACTTTTTTTGTTTGCTCAATAAAATCTATGGTTGCATTGAAATTCATTTGTTATCTTTCAAAAATAAAAAACACAAGGAACACAAATGATACAATATCATTGTAAGAATTTTATACATTCACTGGAGTGTGATCATGATCCAAAATTTTTATGGGAGCTTAATAATTACCTCAGAATCATTATCTAAAAGTTTCAAAAATTCTAACCCTTTTTATTTGCTCAATCAAATCTATCTATTAATCATCAGGCTTTTATCAAGACAATAGCACTGTCACAGTTTTATAAAATTACTCAAGCTTGATCATCATATGAAAATTTTATGAAAACATTAGTGATGATTAAGTATGATCCAATTTTGTTTTAGAAAAATATAATGTGGTTTATACCATTTTACATTCGTTTGAAATTTGCCAGTCAGCCTTCAGTACACTGTCCTAATTGTTCAAAATTCCTTAAGCTTGATCATAATCTAAAAATTTTGTGGGAATATTAATAATATGTTAGGACCATCCAAAAAAAATGTCAAAATTTTCTAACGTGGTTTGCACTATGTTTGATTCAGTTGAAAATTTGTCAATCCGCCTTTTATAAGGACGTTATTACTTTTAGAATTTTTAAAAATTCCACAGGCTTGTTCATCATCTGAAATTTTTGTGGAAACATTATTGATGTTTCAGGACCATCGTAAAAAAATTCAAAACTTTTTAACATCATTTTGACCATTTTTCTCTCGGTTGAATTTCGCTGAGACTTCGGCATTTCTCGACGAACTTTTGGTAATTTTGGGCTAATTTCGGTTCAAAAATTCCTGATTTAAAATTTTATTTTTTAAATTTTGACCAAATTTCATCTAAAATTCTCAAGATTTCGTCGAAATTTCAGATTTCATCCACTCCGAGATGTGAATCGAAAATGAAATTTAAAATCGTGGGTAGGGCTGGCTGCGATGACCTCTGAGGAGATCTGGACGATGGGTGTGCCCTTGAGCTCGGCCTCGACGGCGGCCTAGCACATCTTCTAGTTGACGGACTAGAGCAGCCTGATGGAGCCATAGATGGGGTTCGCAATCCACCCGCAACCCTCGTACAGCAGCGATCGGAAAATAACTGCAACATCATATCATCGCAGAAAGTGAGATACTTTGATCCAAGGTTCAAAAAACCACCGAAATATCGGCCGTTATTTCGGATTCCGGCCGGGGCCGGGATCCAAAATCTCGGCGGGGTAAAAATATGTTTTTTTTTAAATTGCTACAGTAATCTAAGAAATTTCGACAAGATTCTGCCAAAATCTCAGGATTGTTTACGAGGTTTTTACTTTTTATGGCCGGATTTGGTCCAATAACCCTTAAGAAAGTCATCTTCCATAAAAATTTGTTCAAAAACCGATTTTTTGAGATGTTTTAAAATTTTAGTAGAAATACTTTCAGATTTTTATAAAATTATATAAGCTTGATCATAATCTTAAAAAATATGGTAGTATACTTAGTAGTGTAGGATCATACATAAAAATTTTCAAAAAAATTGAACTTCATTTGTTAGCTTTAAAAATTCAAAAACAGAATGAACATAATTGGGATAGTAACTTTGTCAGAATTTTATAATTTTTCTCGTGTGTGATCATGATCCATATTTTTTTATGAGAGAATAAGAATTTCCTAAGTACCATTCTCTACAATTTTTTGTTTGCTCAATCAAATCTATGTATGCATTGAACTTCATTTGTTATATTTCAAAAATCAAAACAGAAAGAACATAAATGGTACAGTGCCCTTGTAATAATTTTATAAATTCATTGGAGTGTGATCATGATTCAAAAATTTTATGTGATCTTAAGAATTTCCTTAGAACCCTTCTGTAAATTTTTCACCGAAATCTCGATAAATCTCGTTGACATTTCGAGAATTCCGGCCGAAATTTCTATTTTCTTGGTGCAAAAAAAACCAGATTTGAATCTTTGTTTTTGTATTTCGTCTGGGATTTATTCAAAATTCTGAGATCTCGGCGAGATTTCGGATTTCGGCGACCTCCGAGATTTCATCCAAAAATGAGATTTCAATCCTTGCTTTGATCCAAGTGTTCTTAGCAGCCGATGCAACTAACTAGCTAGCAGCTACTAATGGTGGCTAGAGACGAGATGACAGTGGGACTTACAATTTGTATATGTATTTTTTCACAAAATGTTCACGTGTATTCCTCATAGAAGGTATTACAATTCTCTACAAAAAATTGGTGTTAAATCCGGTCCTAAAAACATAAAAATCGGTCGAATTTGTGATCATCTCCCGGTAAAAAACCCCAAAATATTGCCAAAATTTACTAAAATCATTGTAGCAATTTGAAAATGTTCATTTTGTTAATCTCACCTAGATTTAAAATCTGGGCTATGACTAAAAGCCGAAATTTCAAGGAGATTTCCAAAATATCAGCCAGATTTTGAACATGCTGGCGATTTGCGCTTGAAAAATTTGAAATCGATTGATTGCATTGATATTTTTTTGGGAGCATGAATGAATGTATATATACGCACCAAATCTTCAATACATGAATACTGCATCCACAAAATACAGGTACCTGTACTAGTACGCGCCTGGCTACAAAAGATGAAAGGACAAGGGTATGCTTGGTTTGGTTCCAATTGTTTCTAATACTTCTTTACTAAAATTTAGTAGTATTGATTAAAATTAGGAAATATTTGGTTTGCTACCAAATTTTGGCAAGATTCGGTTCTCTCTTTATTCTCTAGTTCATTTTTTTGCTAATCTTTGACAAAAACATTGATACCCAATTTAGAGACTAAATTTTAGTAATATTAAATTTTGATAAAATTAAGTGAGACAGATTCACCTCAAATCAAACAAGCCCTAAAGAACAAAACGTAAGCACATCCGGTGGTTGACTTGAGCATGACTGCATGAGCAGATGGAATCATGGAATCCGAAGCATTCCGTCCATCCTGCGCAAATCCAATTTGAAACTCTCCGCACCCCGTATTTAAAAAAGATGCCATTTATGATTTACCTCCAAATGGAGCGAGGCATCGAGGCCGCCCGGGTCCACCACGTGTCCACCCTTGCACTAATCGCTCTTCCGCTCCCTCGCCCACGCACGCTCTCTCTCTTAACCCGTCCGTCCGTGGGGCCAAACCAAAACAACCCCGCCTCGCGCACAATAATCACGTCGCGCGGCCGGTGGAAAATGAATAAACGCTCGCGCCGCGCGTCCCCACAAGACTGCTGTTAGCCTGTTACTACTGCCATTTCATCTTTTTTTTTTGGCTCCGTTTCTTCCTAAAAAGAGGGCAGCGTCGGTAGACGAGGCGAACCATATTAGTAGATAACGAAATGGTGAAATAAAATAGAATAAAAAGAAGGAAGGGAGAAGGGACCCAAGGCGAAAGAAGAAAAAAACAGGAAAGATATGGAGAGAGAGAGAGAGAAAGTGAGGAAGGAGGAGGAGTAAAATGCGAGAAAGGGCAGGGGCGAGGGGAAACAGTGCATTTGTTGTGCCCACGGACTTTGGCAGCCATTCAATGCTCCACCAAACGTTCATCCCTTCTTCCACCCCTTCCTTCCTCCTCTCCGCCTCTTCCTCGCCTTTCTTCCCCTCCAACGCCGCCGCCACTGCCTCCTCGGCTTCCCCTTTCCTTCGCTCCTCAGCCATGCCGTCCTTCGCGCACCCCCACAGCTCTCTGGTAAGGGAGGAACGGGGTGGAGATGACAGGGGAAAGAAAGAGAGAATTTTTTTGTTGGTTTTTTTTTGTGAAAAAGAAAACTAGCGTTTCTTGAACTTGTGTTGCTTGGTTTCTGGAATTTGGGAATTTATGGTTTTGCTGTGTATGTGCGTGCCTTTGGGACGGGGAAGGACGGGAAGCTGGAGGCGCTCAAGAGCAGTTGCCGGACGAAGGAGACGGCCGAGGAGGTGACAGCCGCCGCGGCGCCTGCGGCGTGGGGGATGGTGGAGAGGGAGGGGTTCTCGGTGGAGGACCTGCTGGACCTTGAGGAGTTCTGCGAGGCGGACAAGGACGGCGCTGAGGAGCACGACGGGGCGCCACCGGCCGCCGCGGACCAGGAGAAGTCGAACGACGACTCCCAGCAGTCGTCGGTCGTGTCGTACGAGCTCGTGCCGCCCCCGCCTCCGCCGCCGGAGATTGTTGACCTGCCGGTGAGGTTTCCGGAGACTTTTGACCCCTTCTTTCGCCGTAAAGCTGGCGTCTTTCGCAAGGCTTCTTGTCTCTTCCTGGGAATTAATTTGTGCCGTGTGTTTCTGTAGGCGCATGACGTCGAAGAGCTGGAGTGGGTGTCCCGTATCATGGACGACTCGCTCTCCGAGCTGTCCCCGCCGCCGCAGCCTCCTGCGTCGGTGGCGGCGTCGTTAGCAGCGCGCCCGCCGCAGCCCCGGCTGCTGCAGCGGCGGCCGCAGGACGCCGCGTACCGGGCGCTGCCGTTGGCGTCCGGCCCGTTGCGGAGCCCGACCATCTGCGCGCTGTCAACGGAGGCGCTGGTGCCCGTCAAGGCGAAGCGCAGCAAGCGCTCGAGGGCCTCGGGTTGGTCGCTCTCGGGCGCCCCGCCCTTCTCTGACTCGACGTCGTCTTCGTCCACCACCACCACCTCCTCGTGCTCCTCGTCCGCCTCGTTCTCGCCGTTCTTCCTTCTGGACTCGCCCCCGTTCTGCGCCTCGGACCTCCTGGAGGACTACCACCTCCTCCCGCCGCCGCCGAAGAAGTCCAAGCACGGGAAGAACGGCAAGCACATGCCAAAGAAGCGCGGCCGCAAGCCGAAGCAGCGCCCTCCCCACCCGTCCGGCGCTGCGGCGGCGGCCTCCCCGCCCGCCGCGGGCGACCGGCGCTGCAGCCACTGCGGCGTCCAGAAGACCCCGCAGTGGCGTGCTGGACCGGAGGGCTCAAAAACGCTGTGCAACGCCTGCGGCGTCCGCTACAAGTCCGGCCGGCTCCTCCCCGAGTACCGCCCAGCCTGCAGCCCCACCTTCGTGAGCAGCATCCACTCCAACTCCCACCGCAAGGTGCTCGAGATGCGGCGCAAGAAGGATGCCGGCATCATCACCACCGCCTCGCCGGCCGTCGCGTCGTTCTAGCTCGCTCGCTGGCCACCCCACCCGCGGTGGCTGTACATTTTTCCAGCCGTGTTAGTCTTGTCCCGTACTTTAAACTTTTTCCCTCTCTCTTCTAGCATCATCCTAGCTTTCGGTTGGATTAATTAGAGGTTAGGAGCTTTAGGTCATGTTAGGTTTAGGAATTCAGCTTTGGTTCCGGTGCTCCTCCAGCTCCAGCTTTTACCAGTTTGTTAGGGTACTACCGCTACAGCAGCAATGCAGCACTAGCGCAGAACTTTATTTCTCTCCTAGCTTTTCCAAAGGAGTTTTTCTTCTATGAGCTAACGAGTAGCTTGTTTGGTTCATCAATGGCGGTGCTTCGTTGTGATCAGGCAAGAAGAAACCGAGGATTAACTGCCCCGTTGGTTGGTGTGAAGGAAAGAAAAGGAGATGAAACTGATCGCCTTGTTTTATTGCCCAGGCCAGGAGATTGAGAACTGGGAACTTGGGAAGGGCGCCGCGTCTGGGGAACGGGTGCTTGCTGCGTGCACCCTTGGTTACATCACATGATGGTGTCATCTGTAACAATATGATATGCGTAGTTAGGAGAGCTGAGAAGTTGAGATAGCGAGGGATAGAAAGCAAGCGGCAATAGATAGATTGAGGTGGGAGATGTTGCGATCTTCTGGCTTCTGCCATGCTAACTAGTTACTAGTGTGTCGGCTCGTGTGTAGGGTCCTTAGCCTGTGATAATTTGCTCTTACAATGGATTATGCAGCTGTGTGGCCTTTCTGGTGTAGTGGTATCTGTACCTGGAACAAAACTGTTTCAAAAGTGAACATTTAGCTCTTGGAGCTCTCCTGGCGTTTGTGGTCAGGTACATCGGTATTCGTGCGTGCTCAGTTTTATTTACACAGAACACAAGCTCTGGTTCAGCGGCAGCAGCAGCACTGAGATGCTTCTCCCTCGTGATCGAGTGCTACTGCAGCATACGTCCATGCCTCCATGGTTTGTGTGTGCAACAGCAACTCCGGTCATCCGGTGTGATGCTTGAAATTTGCATGGAGCAAAGCTAGCCCTGAGATTTTTTTTTGCCGTGCGGTCCAGGAGTACAGGACTGCATTGTTTGTGATCACGGTTTCGGATCAAATACCGTTCACGCCCGGAAAACGAAATTTCGGCGAAATTCGGTAATTTCGGAGAAATCTCGTCCGGAAATTCAAATTCAAAATTTGAATCCGGTTTTTTCTACCGGAAATTCGAATTTCGCGAAATTGGCGAGATCTCGCCGAGAAATGGCGAAATTTCACGGATGGACAAGCCTAAAATTGGTCCAAAAGATGGAGAAAAATTTCGAAATTTTTGTGGAGAGTTCGACGTATTATTAATGTTGTCATAAAATTTGATTTTTTGAATCATGTAAATTTTAAAAATTGAAACACTTGATCTTGTCGTAATGAAACGCTCACCGCAATTTAGAATGAATGAAAAATGAGACAAAGCATGTTATAAATATTTGAAATTTTAATAGCATGATTCGACATGTGAATAATATTGTCATAAAATTTTGAGTTGTTATTTGAAGCTCGAGGAATTTTAAAAATTGTGGAATTCGTATCGTGAAGTAAGAAATTTCAATGATTTTGACTGAAATTCAAGATTGGGAGTCATAATTCAAACAATTAATGTATATTGACATGAAAATTATTAAGAATGTAATAAAATTGATACACACAACAAGTCTTCACATATTTGCATATGACAATTAAATGAATGTATGTTTGCATCACATACCTACGAGTAGTAAAGCGCCCAGTGCAAACTCCACCTCCGTGTTGTCGACAATGATCTCGTGGTACCTCCTCTCGTGTTGTTGCTTGTATTCCTCCCGTGTCATGTCTCGTGGTAGCCAGCGGACTTCCAATCTTGTAATGAGACTCCTGTATCGAGTTTCTCGACCGTGAAGGTACATAACATTGGCGGATGAGTGCCGTGCGTATGGATCGACATATGGATCATTGTAGTCAAATGGCAAAGAGATGCTCGATCCATCATAACTCGTCTCAGAATCAGTACCCACCTCGATCCCATCCATACGGCATTTGACTATACCCGGTATGCTCAACTGGAATGCCCAAATGGTCGGAGGACTCATTGCTACACCATGATTGAGCACCATCCTGTGGTTGTCTTTGCTGGCGTCCACCCCACCACGCGACGTGCCCTTCCCGCCATCGCGGTCTACCGCTGGGAGTCACCTCTCGAGGCGATACCTCGATGCAATCCTCCCGCCGGTGATTGTGATTGTGGGCGGGCCGAGGAGTACCGGCCGACTTCCGTCCGTCATCGCCAGAGAGTGCGTCGCAGTCGAGCCGAGCTACTCCGAGGTATCGCACATTATCGGAAGGTGTTGCCGTGTCGTCCTCATGCCGACAATAGGCTCATCATCAATTCGGCCTTTTCCTTTTCCTTACCACTGGCCGCCTGATAACTTTTGTAATCCGCCTAAAGCTCCTGCTAGAGTGTCGTCATCCTCGGCGTCGGTACACGCTTTCTCTTCCCTGTGTGCGTGTCTCCGATGTTCCACTCCGCATTTAAGGAAATGTGACAATGCTGTAAGATTTGGCAGCTCGTTAGTCAGCATTGTATCATGAAGATTTGGGCTAACTATCTATCTTGAGATAAGTGTTTGAACAGTTAATCCTGCATACATGACTTGAAAGGAAAGGAAAAGGAGAAAGAGTCTTGAAGATTTTTAATCAAGGTTAAAAGACCTCTCAGTAGGTTAGAACAGAGTGTTGAGTTATTTTTAAGAGGGAATAGTGTCTAAGATCTTGATTTAATCCTAAGTGTGGAAATGACTCAAAATCATACCTTGAAATCATGCTAGTTGCATTTGGAACAAAGTTTTAAATGTTCTGCTTTTTACCTAAGATTTTTACCTAAGTTTTTACCTAAGTTGCATTTAGAACAAAGTTGTAAATGTTCTGCTTTTACCTAAGTTTTTACCTAAGTTTTAGCAATTTCAATTTTTTCCGGATTTTTCCATCCGCGCAAAACCTCGTTCACGCCGGACCACTTGAAGTAGTCCGCAAAGGGAATCGTTCACGCCGGACTACTTCCAAGTGGTCCTGCGTGAACTGACTTTTTATCCTATTTCGATTTTTATTTTTAAAACATAACAAATGATGTTAAAATATTTTCATAAATTTTATGTATTATCCTACATATCTTATGATACTCCCATAAATTTTTCATAGCATGAAAATGCATTCTCAATTTTTAAAATTCAGAGAGTGTTTACTAAATGCCAAAAAGTCTAAAAATAAACTTTTTCAAACATTATCATTGAAGATCACTTCACGAGAACTTATTGATATAATTCGGTCGATCCGCCAAAAATTCAAATTCTGTTTAAAATTCAAATCTCGCTAAAAATAAAAATTCAAAATTTCTCAGAGCAATTTCAGTTTTTTCGGATTTTTCCATCCGCGCAATAGCTTGTTCACGCGGACCACTTGAAAGTAGTCCGGCGCAAAGGTCGTTCACGCCGACTACTTCCAAGTGGTCCTACGTGAACCGACTTTTATCCTATTTCGATTTTTATTTTTAAAACATAACAAATGATGTTAAAATATTTTCATAAATTTTATGTATTATCCTACATATCTTATGATACTCCCATAAATTTTTCATAGCATGAAAATGCATTCTCAATTTTTAAAATTCAGAGAGTGTTTACTGTAAAATGCCAAAAAGTCTAAAAATAAACTTTTTCAAACATTATCATTGAAGATCACTTCACGAGAACTTATTGATATAATTCCGGTCAGATCCGCCAAAAATTCAAATTCGGTTTAAAATTCCAAATCTCGGCGGTTTTGCTAAATCTCGTCGAAAAATAAAAATCCAAATATACTGTAGCAATTTCAAATTTTTTTCGGATTTTTACATCCGGCCGGTCTATGCAAACTCGCTGGGGTCCGAAATCCGAGATTTCGGCGAGATTTCGCCGAATTTCGGCGGTTTTTGTAACCTTGTTTGTGATGGTGTGTTGAGTGGTGGCACACTCATTTGGACCCAGCTCCAACTTATTTCCGACCTAACTAGAATGGTAATGGCGATGGTGGGGCACCGATGCGGTGACCGCGACCCGCGCCTTTCTTGATTTCTTCTATTGCTGCAATGCTCCCTCTCTTTGTGCTGCACTGGTGCCTAGGCCCAGCCGCCCAGTCTCCCTCTCGCGCGCGGCGCGCCTCACACACGCACACACATAAACCTCGTGTCTTATCTTAACGAAGTACACAATTGTTTTCCTTACTGTTTTGTTCCTTTCCTCCTCCCTCTCTCTACCTTCGCTTGGATTCTTTTCTTTTCCTTCATTTCTTGCGTTTTCTGCTCCTACTTTTCTGTTCTCAACCGAGATGGGTCTCTTTGTTTTGTGCCTGCGCACACAACAGCGAGTGAGAAGATCAGGATGTGAAGTTGCCAGTGCTGTGCATTTCTGTGCTCACCTCACTACTGAAGCTGGAAATTGAGGCACGAAAGATGCCCAGATGACCTGTTCCTCTCCGGTTGATCACAGGAGAATCCTGTGTTCCTGTGATGAAGACGACATCCGTACAGAATGTACACTTCTTACAATTCATTCACTGCAGTTTTTTTCCGCAGGACAATCAATCGAGAGCCACGACGTTTCAAAATTTGCAATGAGCTTGCATTGTTGAAATGGCGGTACTAGACTAGTAGTAATGTGCTAATGTAGTAGTGGTATGGAGAAGTGTAGCCACTTGTCGTCGGATTGTTTAAACTGGAGTGCCCGGGAATTTCGTTACGAGGAAGGAAGTGAGGCGGGTTTGGGGTTTGGACGTATCATCAGAAGTCAGACTCGGGTCGGCGAGGATAAGGCGACGGATGGAATCTTACAACTGCAACACACCACCGCATCCATCGCCCCATCAGTCATTTATATTCGTAATATCGTTTTCTTTATCATATAAAATTTCTCATACGCATAGTTCGTCATGTGAGCCACTGGGCCCCGCCGCGTCGGCGTGTCCGGTTTTGGGCGTTCAAATCCTCTACGCTATAGTCGTTCCCTCCTTGATACACTATACTGAATACTCAACGAGCGAATGGTACTCAATACAGCAGTACGGCATTGTAGGATTGAGAGCAACTGGAATCACCTAACGAAGTCATGCGTAAATTCGCCAAGGATTACACAAGTTCATATATGGAACTGCCAAAATCTGTTTGCTTTTTTAGCGAGGAACGCTGAAAGCTATTATTAACTTGTTCGAGTTAGACAAGAAGAGAGAACAATGCTGCATCCATTCTATTCTTATACATTCTCGTGACCAGGGTTTACAAAATCGAAACCGCGAAAAACCGTAATCCTAAAAACCGCAAAATTCGCTCAAAAAATCGCTTAAAACAGTAAAAAAAACCGAAGGGTTAAGAAAAAGAAAATTCAAAAAATGTTCGGTTGGTTTTTCGTGAAAAACTAACCGACAAATTGAATGTCAGTACAAAACAGTTTTCGAGCGGTTTTTTGCGAAAACCGCGGTTTTTAACGTATAAATGTTTTCAAATTTATTTTTTAGTTAGACCGATTTACCGAGCGGTTTTTAATCTCGAGTCAGCGCGATAGGGTCAAAAAAAACCGTAAAAACCGAGCGGTTTTCGTCGGTTTTGCTAGTTGCTCATGACTACACCCCTTTGGTGCATGGACCGCATAGCGCTAAGGACATTTTTTTTCATTTTATAAATGACAAGCTGGAAGTGCCAGACTGCCAGGTACAAAAATTAGGCTAAGACTGGGAAAAGATTCCAATGACTTGCAGAGTTCCTTGAAGTTTCCCATATGTCAGTCAACCTCTGAAAAAAAGAGAGAAGTAGTACTCTGCTTGAGCAAGATTTATCAGCGGTGACTTCAAAGCTCAATTCAATTTGAGTAAATTACACAAACTACATATCTTTTTAAATAAATTATTAAAAAACTACATATTTTAGCTTCTATTACACAAAACAATAGATTTTATGAGAACTTGTGTAACAAAACTACAAGTTTTAGAATTGATTGTTTCTTGTAACGGGTCAGACAATTTGAACCCACATGGAAGTCTTACGCCCCCTCATTTCCCGTTTCACTCCCACATGAGGCTGTCATGTGGGCGCATACTATCAGACCCGTTTCAAGAAATGGTTAATTCTAAAGACTATAGTTTTGTGATAAGTTCTCTTAAAACCTGTAGTTTTGTAAAATTAGAGCTAAAATTTACAGTATTTTGATAATTTGTATAAAAAACACTTAGTTTTGTAAAATTTAGTTATTCAATTTCAGTGCTATTGCTCAAACATTACATAGTACTAGTTAAATGACCGTGGTTTACTAAAATATCATATTAAACACGTCGAGCCGTCGACGTCATACTTGACTTGTGCCACACCTCCGGCTCGGCCATCGTGCCTGGTCCCCGTCCCAGCTCCGTCACTGTGTTCGGTCTCCGCCACGCCCCCTAGGCTCCGCCTTGCAACTGGCCGAGCTTCGTCGAAACCCACGTCGCCCCTCCATCTCCACGGCCGGGCTGTGCTATGCTATGCCCCTGATCCTGCCACGCATGGCACCCGACTGAGCTCCTTTGTTTCTTTGATGTGTGCCGACCGACAACTGTAATCAGGCTTGCATTGGCACATGTTTCTTTGCCCGTTTCGCTTCGCAGCCTTTGCTTCGTCTTGCAAATCTCTCTCCTGTGCATTTTATAGTAGTCTCCTGTTTACTCCGCTGAAGAAACGTAGCTAGTTCCTCTGGTTGTGCCTAGAGGTGGGTGTCGTGCCGGCCGGCCTGGCACGAACCCATCGTGCTTCGGGTCGAAATCGTGCCGAGCAGCGACGGCCCGTCGTGCCCGTCGTGCTGAGCCGTGCCGGTCTAGCTCGTCTTCGGCGAGCCCAAGCACGGCCCATTTATGCTTCGTGCCGTGCCGACCCAGGCCCGGTCCATTTACACTATTACGACGAGAAGAAATGACCCAAATTTGCTTATAGTAGCGTGTGTACGCGATGCTACGGTGCAGCAAATTTATAACCACCTTGATCAAAGAAATATGTAAATTTACAATCGAGCAATACGCATTCGCTTAAATCATTCAAAATAAAGTGGGGCCATGCATTATGCCAACTAATTAAATCATTATTAGCGAACACGCATTCGTTCTCTTGTGTATCTCTGGACAAATTAGCAAAGTAAGTAAATAAATGACGAGAAGAAATGTGCACGCAAAGCAAGGACTAAAAGAAAGCATGCGAAAGAAACATCCTGTGTGGATATCAGTATTGCTAGCAATGGACACAAATATTGGGGGAAAATAAGTAAATTTTATTAAATCTTGAATATGTACAGAGTTACTGTCTCGTTAAAAACCTTACACCCCGGTGTGGGGTACCCCCAGTAAGGAAAAGAATACAGTAACTACGTTTATACACATAGACTATCTGAGGATGAGATTGTCAAAGTTGGCTACCGCGTCCGTGATTTCCTGATCCTCTGGCTGATGTTGTGCCCTATCATCCTGCACGCTCCCAGTCTTTGAGGCATGTAATTGCCTCAACCATCTCAGGTGTGAGAGACGATCTCCTCGGCTCAAGTATCCTCCCCACCAAACTGAAAGTGGATTTCGACGAGACAGTGGATACCGGAACCGTAAGTACGTCCCGTGCGAAATGCGATAGTACGGGGTAAATACGTTGGTTATTCTTCCACCACAAAAGCAAGTTAAGTTGATTTTCCTCGTCCATGTCAGGCTCGGATTCCACGAAAGGCACATCGATGTAGTGGTTGATATCTAGCCGTGGATTCCATTGCGGCCTGCTCGGCGTTTCGGAAGACGAACTAGACGACTTGCCTTTCAGTTTCTTCCACATGTTTGAAGCAATCGAACTGCCTCGTGCTTGTTGTGTTGTTGAAGTAGATCTTCGTGTTTCACTTCTGGTGTCAAACTTCTCGTAATATTTATCGAAAACTATGAAAAACTCGTTATAAACATGAGTATAGGCCTCGAAAAAATCAAGATCGAATGCCTCACCTATTCTCTCGAAGGCGCCCTGTAAGTCAGAAAATTTTCTCCGAGTATCCAAAATGACTGCAAAACAATACAGATGTGGAATAGCTTGAAAATATTTTAAATTTTTTTGCTCCATTGGTTCTATAATGGGACGTAAAATATAATTACCTCTATTTTCTTTAAAAGCGTTAGCAACAAGCCAAAGCCACTCAATGACTAAGCAAAAAGTTGGGTAGTACACACCAGATAATTGTTTAGTTGCATCGTAATTTTTTTAAAAAAAATTTACAAAAATGACTAGCAATTATCCAATCCGCGTCAGTAACCAATACCTCACCATTATTGCAGTTGGCGAAGACAGTGATAATGTGCTCGTAGTGTTCGCACCGATGCAACATAGTATAAGTTGAGTTCCATCTAACCTTCATATCAAGGTTGAATCTTCTTGGTTTCATATTGTTGGCCTTGCAGTACTCTAAGAACTGGGCAAACTTTACAGGTGAATTAGTAATAAAATCGATAGCACCACGTATGCCCTCCAAAGTAGATTTCATTACATGCAAACCTGCCTGTACAATGAGATTAATAATATGACATACACACTTCTGGTGGAGTACAAAACCTGCAATATAAGTCTCCAGGTGCGGTGAGAAATGCTCCATAGCCATTGTGTTAGCTGATGCATTGTCAAGAGTAATGGAAACAATTGTACTTTCTATTTTAAAGTCATTAACAACCTCAAATATACGGGTAGCGATAGCATGTCCGGTGTGTGACTCTGAGATTGGCCTAAACCCTATGACCCTTTTGTTTAGTATGTACTCGTCGTCTAAGTAGTGCGCAACAACACTAATATATGCTGCTCTTTGGTGAGAGGAAGTCCATATATCAAATGTTAATGCAAAGAAAAAACTAAATGTCATAAAGGTCTGTTTTAACATTTCTAGTTTATTTGTAAATATTTTACAAATATCACGTGTAGTTGTTCTTCTACTAATATGTTGGTATTGCGAGCAAAAACCACGTTGCACCATTCTCTCAAAATTAGAGCTCTCACCCGTTCTAAGCGGAAGATCCTCCGTAACTATGTAACGTGCAATTTCATCTCTAGCTACATCAGTGTTATATACCCATGTGCTTACCGAACCGTCGGTGTTGAAGTTGAGCTGTGTCTGCACGCCCTCGCCCGGCCTCCGTCCGACCGATATCTTCCTCAAGCAATTCTCCGCGTGTCTCTTTAGATGACCTGTACCACCACATGCGCGTGCAGATAGTTTAACTTGACAGTACTTGCAAACATCATACACTACCTCACGTCTGTCCATAATTTCGACGGTTCTGTCCATATGTTGTCAGCACCACGCGCGTGGACTGCCGGTTATGGACGCCCGTGCTGGCTGCATCGATATGTCGGGCTGCGTGTTCGGTGTGGATACCGACGCCCGTCCCGGATGCACCGAGGTAGCGTCATCCGAGCTCGGTGCATCCGGAGTGTATGAGGCATCCTCGATGCCGTGCGTGCCATTCAGATGACGGTAATCCATACCATAGTCTCCCATGATGGGGGAGAGTTGGCGTGGGTCGATCTCTTGATCCTGACGAGGGGGACTAGAAGAGCGCGGGCATACTCTCCTGCTCTTGCTTTTGCGAAACATTTTATTTCATAACGGGAGAGCAAAAAAAGAAAGCAAATAGAGAGATGTGCTGATGTGCAGAATTTGTTGAGCGCCTGAGAAAAAATGGGCAAGACGAGAGAGCACAAGAGAGTTGTGCAGAACGAATACAAGCCGTCCCATGTTTTTATGGTGATTCCCTCGAGTGTGAACGTCCGTTCAAAATTGCGCTAGAGAGCGGGATGGAATCGATCAATCACGTCGCTGTCTCCCTTACGTTCAAAATAAATCAGGCACGTGATTTCTCTTCCCGTGATTCCCTCGTGTGTGAGCATCCGTTCAAAATCGTGTTAGAGAGAGCAGGAATCGCGCGGTTGCATGCATGCACACACAAAAGCAGGATAAAAACGCGACGTTACATAACCGTCTCCCTTGCGTTCAAAATACATCAGGCGCGTGATTTTCTTCCCGTAATTCCCTCGAGTGCGAGTGTCCATTGAAAATCGTGTTAGAGAGAGCAGGAATAGCGCAATTGACATGCATGCACACACAAAAGCAAAATTTCCCGACATGCATGCACACAAAAAGCAGAATTTCCTCTCTCCTTTCCTTTTCCCCCTCTCTCCCTTACTTTTTCTCTCCCTCACTCTCTCTCCCAGTTCCCTCGCGCGGCACTCCCACGCCCGACCCCGCCTCCTCGCTTCCCCCACCCCCCCATCTTGCCCGGCTCCCACTGCCTCGGCCTCCCGCTCCTCTCCCGGCCGAGGCCCTCCTCCCTCCGCCGGCCACCGGCCTCCCGCCCCTCCTCGCCAGACGGCCGAAGTCGTCTCCTCCTCCTCGTCGCCGCTTCTTCCCACCCCTTCCTTCGCCTTCGCCTTCCCGCCTCGCCCGCCCGCCTCGCCTTCGCTTCGCCCGCTCCCCTCCGGCCCGACCTCCCGCCTCCTCTCCCAGTAAGCCAAGGCCCTCCTGTCGGCCGCCCTCCCCCCGCTCCTCCTCGCCTACGCGACCGAAGTCGCCTCCTCCATCCCCGCCGCCTCCCGCTCCCTCCGGCTCCAGCCTCCCACGTGCCCACACGCCGCCTCCTCTCCCCCCTCACTGCCGCCGCTTCCTCCTCCGGCCTGCCATGGCGCGGCGCCAAGAAGACCCTCCAACACGGCGTGGCGCGGCGCGCAGAGGCGAACATCGCGTGCCACCCCCCGCGGCCGCGGGCCGCGGCCGGTGTGTTGTGGACCTTCGTGCCGCCGGCGTGATGCGGCGTGCCGCGGCCTTCGTGCCGACTCGGGCCGACCAAGACGGCATGGCCTAACGACCGTCGTGGGACGTGCGCCTGTCGTGTTCGCTTTGTGCCCGCACGGTCCGAATTCATAATACCAAACCGGCACGGCATGACTCTCTAACATGCCGGGCCGTGTTTGGACCGTGCCGTGCCCTTCGTGCCTCAGGCCCATGTGCCCACCTCTAGGGCCCTCACCATCCATTCCAAGGCCCCACGTTGATGCGTCCTGTTCCTGTACAGCCATGCTGTGCTCCTGGTCACAACACCCTGCCTTAGGAGCGCCGTCTTTGCTCTCTTGAAGAGGCATGGGACAGCCAAGTTCTACAGTTCTACACCATGTCCAGTATGCTGCAGATTGTTGTGTGCTGCCCTGCATATGCCTCGGAATCCACATCTCAGGCCGCGAGCATCGCACTTGCGCCGTTGCACCGAGCTCATCTGCCCTCACGATGGCCCACCTACACCTCCTTGCCCCATCTTCTCGATCCCCTTGCGTGGCAATAGAAGGTGGCAGTGGATGCGGAAGTGGGATCGAGAGGAACATCGATCAGGGAAGGATCGGGAGTGGAGGGAGGGATGGTTCGTTGCTGAGTATCTGGGAGGAAAAAGTAGGATTTGTTGAGAGCTAGTAATCGAAGTAGGAAAGAAATCGCACGTGGGATATGACCGGGTTTACATTACTGAACCAAGTCAGAAATCGCTCACACATCGATAGCGAATTTCATCGAAAATCGGTTAAAATCAAACAAAATTCAAAGTCAAATTTTTTGAACTCGACAGTCAAATAACGGCAAAATAATTCGAAAGCCAATAGGTTTACATCGAAAATCGGCACACTTAGCGAAAATGGGAAATAATTTAAGGAAAATTGAAAAAAATTTACAAAAAATGCTATAAAATTTGTAAACATCCGGTAAAGGCCCATAAAAGAAGGAAAAATGTTAGAAATATATAAAAAAATATGAAAAAAAATTCTGGCATGACCTTTCATACATGTTAAGACAACGTCAAGTTGTAAAGTACATATTTTACAATAATAGCACAACTACGGAAAAATTTCGGCATGACATTTGCTATATTTTAGACAATCTCAAGTTGTAAAGTAGGCATTTAATAATAATATCTCAACAAATAACCTTTTATTTAAATACCATTTACAAATCAATCCAACAATTCCACAGTTCAATGTCCATGGCATATGACATTTGAAATCAACATTTTTCATCAAAAATGAATGTTTGCACTTCGCAAGTTTCCCTGTCCTTTCATTGTCACATATATATGCCATGTTGGATCTACATGAATGTTATGTTAGTAACAAATCGAGTTGCAATGAAATGAAGCATACTAATTTTCTATTATTTATATTCGCCTTTGCTCAAAAATGTCTCAAAAATTCGGGTTTTTTTAAAAAAGTCATGATTTCAAAAAGTTATTAATACTAATTTTAGGGAACTTTTGGATAATTTTTCTAAATTTCCAGAATATTTTGAATTTAAATTTGAATTGGACCGGTTTATCGACCGGTTTTGTTTCTCGAGCCGTACCGGTACGGTCAAAAATCATGAAAATTGTGAACCCTAGATATGACCCATCTTTTTGCGCAACTTCTCGAACTTCCTTCGGGAGAAATGGTGAGAGGGCAGACGAACGGTTTTAACTCTTTTTTTAGCTCTTTTACGGTACACTAAATTCAATATGAATCCTTCAAACTTTTCGATCCAATGGATCAGATTAGTTAGAATTTATTTATACTTACTTTGGTAGTAATGTAGAAGAAATACTCTTAATAAATCAATGGATAGATCTGATTTGTACTACCCACTATATACTACCAATATAATGCATAGTAAAATTTCTCTTTTTTAAGTACTATAGATATTCTCGCTGATTAAGGTACATGATATCGGAGGCTTTGGAGCAAAGAAGCTGCTCGTAGAAGATTTGGATGTGTTCACTTTTCTACCCCCCTCATCATTTTTTTAACAAAAATGGTTCCCTCCCGAAAAA